>JAJHZJ010000421.1:2878572-3341072 GCA_023548195.1 Bettongia penicillata ogilbyi | reverse complement strand
AATACTGAAAATGAATTGGGGGGAAATGGGGAAAAGAAACAAGAAACTGAAGGCTTTGTGATTATAGTGATCAGGCTTGGCCCCAGGGAGAAACGATGAAATCTACTCCTCTTCTTTGAGACCCCATGGTGTGGAATGTTGTGGAGGAAAGAAATGTCTGTTGGGTTTGCCCAACTGGTTGTTGTTGTTTTAAGGGAAAGGCTTACTAAATGGGGAGAGGGAAAGGAATACATTTAGGAAAGACAGTGATGCAAAAACAAAAAGTATCAAAACTTTTAAAAGAAAAGTGAATTCTAGATAGGATATTATCATTGTGCACCCTTTCAGTGGCAGAGGTTGGGGCCCTTATATAGCAGGTTAGGGAACAGAGTCTTTGGTCAACCCTAAACCTATTTGGTACCTGGAATTTGAGAGGCCTTCCTATGTCAATACTATAGAAACATAACTAGAATACAGTAGCCAGGTTGTGTTTGAAGTTTGAAATCGCTGGAGTTAAAAATTTGAGATCCATGAAAAATCCCAGTACTTTTTTAAGTCTGTGAGAAGCTGTGTGGTTTTATTAAGACTGCTTTAGAAAAAAATGACAAAAATCTAGTTTCTTCAAGACTTGTCATCACCATCGTTACATTTGTTTTTTTTAGAATGGAGTGAGTACTTTACACTTAGATTTCGTTGCGGAAACTCATTTTTTTGTGAAGCTTACTATTTCAAGAGCAAGGATATTTATACTAGGAATGCTGGGCTGGTTTAGTATTAGAAAAGTTATTAGCATTATTGATCATGTCAACAACAAAACTAACAGAAACCACATGATTATCTCAATAGATGCAGAAAAAGCTTTTGACAAAATACTACACCTATTCCTATTGAAAACACTGGAAAGCATAGGAATAAATGGAACTTTCCACAAAAATAATAAGCAGTATCTACCTAAAACCTTCAGCAAGTATTATATGCAATGGAGATAAACTAGATGCATTTCCATTAATATCAGGGGTGAAACAAGGATGTCTATTATCACCACTATTATTCAATGTAAGGGGGCTAGGAACTCTCGGATGCCATTGTAGGACCACACCTAAAGTGCCTGAAACTAATGGCACCTGAGGCAGGACCGCTGCCCTTGTTTTTCTCCTGGAGTTTAGAAGTGGGTGATCATGAGCTGGACGCGAGGTAAATGTGGAGCAGGGGTTGGAGGATTAGATTCGATCTTCAAAGGGGTGGTTGAAAGGTATAATTCACGAGGCTATTATGTTATAAATAATGCTGCTTCACTGCTAATAAATGGAGTTGCCTTACACCCTGCCTCCCGCCTCATTCATTGTGTCCTGAGAATAGCATAGGGTCTTGCTAGTCAAGACCCACTACCCAAGAGGAAATTCACATTCTGGTGCCTAACATAGGGTGAGAGAAGCCCCCCCCCCATACCTTGTGAGGCTCCCCATATTTGGACAAGGAAGGACAGATCCAAAGGAGTGCACTCAGACCAATCACAGGAGAACAAAGAAAGCAGCTCAATTTCGTGAGTCTCCAGGAGCAACCTGAAGGGTTAAGTATCCTTCAGTGAAGTAAGAAAAAATTTCTTATCATGAGGCAGACAGCCTCCATCACAGAAATATCCGATATGGATACTTTGGAAATTATTGGAAAGTTGTTGGTAAAATTCTCTCTCTCTTTCTACCTTCTAACCCTAGCCAGGTTGTGAAGGTGGAAAAAAGACAAGAAGAAATCAGGAAAATTTTTCCCCCTCATATCAGAAAGGCAGACTGACTAGCATTTTAGTTACCTTATGCTTCTCCTAAAAGAGAAAAGTTTTTGTGTAACGGGATACAACTAAAAGTTAGTTATTCTGGTCATATTTTAAGTGAAACATGTCACTTCTAATTAGATGTTTAAGACAGGTCAGAATTTGTTGTATTATTTGACACTAAGGCAAGTTGTGAAAATGCATACATCTGAAAATGAAAAAAGACACCTCAGAGATAAAGCTTTGAACTCCCAAGTAGAAAGGAGGGGACTAGGCACCACTGGACTTTGTTCCAGAGTCTCCCTCACTTCTACTTGCAGTTTCACAACTTTTTCTTTCAATAACATTTTTAAAGAGTGAACACAGATGTGAAATTGTCTTGAGTAAAAGTTAGAACCATTAAGATTTTTATTTTGCTCTATAATTCAGAAATGGTGTTAGAGAAGGTATTATAATATTTTGTAATTGCCATTTAGAAAACCAGATATTTTCACCTTTGCCTGTTAAAAGGTTACAGCTAAAATAATTTGGTTATCATTTATAAAAGTTGTAAGATTGTAAACTAAGTTTTTGAAGTTTCTCTTTTAATGCTAAACCTAAAATTGTTAATTGATTACTGTGTGTGGAAAGAAATGAATTGAGTAAAAATTTTATTTAGACTGGTTCTGCCCATTCAGAACAGTCCTCCTGTATGTTTGGGGGTTGGCAGGCATGGGATCCATGCTGATGCTTTTTATTTTGTAAAACTGCCAAGGCCACTTTCATGTGGACAAAGTCATCAGTCCTAAGAAAGAAATTTGTTTGGCTTATATAATTCATAAACAATGAATATGACTTGCTCAAATGTTGTAATAGATGGAAATGATTTTTAATAATTGGCTTTTTTATCAGGACAAGTTTTAAATTTGAGAAGGAAAGATCTTAAATGGAATCTCATATGTATGTGGGTCCTGTTAGTCTTCATTGCTTATTGCAACTCCATGCGAATACAAATAACTGTATTTGGCTTTAAGTTGTGATTAGTGAAAGTTCCTGTTTAAGGTAAAAGCATTCGGGACCATAAATATTTTTGTTTAAGTGTGAATTTGGGTATAGTTTCTACTTTAAATCAGTATGTGAGAGAACTACCACAAGTTATTCAGAGGAAATGTGATCCTGCACTGTTAACAGGTGAAGTTTGTACCTGGAAAGGAAATACCAAGGGGACAGTTCTGGACTCAGTCTAGGATGGGATCCTCCTGGTCAGTTTCCCCACTGTGTTCTTTTAAAAAGAAATGTTTCCCACCTGATTATTCTTAAGTCTGGCTATAAAACAGATACTGCATTATTGGAAAATTTCACTCCTATCTGAATTCAAACAGAGTCATAGATGTTTTATCCTGTCATATTTGCTATATCACATGTCCCTACTTTTTTCTTCTATAGCAAATTTCTATGATCATTAGCAAGTGACCAATAAAATATGTGAGCCCTTTTGTGTAATCTTACTGGGAAAATTAATATTATTTTTATCTGAAATTAGAACATGTTCATAAATTTGTATAAACTACTTAAGACTTACCTTAGGATGCCCTCATTGTTTAAAAGGATTTTAAAAGCATTAGTGTTTTTCTGTAATCAGTCTCTTACCGTTCCCAACGTGAGATTACATTATACATTTTTGACTAAAGCATTTTGTAATATCAAGGAACTCTGAAATAATTAAGAATTTGGTTTGTTCTAATACTTTGGGTATTACTTAAGTTACTTAAGGACATTTTTCTACCAACTAAGTTTTTATGAATTTTAATTTTAAAAGAATCATTTTTGCTTCAAAGTGAAAAGAGAACTATCATTTTAAAAAGTTTCAACTAATTTTCTTTATAAAAGTTTAGTGACACTCTTAACATCAACATAAATTTTCAACTCTTTTAGAAGAAAAAGAAATATTTTTAGATGAAATGCTTTTCAAAGAAAAGGGAGGTAAAGCCTACTAAATTTTCATTTTCAAAGTAATGTATTGCTAAATTAAAATGTAATGATGTATAAAGCAGAAAAGATCTTGCTGTTTTAAACTGAATTTGTGGTCATTGCATGGCCTAAGCAAAAGTTAAAATTAGTGTTTGAACTTGTTGATAACTTAATTTCTAAAAGTTTTTCTTCCAGAATGACTATTATACAGAAAAAGATAAACAAGTCTGTGAAACATTGATGAAAATCTATTTAGTTGTAAGATTCAAGTCAGAAATCTCTTTTGTTTAAGATAATACAGCTATGCTAGTGAAAATTGATAACTTGTGAGATATCTTTTTTTTTAAATTAAATTTATTTATTTAACTTTTTATATTCATTTTCACAAAATTTTGGGTTCCAAATTTGGGACATTTATCCCCTCACCCCACCCCAATACACCAAGCATTCTAATTTTCCCTATCACCAATCTGCCCTCTCTTCTATCATCCCTCCCTTCTCTTGTCCCCATCTTCTCTTTTGTCCTGTAGGGCCAGATGACTTTCTATTCCCCATTAACTGTATTTCTTATTTCCTAGTAGCAAGAACAATACTCAACAGGTGTTCCTAAAACTTTGAGTTCCAAATTCTCCCCATCCCTCCCTCCCCATCCATTCCCTTTGGGAAGGCAGGCAATTCAGTATAGGCCCTATCTGTGTAGTTTTGCAAATGACTTCCATAATAGTCATGTTGTGTAAGACTAACTATATTTCCCTCCATCCTATCCTGCCCCCCACTGCTTCTGTTCTCTCTTTTGATCCTGTCCCTCCCCAGGAGTGTTGGCTTCAGATTGCTCCCTCCTCCCATTGCCCTCCTTTCCATCATCCCCCCCACCCTGCTTATCTCCTTCTCCCCCACTTTCCTGTATAGTAAGATAGGTTTTCATACCAAAATGAGTGTGCATTTTATTCCTTCCTTTAGTCGAACGTGATGAGGGTAAATTTCATGTTTTTTTCTCAGCTCTCCTCTTTTTCCCTCCACTAAAAAGTCTCCTGCTTGCCTCCTGAATGAGAGATAATTTTCCCCATTCCATTTCACCCTCTCTCCTCCCACTACATTTCTCTTTCACCGTTTACCTTAATTTCTTTATGGTCCCATCCTATTCAGTTCACTCTGTGCTCTCTGTCTCTGTATGTGCGTGCATGTGTGTGTGTGTGTGTGTGTGTGTGTGTATGTGTGTGTGTGGTCCCACCAACTACCCAGATACTGAAAAGTTTTAAGAGTTACAAGTATTGTCTTTCCATGTAGGAATGTAAACAGTTCACTTTTGGTAAGTCCCTTATGACTTCTCTTTGCTGTTTACTTTTTCATGCTTCTTCTCATTCTTGTGTTTGAAAGTCACATTTTCTTTTCAGCTCTGGTCTTTTCATCAAGAATGCTTGAAAGTACTCTGTTTCATTGAAAGACCATATTTTCCCCTGAAGTATTATACACAGTTTTGCTGGGTAGGTGATTCTTGGTTTGAGTCCTAGTTCCTTTGACTTCTGGAATATCCTATTCCATGCCCTTCGATCCCTTAATGTAGAAGCTGCTAGATCTTGTGTTATCCTGATTGTATTTCCACAATACTGGAATTGTTTCTTTCTAGCTGCTTGCAATATTTTCTCCTTGACCTGGGAACTCTTGAATTTGGCCACAATGTTCCTAGGAGTTTCTCTTTTTGGATCTCTTTCAGGCGGTGATTGATGGATTCCTTCAATACTTATTTTGCCCTCTGGTTGCAGAATCTCAGGGCAGTTTTCCTTGACAATTTCATGAAAGATGATGTCTAGGCTCTTTTTTTGATCCTGGCTTTCAGGTCGTCCCATAATTTTTAAATTGTCTCTCCTGGATCTATTTTCCAGGTCAGTTGTTTTTCCAATGAGATATTTCACATTCTCTTCCATTTTTTCATTCTTTTGGTTTTGTTTTATGATTTCTTGGTTTCTCAGAAAGTCATTAGACTCCATCTGTTCCATTCTAATCTTGAGAGAACTATTTTCTTCAGTGAGCTTTTGAACCTCTTTTTCCATTTGGCTAATTTTGCTTTTGAAAGCATTCTTCTCCTCATTGGGTTTTTGAACCTGTTTTGCCAATTGAGTTAGCCTATTTTTCAAGGTGTTATTTTCTTCAGCATTTTTTTGGGTCTCCTTTAGCAAGGTATTGACCCGTTTTTCATGCTTTTCTTGCATGTCTCTCATTTCTCTTGCTAGTTTTTCCTCCACCTCTCTAACTTGATTTTCAAAATCCTTTTTGAGCTCTTCCATGGCCTGAGCCCACCGGATATCCACCTCAGATGTCTGGGATACAGATGCCCTGCCCTCCACGTCTTTCCCAGATGGCAAGCATTGTACTTCCTCATCAGAAATGAAGGGAGGAAGGAACATCTCTTCCCCAAGAAAGTAGCTCTCTGTGGTCTTCTTTTGCTTCCTTTTTCTGGGCATTTTCCCAGCCAGTTACTTGACTTCTGAGATTCCTCTCCACCCTCACCTAGATCTGCCCAGCTAGTGCTTGGGATCTGAGATTCAAATGCTGCTTCCCAGCCTCAGGGCTTTCCACAGCAGGCGCGGCTGCTATTCAATGTGAGCTTAAGTTCTGGTGCTGGGGTGGGGGCAGGGCCTCCTCCTAGGCTCAGTTTCCTCAGGGGCTTTATGCAGAGACCTTTGGTAATGGAACTCCTGCCTGCTGCTCCGGGAGTCCCAGGCCGCCACTGCCTCTGCCGCTGCCTCCCGAGGCGCCCCGAATCACGGAGACACCCGCTCCCCTCTTGGCCAGCCCAGATATCTCTCTCACTGACCTGTAGCACCTGTGGGTGGAGGGACCTTCCCAGCAGCCGGAGATTCCATCCCTGAAGCCTGCTTGGATCTGCTCCTCTGGGGCCGTGGCCAGGGCAGCGCAGGGGTGGGCTCCACTGTCCGCAGCGACTGGCCCCTGTGAACGGCTTTCTAGGGCTCTCTGGAACGGAAATCTCTTCCACTGCGTTGGTGCCCACTTGCTCTGCTCCAGAATTTGTGGGGAGTTCTCTTTACAGGAAATTTATGGACTGTGGATTCGCAGCTAGCATACTTGTCTTTCTACTCTGCCATCTTGGCTCCTCCCCCCCTTCATCCACTCTTATGGTACAAACTGCCCTCCAGCACTCCATCTCTCCTCTCATTGCCTTGGTACCAGCTGTTCTCAGTGGCTAGGGTAGAAAAGAGGTCCAAGTGGAATACATAAGCTTCAAAGAAGAAAGACTAACAATGACTGCTGTTTTGGAATGCCTTCTAATCATTCTAGCAATGCCAGGTTTTAGTTAATGCAAGGAGGTATAAAAAGGGTATTCTAAAGTCATACAACCACCAATTTACATCTAGAGAGATCAGAAATCACCAAGTTTAACCCTCTTATTTTGCAAATAAGGAAACTCATGAGGACACCCAGAAAGGTCACATCACTTGCCCAAGGTCACACAGATAGGAAGTGAAAAAGTTGGAATTTGAACTTAGGTCCTTTGACTCTGAAGCCAGTTGCCCTTCCTGCTTAACAGAGATGTAGGGAAATGTGTATAGGGTAGAAACAAAATTCCAAAAAGTATGAGTAGATCAAGAAAACAGTGCACAGAAGAATGGGCCTAGGGAGGATTAGAATTGGTACAGATAGGTATAAAGGTATAGAAAAAAATAGTAGAGGCATGTAGTTTCTGTCTATATTTTCACACATTGTGTGAAAACATTGTGTATATTGGGTGGAGGGAGGAATTAGGTGGGAAGGTTGTGTTAGCAGCAGGAGGGGAAAATGTTTAAATTGCTTACCAAATTGATCATAGCTTGTGGGGGAGCAAGAAGAATTAACTGGACCAAAAATTCTAATTAGATTGTTTGTGGGGCAGAATGTTGGCATGGTAGTCAGACAGGAAGCTGTCTTCAGGGATCCTGGTTCATAGGTATTTTGGAATGGCTCAAAAGCTGGCTATCTGATGTGACTGTGTGTGGGGTGGAGGATGGATATGGTTTTGGGGGCCCCTGCAGGTGGTACTTCACTTACTAGTGGGTGTCCGGAAAGACTAGAAGAAAGATAAACTGGCTGATGATGCTCCCAGGTAGCTTCAAGCCTTCCATTTGGGATTAGATACAAGGGAAAAGAGAATCTCCACTATAATATACCTAACTAGTGTTCATCCAGCCAGAAGGGAGAACCCACCACCTCTTGAGGCAGATCATTCCACCTCTGGACAACTCTTAATTGTTAGTAAGGTTTTCCTGACGTCAAACCTAAATGGACCTCTTTGTAACTTCTGATGTTAATCCTGGTTCGGCCTTGGGACAGATAAAACCAATCTAATCCCTCTTCCTCACAACAGCACCTTCAAATACTGGAAGAAAGTTCTCCTGAGACTCTGTGAGTCTTCTCTTCTACAGGTTAGATGCCCCTTGTTCCTATAACTTCTCATTTATCATGGCCCTTCATCATCACGATTGTCACATTTTGTATATGCTCCAGTTTATCAATGTTATTTTACAACTGTGATGCCTAAGACTGAATCCAGTACTCCAGACGAGGTCTAAGGCTGATCTGTAGGCAGTCGCAGATGTAGGTTGACTATATCATTTCCCTATTCCTGGGATTGTGCCTCCCATTTAATTATGTGCAAGCTCACATTAGCTTTTTTGGTTCTTGAATCATGATACTATTGACTCATATTGAGCTTGCGGTCCATTTCAACCTTTAGTTCTTTTTAACAGTTACCGTCTAACCATGCCTATCCCATCTTACGTTTGTGAAGCTGATTTTTTATACTTAAGTGAACATTAAGTTTATCCTTATTTAATTTCATAACAGAGTCAGGCTAATACTCCAGTGCCTGTCAAGCTCCTTTTCGATTTTGACTGTCATCCACTGTGTTAACTATTCTTCTCAGCTTTGTGTCACCTGCAGATTTGATGAGTATGCCATCTCTACATTTATCCAAGTCATTGACAAAAATGTGAAGTGTCGCAAGGCTGTGCCCAGGGCTCAGGTATATGTCCTTCACTGAACACTTTCGCCATTTTGGCATTGAACCATTTTCAAGCATTATCCTTGGAGTTAGACCATCCAACTGCAGCTGAAGCCATGTCATTACATTATTTCTAGTACACATCTGTCCATCTTCTCCAAAAGAACAGTATGAGTTACTTTATTAGAAGCTTTGCTAAAAAATCTAGGTCATTTATATCAATAATGTTTCCCTTGTGTCTTTTTTCCTAACCCTTTCAAGAAAAGAAATGAAGTTAACCTAGTATGAACTATTCTTAATGAGACCATATGGGATTTTGTGTAATCACAGCTTCAGTATCTAGGTATTTAATGTTCCATATCTAATCCCTTTAGTGATTTCTTCTATAATTTCTCCATGGATCCAATGCAAGTTCACTGGTTTGTCGTTTGCAGACTGTTTTTGTTGTTGTTGTCATTGTCCGGCCTATCTTCCTTCCTCCCTCCCTTTCTCCCTCCCTTCCTTCCTCCCTTCCTCCCTTCCTTCCTTCCTCCCTCCCTTCCTTCCTCCCTTCCTCCCTTCCTTCCTTCCTCCCTTCCTTCCTTCCTCCCTTCCTTCCTTCCTTCCTCCCTCCCTCCCTTCCTTCCTCCCTTCCTCCCTCCCTCCTTTCCTCCCTCCCTCCTTTCCTCCCTCCCTTTCTCCCTCCCTTCCTTCCTCCCTTCCTCCCTTCCTTCCTTCCTCCCTCCCTTCCTTCCTCCCTTCCTCCCTCCTTTCCTTCCCTCCTTTCCTTCCTCCCTCCCTTCCTCTCTCCTTTCCTTCCTTCCCTTCCTCCCTTCCTTCCTTCCTCCCTCCCTCCCTTTCTTCCTTCCTCCCTCCCTTCCTCCCTCCCTCCCTCCCTCCCTCCTTCCCTTCCTTCCTTCCTTCCTTCCTTCCTTCCTTCCTTCCTTCCTTCCTTCCTTCCTTCCTTCCTTCCTTCCTTCCTTCCTTCCTTCCTTCCTTCTTTCCTTCATTTCGTTTCAAAGAAGGAGGCTCCCTATCTCACCCAAGTTGGAAGTGCAGGGGCTGCTCATGGGCCAGATCTCACTCCATGGAACTACTTCCAAGTGTTCACCATATTAATCATCAACTTCCTGTTGACATGTTTCAGCTTGGCACACCATGTTGAAACTCTCCATTTCAAGAAATCTACCAGCCAGACTTTGCCAGCACACCTGGCCCATCCTTTTCCATTTTGAGAAAATTAGTACAACGTTTGCCTATATGAAATCTGAGGTCACTTCTACTTTTTTACCATGTTTTTCAAAAATGTCACACACACTGGCTGTGCAATCCCATCTGCTAGTTCTTTCAGCACACAAGGATAGAACTGAGGGATAGAACCTGGTCAAGGGCAGCTGGATGCTGCCTCCATAGTTATTTGGATCATCAACTTCCTTTTGGTAGTTTTTGTTCTGTCATTTACCATTAGTCCAAGAAATAAAATTCTCTAATACAGAGAGTTCCATGAAAAAAATCTTTTGTAAATAGGAAGTTCATTATGAGTTATCAGAAAACCTAACACAAGCTCAAGCTTCCTTTGAAGAGGCATGGTGGGGAACATGAGGGCAGTAACAATTCTTAGACTGGCAGCTACACCTCAGAGATTAAACTGTCCAACTCCCTTGTTTTGCGGAGAAGGAAACTGAAGCCCAAAGAGATGAAGCTACTTATCTAAGGCCAAGCTGATATAGTAAATGCAGAGCTGCAATTTGTACCGCTTTTTGTGACTCTAGTATGCTTCTGCATTCCTGCTCTGGTCAGGCCACATCTAGAGTACTGTCACTGGTTCTGCGTGCCACATCTACATGTCCAGAGGAGGGTGAACTGGATGGCAAAAGAAATAGCTGAAGACACTAAGGATGTTGGAAGGGAGAAGTTAGTAGGCACAGGATAGCTATCTTCAAGTATTTGAAAGACTCTGATGTGGAAGAATGATTAGACTTTGCTTGGTCTCAGAGGACAGCAGTCAGAGCAAAGGGTAGAGGTTATAGAGAATTAGATTTAGACTTGGTATAAAAAAAGATTCCTAAAAACTGGAACTGTCTAAAGTTAGAATGGTTTGCCCTGAGAGGCAAAGTATTCCCTCTTGAAAAATGACCCCTTTTCAGATATGCGTTTGACTGGACAGCTTTAGCAGTCTCTTCCAGCTTGTATCTTCTGTGATTCTTTGATTGGGAACCAAGTCTAGGATGAGAATTCCCTAATTCTGTTGACTGGTGAGACTCCTACACATTGTCTGATACTCTGGTCCTGACTGTGCCTACTCACCTTAATTCTGTTTCTCTGCTTTCCATTTGCCTAGCTTCCACCCTATACCTGCTTAGATCTGTGGTTCATACTTGTTCTCCTAATGTTATATGACTTTCTGAGCTTGCCTTATTTCTGACAGATCAACAGAACATTCTAAATCCTTTCTATTGTCTTTCCTTTAGCTACTCTCCCATTTGTTGATCCAAGCTAAAATATCTCCCCAATTCCCATGGTACTCTTTGTCCTTAACCCTCTTGGACAAATAATCCCATTGCCTCCCTTGTCAGATAAGAAATAGCCCTTATCTTAGATAGGACATACTTACATAAGTTGGTTGGTTGTTGTCCTTTTTTGAAGAGAACTAAAATGATATCACCATGATACAGTCAAGTTTCAGCATGTCTGACTGTGGCTGACCAGATCAGTATGAGGTCAGAATGCTCTACCACAGGTTGGGCACAGATAGTCAGTGTGAATATTTGAGGTGGATATCCCAAATTTGTGCATCCTGCATTTACTTGGTGCTGTCTCAATTCTGCTTTGCTCATAGAGCATAGCACCCTTTCTGATGTGGGCACACCATGCTGAGGAGTCCTGTGCCAGTATCTCCCATGTTGCGCAATCAAATCCAAAGTTCTTGAGAGAGACCTTGAGAGTGTCCTTGTATCACTTCTTCTGATCACCATGTGATCATTTGCCCCATGTGAGTTCTCCATAAAATAGTCTTTTTGGCAAGAATACATTTTGCATTCAAACAACATGACCAGCCCATCAGAGTTGTGCTCTCTGAAGCATAGTTTGAATACTTGGCAGTTCAGCTCAAGCAAGGACTTCCGTGTCTGGTACCTTATCCGGCCAGGTGATCCTCAGAATCTTCCTAAGCCAGTTCAAATAGAAGCCATTCAGTTTCCTGGCATGGTGCTGGTAGACTGTCCATGTTTCACAGGCATATAACAATGATGTCAGCACAATGGCTCTGTAGACCTTCAGTTTGGTAGTCAGTCTAATACCTCTTCTCTCCCAACTTTTTTGGAGCCTCCCAAACACTGAGCTAGCTCTGGCAATGCGTGCATTAATCCCATTGTCAACATGTACATCCCTGGAAAGTACACTACCAAGGTAAGTGAACTTATCCACAGTATTCAAAACTTCTCCATTTGTTGTAACTGATGGTTCCACGTATGGATGGTGTGGTGGTGGCTGATGGAACACCTTTGTTTCCTTGGTGTTAATTATTAGGCCAAAATTAGCACAGGTAGCAGAGAATTGATCCATACTTTGTAGCATCTCAGCTTCAGAGGCTGCATTGAGTGCACAATCATCTGCAAACAGAAAGTCATGCACCAACACTCCCTCCAGTTAGCTTGTAGTCTTTTCAAATTGAAGAACTTAACCATCAGTATGGTAGTTGACCTTGATGCCATGTTCATCCTCATTAAAAGCATCTGACAACATGGCTTAAAACATCCTGCTAAAAAGCATGGGAGCAAGCACACAGCCTTATTTCACTCCACTGGTGACTGGGAAGGCATGAGAGTGTTGTCTATTATCCAGAACCCGGGCAAACATGATGTCATGAAATTGACATATAATATTGATGAACTTCTCTGGGTCACCAAATTTTGACATAACTTTCCATAAGCCCTCATGACTAACAGTGTCAAAGGCTTTGGTCAGATCTACAAACTTTGTGTACAGACCTTTGTTCTGTTCCTGTCATTTCTCCTGGAGTTGTCAGGCAGCAAACACCATATCGACTGTTCCTCAGCCCTTTCAGAAGCCACACTGGCTCTCAGGTATATGACATCTTCCAGGTGAAGGATCAGCCTATTAAGGAAGACTCTAGCAAGAATTTTGTCAACAATGACTAAGAGATGCCCCTGTGACTTACACAAATAATGACTAGAAAAAGGGATTCTGGGATAAGAACCAGATGACTGATCTAGGCAATTGTTACAGGTAGTAAGGCTAGGTAGTTGTTGTAGGAACTCATGGCTAGGCCATTATTGACTAAGGTGATTGAGGAAACATTGTGGTGGAAATTGCATTTGAAATGTGCTTTGACAGGAAAGTCAGAAAAGTTAAAGGATATATGTAGGTGGCATGAAGGGCATTCTAGGAAGCAAGTCCAAACATCAGGAGCACATAAGGAAGCTGACGAAGCTGACAGTTTGTTTAGGAGACCAGAAAGAAATATTAATTAGTCATATTTCCATTGGGGAGCAAAAAATTGATAGAAAAGTCTCTTATAAATATCAAAGCACTTTCTAGATAAGAGTTATAATGATAATAATAATCAGCAAAGCTTAGTTTGTGTGCTTTTCCCCAGTACCGTAGTTTTTTTATTTCTTTGTTTATTATTTTGTTCATTTAATTAGGCATATAGGTGGAGAATTGAATAGAGTGCTGGACTTGGAGTCAGGAAAACCTGAGTTCAAATCCAGCCTTAGATTCTTACTAGGTCTCTGATCCTGGGTTCACCTCTATTTGCCTCAGTTTCCTCATCGATAAAGTGAGGATAACAATAGCATCTACCTTGCAGACATGAAAGCACTATGTGAATATACTCTATTATTACTCTTGAAGACGTACCATTGGAGATGATCTGGATTCAAAATGGAGTGGATGAATGCACACAGAAGTATCTTACTTTTATGTAGTATATTTCTTTGTCTTCTTATTCTAGGTGTTCCATGATGGCTGCTTTCTCTGAAGCAACCAACAACTTTACCTTGAATGTTTTTAAAAAAATTAGTGAAGAAGAAGATCCCTCACAGAATGTGTTTTATGCTCCCCTGAGCCTCTACTGCACCCTGGCTATGCTCTTAGATGGGGCCAAGGGAGATACTGCTGCACAGATACGACAGGTAATTGACACTAAGAGGAAACAAAGAAAAGAAAATGAAAAAAAATCATATGAATCCCATGAGAAGAGCTGATCACAAAAGGAGAGATTTGTCAATAGTGCAGCAAGAGTGAGGAGAAATGAAGTAGAACATGTTGATAGTCTGACAGCTATGTGTTATGCACAGTAGACATTCTGGGTAAAAATGTCCCTGAGGTTATTAATGCAGAATAATCTTACCTTCTTATCTTGTTATGAGGAATAACAAGACCACCAGTTTGGTGAGGAGGGGGGTTGCAGATGGGAGAGCAGAGGAGCAAAGGGAGTTGAGAAATGCAATAATGTATAATAAGTCTGTAAAGATAGTTGGAACGAAGTTGTGAAGGGCCTTAAATGTTGAACGGAGAAGACTTGTATTTGTTCCTCCACCCAACAGGGAGCTGTTGCAGCTTACAGAATATGGGGGTGACATCTTTAAATCTTATTTTTGAGTGCCCTCAGTCTCTGTAGAACTTTCAGGTGATTTTCCTTTGAGGATTTTGTTTTTTATTTTGTTCATCAAGAAAGGAAGACAGTACTGGCTTTACTTTTTCTTTCTAAACAGGTGCTTTCTTTAAACAAAGATACAGATGTCCACCAAAGTTTCCGATCTTTTCTTGAAGATGCTAATAAATCTGGTAGTCAATGCTTACTAAGAATTGCCAACCGGCTCTTTGGAGAAAAGACTTTTGATTTTATCTCAGTAAGTTTTGTCTATTATTTCTCCTTGTATCGACTTAAAGAAATCAATGGAATTTTAAGTTAAAGAGAGATGAAGGCCTTTGATGGCAAGAGAATCTCATCTGTTTGCATATTAATAAAAATTTAGTTTGAGCTATTTGAAAAAGTTGCTCACCCCCAGAACACATTATTTCCATAATTTTTAAGGATGAGCCTCATGGTTCAGTGGACACAGCATTACCAGAGTTGAAATCTCGCCTTTGGTATTTACTTTCTGGACCTTAATTTTCTCCTCTGTAAAATTGAAAGGTTGGACTAGATGCCTTCTAAAGTCTTCTAGTTCTAAACCTGTGGTCCTATAGAAAATGAGTGCCTGAGTTAATCATCACATTCTGACTACTGATGATCAAATAAAAATTTATTGATTTATTAGAGGAAGGTGGCACAGTAGGTTTCCCTTGTTTTTCCTAACCATAATTGTTGCTTGTTAAGTGATCTATTTGTGCTAATAAAACTTAAAGAGCTCTAACAAGTCCTGATGTCTAATTTTAAAGTCATTAGATTTGGTTAGGTTAAAGATTTAAGTTCATCCAAGCAAAGATGTAACATGTTTATGGCTGTTATGAAGAAGGGGTCCCCATTTTACTGGCTGTGCTTTGGTGACATTTAGTTTTGGACTTGTGACACTTGGTTATATTGTTTATCTTACTGTTTAGTCTTTTAAGGAATCCTGTCAGAAATTCTACCATTCAAATATGGAAGAACTTGACTTTGCAAATGCTCCTGAGGAAGGAAGAAAACATATAAATAAATGGGTAGAAGAAAAGACAGAAGGTAAGAAGTCATGAAATATATTTGTTGGTATTTGAAAGATGGTGGCTAGTGATTTGCTAACTTTTGAAAAGTATAAAAAAAGGACTGATTTTCTAAGCAGTAAAAGAGGATGTGGAAATCTGTCCATTAAATGGTATTAAATTTTCTTTGTCTTTCTCCTGATTATCAGTGTCCACAGTATCAATAATGCTTCTAAATCTAATAATCACTCTGTAGAATGAATCATTTCCAACCATGATCTATTCCTCCTTTAGTTGAATGGCTCAAATAAACATTCCTATCATAGGAGTCTGGGGGTTCTAATTTTATGATGCTACCTACAATTTCCCATCTACCACAACAATGATACCATATCCTCATTGAAACCCAGGTAGAACCCTATTCTGCTGTCCTTCTGTGCCTATTAAATATCTATATTTACATGTATCTGTTAATCATGTTGTACATATTTTATTCTGACTATATTTAAATTGTCTCATTTTCACCTTCCTATAAATTACAAGTAAAATGTTCTGCACATAGGATATTGTTTAAGAGTCATGTACTTTGTGGAACCTTGGAGAATTTTTTGTGATAATAAAATATCTCTTTCCACATATATAATAGAAAGAAGGCTTGGGAACTTCTGTTGGGTAGAGCCAAGATGGTAGAGTATAGAAATCCCTCAGCTCGGCCCTCCCAACATTTCCTTATAACAACTTTAAAATAATGCCTCAAATCAAACTTTGGAGTGGCAGAGCTAATAAAAAGTTAAGAGTGAGGCATTCTTCCAGACCAGGATAACTCAAGAGGATGGAAAAAAGATTGTGACATGGGCATGGAGGCTAGCTCAGAGCCCATGACTTAGTGTGGACTAGGTGGTGGTAACTGAAGAATCAACAACTTCAGAAACTCTCAAGCGAGATGGTGAGGGGACCTGGCAACTGGTCAGAAAGAGATTACTGGGGTCCCCACTAGATGCAGGATCAGTTGCTATTTGAACAAATGCATTGCCTGTTTCCAATTCTGAGTCATAGCTCGAGTGAAGGGGAGCACTTTTAATCAGGAGGGAGCCCTGAGGAGCAGTGTCACTTCTGGTTCCAAGGAATCAGGGAGCGTGAGGAACAATATTGTTTCTGTTTCCAAGAGAGCAGGGGTCTTTGATTACAGTCCCAAGGAGCCCTTGCTGTACACAGCCCAGAGTGCAAATCATAGGGGAAGTAACCACACTTTTCCTCAGACTATACCATCCTTTCAGACCCCCAGAGCTTGCTCTGCAAATAGCAGTACAAACTTGAGATAGTGTCCCTTCCTATGACTCTGGCAACAGAACCCAGCTTTGGCATAAAATTTAAAATCAAGGAATGGGTTGGAAAATAAAAAAAAAAAAAACCAAAAAAAGAACCTGGTCATAGAAGACTATTATGGTAATAAGGAAAATCAAGACACAAATTCAGAAGACAATGAAGTCAAAACAGCTATGAGCAAAGGAAAACAAAAAAGGAATTGGATAGAATAGCAACAAAATTCCACGAAGAGCTAAAGAATGATTTTCAAAATAAATTAGAGTGATAGAGGAAAAATTAGGTAAAGACATAAAAGTAAGGAAAATAATCATGAGAAGATGAGAGGTTGGTAAATGAGGTACCAAAAATACTGACCGATTTTCCTAATGGATATAGATGCAAACATTTCATTTTTTTGTATTCATATTTATTTAAGTTTAAAACATTCATTTCCACAAAATTTTGGGTTCCAAATTTTTTCCCCATTTCTCCCCTCCTCCCACCCCAAAACACCAATCATTCTAATTACCCCTATCAACAATCTGCCCTCCCTTCTAACATCCCTCCCTTCCCTTATCCCCATTTTCTCTTTTGTCCTGTAGGGCAAAAATAACTTTCTGTACCCCATTACCTGTATTTCTTATTTCCTAGTTGTATACTAGAACAATACTCAACAGTTGTTCCTCAAACTTTGAGTCGCAACTTCTCTTCCTCCCTCCCTCCACCCCTATCCCCTTTGGGAAGGCAAGCAATTCAATATAGGCCATATCTGTGTGGTTTTGCAAATGACTTCCATAATAGTCAGGTTGTGTAAAACTAAGTATATTTTCCTCCATCCTATCCTGTCCCCCATTGCTTCTATTCTCTCTTTTGGCCCTGTCCCTCCCCAAGAGTGCTGACTTCTAATTGTTCCCTCCTCCCACTGCCCTCCCTTCCATCATCTCCCCCATTATCCCCTTCTCCCACACTTTCCTGTATTGTAAGATAGGTTTTCATACCAAAATGAGTGTGCATTTTATTCCTTCCTTTAGTCAAATGTGGTGAGAGTAAGCTTCATGTTTTTTCTCTCACCTCTTTCTTTTTTCCCTCCACTGAAAAGTCTTTTACTTGCCTCTTTTATGAGAGATAATTTGACCCATTGCATTTCTCTTTTTCTCCTCCCAATATATTTGTCTCTCACTCCTTAATTTCATTTTTATAAGGCATGATTCCATCCTGTTCAATTCACCTTGTGCTCTCTGTCTCTTTGTGTGTGTTTTTGAGTGTGTGTGTGTGTGTGTGTAATCCCACCAACTACCCAGGTACTGAAAAAAGTTTCAGGAGTTACAAATACTGTCTTTCCATGTAGGAATGTAAACAGTTCAACTTTAGTAAGTCCCTTATGATTTCTCTTTGCTGTTTATTTCATGCTTTTCTTGCTTCTCTTGATTCTTGTGTTTGAAAGTCATATTATCTTTTCAGCTCTGGTCTTTTCATCAAGAATGCTTGCAAGTCCTCTGTTTCATTGAAAGACTATTTTCCCCCTGAAGTATTATATTCAGTTTTGCTGGGTAGATGATTCTTGGTTTTAGTCCTAGTTCCTTTGATTTCTGAAATATCATATTCCATGCCTTTTGATCCTTTAACGTAGAAGCTGCTAGATCTTGTGTTATCCTGATTGTATTTTCACAATACTTGAATTGTTTCATTATAGCTGCTTGCAATATTTTCTCCTTGACCAGGGAACTATTGAATTTGGCCACAATGTTCCTAGGAGTTCCTCTTTTTGGATCTCTTTGAGGAGGTGATTGGTGGATTCTTTCAATATTTATTTTGCCCTGTGGCTCTAGAATATCAGGGTAGTTTTCCTTGATAATTTCATGAAAGATGATGTCTAGGTTCTTTTCTTGATCATGGCTTTCAGGTAGTCCCACAATTTTTGAATTGTCTCTCCTGGATCTATTTTCCAGGTCAGTTGTTTGTCCAATGAGATATTTCACATTCTCTTCCATTTTTTCATTCTTTTGGTTTTTTTTTTTTGTGATTTCTTGGTTTCTCATAAAGTCATTAGCCTTCTTTTGTCACATTCTAATTTTTAAGAACTATTTTCTTCAGTGAACTTTTGAACCTCCTTTTCCATTTGGCTAATTTTGCCCTTTAAAGCATTCTTCTCCTCATTGGCTTTTTGGACCTCTTTTGCCAATTGAGTTAGCCTATTTTTCAAGGCGTTATTTTCTTCAGCATTTTTTGGGTCTCCTTTAGCAAGGTGTTGACCTGCTTTTCATGCTTTTCTTGCATCTCTCTCATTTCTCTTCCCAATTTTTCCTCCACCTCTCTTACTTGATTTTCAAAATCCTTTTTGAGCTCTTCCATGGCCTGAGACCATTGAATATTTATTTGGGATGTTTGGGATATAGAAACCTTGACTTTTATGTCTTTCCCTGATGGTAAGCATTGTTCTTCATCATCCAATAGGATGGGAGAAGATATCTGTCACCAAGAAAGTAACCTTCCATAGTCTTATTTTTTCCCCTTTTTTTTGGCATTTTCCCAGCCAGTTATTTGACTTTTGGGTCCTTTGTCAAGAGTAGGGTATATTCTGGGGATCTGTAAGATCTCTGTTCCTCCAAGGTGGCATAATCAAGCGAGTACACTGGTCTGGGATCAGAGAGAGATTTTTGTGCCCAGAAAGTTATCAGTTACCTCTCCAGAGCCACCTGGCCTCCAGTTCTGCCAAGTCAGCACTGGGGGTTTATTTTCATATAAGCTGCATGGGCAGAGATACCATTCAGTGTGAGATAAAGATCAGCTCCCTCAGGGCCTCTACACAGGGCTGAGGTAAGACTCAGCTCCTCAGTGCCCCAGGGGTTTTACAATCCAACAATGGATGTGGGCTGCTGTAGGGGCTGCTGTGGGAACTGCTGCTGCCTGCCCAATATGGCCTCTGCAAACACTGCCTGAGGCAGGAGCTATGGGAAGGCCCTTCTCCCTTCCCAACCAGGTGAAAAAACGGTTGTCATTGACCTTTGGTTCCTGTGGGTTGAGGGAATCTGAGGACTGCTGCTGCTGTGACTGGCGACTTGCTGCTACCACTACTGGAGATTCCACCCCTGAGGGCTGTTCAAGAGTTGTGATCCTCAGTGTACCTCAGCCAAAGCTGGGCTTGGCTCTGCTCCATGTCTGGTGCAACAGACATTTCCTGTTGGCCCTTCTGGTCACCCTGGGCTGGAGATCTTCTCCACTCTGTTGTTCTCCACCTCTGCTGCTCCAGAATTTGCTGAGGGTCCCTCTCTACAGGTATTTCATGGGCTGTGTGGGGAGAGCTGGTATATATATATTCCTACTCCGCCATCTTGGCTCCACCCTTCCCCATGCAAACATTTTAAATAAATTTCTATCAAGGAGATTATAGCAACAATGCAGCTCGAAGTTGCTGTCTACCTCCAGAGGAAGAACACGGAAACTTTGGATTCAGATTGGACCATCCTTTCAAAAATTTGATTCATTTTCCTTGGTTTTTGTGTTTTCTTTTATAACATGGTAATATGGAAATAGATTTTGTACAACTTCACATGTATAATCAACATCAAATTGCTGAACTTTTCAAGGAGAGGGTAGGTAGAAGTGGGGGGAGGGAGAGACTTTGGAATTCAGAATTTTTAAAAATGAATATAAAATTGTATTTGCATGTAATTCTGACATATTTAGTGAAATAAATAAAAATATGTAATGGAAAAAAGCCACAACAAGAAGAAATGAAAAGTCTTGGAGTCAGAAAACCCAAATCCAGGATCTGCCACTTACTAGCTCTGTGACCTTGAATAAGTCTCCTCACTTAGCTTCAGTTTCTTTATTTATTCATGGGAGATTATAAAAACATGTCATAGGGTTTTTGTGTGTTTACATGAGATTCTAGATGTTAACACATTTTGGAATTGTAAAGAGAATTTTTATTTAAGATACTCAGTGAAAGGTGTGATAATGTGTAGGTGGAAATTGTTCTTTCTTCCAAGCTAATCATGGTATTCAGAAGCATTTTTGCTGCTACACCAAAATATAGAAAAAACTTTAATATGTGTGGTTTTCTTGGCAACATAAAATGGAGAGATTATATCACTGGTAGACAGTGTTATCTAAAGGTGAGTGATTGCATTTGATTAATTTGTAGGGATTGAAACCCTGCCTAGTTTATTTCCTGACATCTTATAATTACTGTTATGGTGATGATGGTGGTGATGATGAGGAGAAGGCTAACTAGAACTATTTAGCATTTGTTAAATTTAGCATTCATAGATGTTATCTCATTTGTTTTAGATGTGATTCTGTCTACCTCTATGCTAGATTTAATCTCTAATGTTCTTTTACAGGTAAGATTGAAGAACTGCTAGCTAATGATTCAATTAATTCACTGACTGCTCTGGTACTTGTGAATGCCATCTATTTCAAAGGAAAATGGGAAAAACAATTTGACACAAGCAGGACAACAGAAGAGATGTTCAAAATCAGCAAAGTAATTGACAATTTTCCAATGTCCTGAGACCTCATGGGCAACTGGGACAATGGGAAAGAATCAGCATATTCCCTTTGTTTCTTAAGACATAGATGAAGAGCTAACATTTTCCTTTTCTTTACTTAACGATTCCCTCCATCCTTGTCCTTCTTTAGCATGCCTCTCCCTCACTCTTTTCTCTCTATAGTCTAATATAATAAATAATACAGTCCTACAGCTCAGTGTTCCTTCATTTAACCTGTTAGCCCAGTCAGTTTCCTCACCTCAAGACCTTAGAAGCTCTCTTATTACAGTAGTGTCTGAAAGACAGCTTCCTCACCGTTTCTATGTTTATTTAGCAACTTTATCATGGTAAATCATGGAAGAAGAGCATGCTCTAAAACTTGTGTTTTTCAGTTTGGCAATAATTTTTGCCCTGGATACTGAGGACATATGTGAGAAATTATTTATAAGCAAGGCAAACCCAAGAGAAGTGCAAAGACCCTCTTTGGAGAGAGTTACTTACTTCAGTTTGGGCATCTCTGTCTGATCTCCCATTGTCCAGATTATTACTTCTTCAGGAGCCCTTTGCTAACTTCCTTATAAATATGACATATCCCCTTTCAATCTTTTGGTCTAAGCCTAGCATAATGTATCAGTGACTTAAGAAGTCTGCTTTCTTTTCTGTTCGACTCTGAACATAACCCTTTTACTTTTCTTTGCTTAACTAGCCTTACCTCCATCATCTTTATCCCCTAATAGGGCTGTCCCTCAATCTTTTCTATATATGTTGTGATATAATAAGGAATTTACATTGTTCAACACAGAGACTAGAAAAAGCATTTAAATTTCTGATTTGTATCACCAATGTGATATGAGCAACTGCTATCAACAACTCAAAACTAAACCAGCACAACATTTATTCTGAACACTGGGACAGGACAAAACATCATTATAGAAATATAGAATAACAAAGTTCATCAGAGTAAAAGATATATTTACACACACCCCCAGGTGGGGGAGCAATTTCTATAGATGAATGTAGCACATTTTCTCATGAAGAAACAAGCCCCAGGGGATTAAGACATCACTCTGTAAACACTTGATTTATACCCTTAGAGGATTTACAGTATGGAGATGTGAAGTCTGGACATACAAATCCACTTCTTTTTTTTAGTAAGTTGTATTGAGTTTATTTGGCTCTTTTAGTTGCCCTTGATTCCATTTTATGTTCATTTATCTCCTTTTAGAAGAAGCAGAAACCAGTACAAATGATGTTTCAGACATCTACATTTCGCATGACCTACATAGGAGAAGTATTTACCAAGATTCTAGTTCTGCCTTATGTTGGAGGACAAATGGACATGGTCATTTTGCTTCCAGATGAGAACACAGATCTAAAAATGGTGAGAGAAGTATTACTGTTGATACCTGTTTCCAGAATCTTTTTTAAATGATTCAAAGTTGTAGGCACTATTTAAGAATTTTGGCTGCCAAGACTTTTAAGGCTACCAAGTCCTTTAAATAGAATAATTTTATGCTAGATGTCTAGATCAATGACAGGAGGTTGCACAGATTTCTTTGTATGTGTTATTAAAGAGGTTGTTAAGGAGATGGAATATGGTAAGGGTAGTGGGAGAGGGGTAGAATTCTTGATATCCAAGGAATCAATTCACTAGGAAGAGGAACTGGCAATGGAAGGTTATAGCAGCAGTACTCACCTGGGGCTAGGTTAGCATTAAATCATGTTGACTTCAGCCTTGATAACTGAAAAGTTTGTATTTTGCCTACCCAGGAGGCCATGGAAGTTTTTTGAGCCACTATCCCCATCAATAAATGAGGATAATCTCTGTTGAAATAATTCAAGGACTGTTACGTGGAGTGAAAAGTGAATGAAATAATGTGTGAATGCTTTGAAGGGTACAAAATGTTAGAGAAGTTTAAGATTAGAAGGCAGTAGTGAAAGGGGGCAGTAAGAGAGTGAAATCTGTTTTCTGAGCTAAACTAAGATATTGTGGATTCTTTTAACTGAAAATGTTGTGGAATGGGAAAGGCAGGGGAAAGGAAGGCTGTAATTGGAGGCAGGTACAAGATCTTGGTTGGAATTCTGACTTAGCCTCTTACCACCTGTACAACTTGAAGCAACTTTAGTTTTCTTATCTGAAAAATGGAGGGTTATACTAGATGGTCTCTGAGGTCCCTTTCAGCTCTGAATCTAAGGTCCTCTGAATGAAAGTACGGAAAAGAAATTTATTAGTCTCTAGTTGAATGGTGTGTGTGTGTGTATGTGTGTGGTATGGGTTGTGTGTGTGAGTGTGTGTGTGTGTGTGTGTGTGAGAGAGAGAGAGAAAGAGAGAGAGAGAGAGAGGGAGATAGAGAGAGAGGGAGAGGGAGATAGAGAGAGAGGGAGAGCGAGAGCGAGAGAGAGAGAGAGAGAGAAAGAGAGAGAGAGAGAGAGGGAGAGAGAGGGAGAGGGAGATAGAGAGAGAGGGAGAGCGGAGAGCGAGAGAGAGAGAGAGAGCGAGAGAGAGAGAGAGAGAGAGAGAGAGAGAGAGAGAGAATCCCTTTGGATATTTAACCTTAAGGATTAACCATAGCCTTGCATATAGTAGGTAGTGAAGGAATATTTGTCTAATTAAATTAAATTCTTTGAGCCTTACACTATATATCTCTCTTTATTTCTAGTTGGAAAAAGGACTGACTTCTGAGAAATTATCAGATTGGTTAAATCCAGAGATGATGGATGAAATGGAGGTAGAAGTTTTCCTTCCCAGGTTTAAATTAGAGGAGTATTTAGACATGAAATTCATTCTTCAAAAATTGGGGATGTCAGATGCCTTTGATGGATCTATGGCTGACTTTTCTGGGATGTCAGCCAGGAATGGTCTGTGTCTATCCAAGGTTATACACAAAGCTTTAGTTGAAGTTAATGAAGAAGGCACAGAAGCAACTTGTGCCACTGCAGCAATCATAATGCTACGATGTGCAACAATTACTCCACAGTTCATGGTTGACCATCCTTTCCTTTTTCTTATCCGGGACAACGTCTCAAAAAACATTTTGTTTTGGGGTAAAGTGATCTCTCCATAAAAAGATCATTTACTCTCGATGGAGTCTTTACCCTCATGCTATTTATATTTGTTTTACCCAGACTCTGATGTGCCTACAATCCAAAGGGTCCTTATCAACATGGTGATAATGATGCAAAAATAAAATTCTTGATTTGGAAATTCTCTATCTGGGATCACCTGTGTATGCTTTTGTGCATCTTTGTCCTTTTAATGTAATTTCCAAAGCATGTGCATGGTACCCTCATTTGAGGTCATAAAGAGCAAAGGTAGGGCTAGAAGTCAATGTTTCCTTGTACATTTCATGATCAATTTTTGTTAATGAAAACATTGGCTACTAAAGCAGTCCCCTGCCTATCCCCATAATTCCTCACTTCTCTGCCCACACCCCCATTCCAAAAGGTATTATCTATCAGTTCGTTTGTTGCCAAACTTAGTGCTCAGCTCCTGACACCAATATTCCCCCTCATCTTCCCTGTGACACCATGTCCTTAGCCTCTCTTTTCTTCTAGGTACAAAAAAGAAAAGTAGATATTACTGCTTGCTATTCCTTTGCCAATAGGGTAGATACCATGTCCCATTTTTTGTCTTTTAGAGGGAGAGGTGAAAATTAAGATGGAATGGTGGGCGTCTAGAGAACAGGTTTCATGAATTCATGAGGGAAGTCTCTGGAAACAAAACTTTTTTGGACCTTTACACACACACACACACACACACACACACACACACACACACACACACAGCCCAAACGATGAAAGTTTCAATTGAGTTTAAGCTCATATAGGAAGTCATTTAGAAGGAGAAATGAATTGTTTCCCCTGTTGATCATTCTCTAGTTTTTGTTATGGCCCATGTAGCAATCTAGTCATGACATATAACATATAATAACTACTAATTGACAGTTCCATAGAGCTTTTGGATTTGCAAAGTTCTTTACAGATGACTCATTTTGTCCTGGCAACAACCCTGAGAGGCATTTGCTGTTATTACCTCTACATTATAGATAAGGAAACTGAAGCAGAATAGGATTGAGTGACTTACACAGGGTTACACAGAGTTAGTAAGTGTCTCAGGTTGGATTGCAACATAGTTGTTCCTGATACCAGGTCTAGCTTTTTATCTATTGTATCACATTTCTCCAAAACATAGGAAACTTTAAATGATTTGCTGATCAGTTCAAGTGCACAAATATCCTACATTCTAGGAAGGATTTCTAAACAAAGTTGTAGTGTCTTCTAATGGCACAGGGGCTGCAGAGGAGAAAGTGCAGCTGGTGAATTTGCACAGCCCTCCCTCACTTAAATCCAAATCACTTGCAAGTCATGACATCACATTTCTGATGCCGTGGTCCTTTATGAGAAGTAAGTACAAATAACACCCTGAGTAATATAGGTTGTCCCACTGGGAAAGACTCTGCTGTCTTCTCCTTTCCACTGCTCTCCTTTCCTCCTCTCCTCATTCTTTGTGAAACCTTTCCTCTTCTGAGGTTCACATTATGCATCTTCATTCCTTCCTTCCACCAATCAAAGTCCTTATTTTCTGTTATATATTAGCCTCTGTGTCATAGATCCTTCTGTTTCAAGGACTTCCAATACCTAGAAGAATCCTCCTCCACATCCCTGTCTCTGAACTGGTAGTTGGAAAATTTTAAAAAAATCATCATCCTTTGTCCCGAGTTCCCTGTCGTTTCCATTCGTTGACTTCCTCATCTTCTATGACTGGTATCATAACTTCACTTCAGCTACCCTCAGGGATGACTGCATTGAGGATTTCACCGTCACTCAAAGGTGCTTCTCCTATGACATTGAAGTCTAAAATTCCTAGTTTTCCATCTCTCATTCTGCCCCCGTCCTCCTAACTCAGTCCTTTGTGTCCATTACAAATTCCTTCTCCCACTTCTCAGCTTCCCTATTTCTGGTAAAGGCACTACTACCCTTCCAGTCCCCCAAGCTTATAAACTTGGAATAATCTTCATGTTCTATCACCCCACATACCCAATAAGCTGCAAAATCTTGCTTTTTCTACCTTAACAGCATCTCATACTTGAGCTCTTCCTCTATTCTCACAGTTACCACCTTAGTTCATGCCATTGCCAACCTTACTTGTAACAGCCTCTTTTCTGCATCAAGTACTTCCCCACTCCAGTCTATCTTACATACTGTTGCCAAAATAATTTTCCTTAAAGTAGGTCTGACTATGTGACTCTCCTTCTTGTTGTGAGTAAAAATTTTCAAAAGACAGGAGTTTCTGGGTAAGTTATACTCAACTTTATCAACCACTCTTAACAAATATGCTAATAAAAAGGGCGCATTTGTCCTCTCAATGACCACAAAGAACTAACCTGTGAAACCTTCAATACTCATAAAGCCTTTGGGGAAAGGGGGGTACAACTGAGGGTAGAAATAAACTCTGGTTAACAAGTAATGAGAAGAATGAATATTATGAGAGGTGGGTTTATTCTAAGGAGGGGTTGGGGGACATGACTGATCACTCAGTTTTGGTCAAAGAGAATTAACAGTTAGTCATCTGACAAAAGAGAGTAAAACACAATGGACTAGAATCCATCAATTCACCTAAACTAAAATTTCTTTACCTTTTGATCATATCTAAGCTTTCCCTCTCAGAATCAGCCCTGAACTTCAAAGTCTGCCTAAATAACTTATAGGGGCTGATTTCTGAACGAAACAACAGAGAATGGAAAGAAATCTTTATCCTAATTCAATAACTAGTTACTAATACATGATTCTTTTCTCTCACAAATAACTCCAGAGATTTTCTATTGCCTTTGGGATTAAATACGAACTCCTCTCTTTGACTTTCAAAACCCTTCATAACCTGTCCCCAAGCTATCTTTCTAGCCTCTTTTAACATTATTCTCCATAGTACTCTGACTGATTCTGTTCCTCACATACAGCACTCTCCAATTTCCATACCTTTGCATTAGCCATAACATAAGGCTAGATTGAAATCTCTTCTTACTTCTGCCTCATAGATTTCTTCTCTTTCTTTAAAGTACAACTCAAGCACCAACGTCTATATCAACCATTTTCTGATTCTCCCCAACTGAGAGTGCTCTCCCTCCTAAACTATCCTGTAACATCTATATTGTTGATATTTATATCTGTTAAATTTAGATTTATTCTCCACATATTTTTATATGTTTTTGCTACCCCTATTACAACGTAAGTTCCTTGTGAATAGGGATTGTTTCATTCTTTGTATTTGAATCCCTAGTGCCTCATTCAATGTCTTGTATACAGTAGGTACTTAATATATGCTTGTTGGTTAATTGATCTTTCTTTTTTTATCATCCTCCCAGTCTGGAACTTGTGTTCTGACATCACTTTCCTCCATACACAATGCTGACCTAATGGTTGACCAACAGATTTGATGAAAGGTGACAAGAAAGCAAACTACATCTTCCTAAAAGTCACTATATACAATGAAGTAATATCAATACTAAACATATATATGCAAAATGGCAGAGTAGTTAAATTCTTAAAGGAAAAGTTAAATGAGATTCAGAAGGAAAGCAACAGTAAAACACTTGCAGTGGGGGAACCTCAGCTTTCCCCTTACAGAAATAGATTAACCATAAAATAAAGAAAAGGTGAGGAGATAAATAGAATTTCAGGAAAGTTAGAAATGATTTACCATTGATTAAAATTGAATGGCAATTGAAAGGAATATGTCTTTTTCTCAACTGTACATGGCATCTTCACAAAAAGTGATAATGCATTAAAAATCTTGCTACCAAACGCAGAGGAGCAGAAATTATTTTGTACTAATAAGGCTTTAATAAATTGAATTAAATTGAATATAAGGAGAAGCAAGGATGGTATGGGAAAAGAGAAGAGACTCCAAGACAAAGAAGGGAGTTTTAAAATATTCAGTAAATGCCATGTACTTACACTGATAAAAATAAAATCTGCCTTCTGCTGATGTATTTTGCCTCTTGCTTTGTTGCCTTTCCAAGGTGCTATCTTCTTATCCATTTGGCTCCCATGTATTAGCATTCCCATTTTATATGGTATTATTTGAAATAAAATTCTTGTGGAAAATTCCTTTTTCTGCTCCTCTTGATTCTTGTATTTGAAAGCCAGATTTTTCTATTCAGTGCTGGTCTTTTTAGCAAAAATGCTTGGAAGTCCTCTATTTCATTAAAGTTCCATTTTTCCCCCCGAAGTATTATACTCACTTTTGCTGGGTAGATGATTCTTGGTTTTAATTCTATCTCCTTTAACCTCTGGAATATCATATTCCAAGTCCACTGATCCTTTAGTGTAGAGACTGCTAAATTCTGTGTTTTCCTGATTGCATTTCCACAGTACTTGAATTCCTTTCTGACTGCTTGTAATTTTTCATCTTGACCTGGGACCTATGGAATTTGGCTACAGTATTGCTAGGAGATTTCCTTTTGAGATCTTTCAGGAGGTGACCGATGAAATCTTTCCATTTTAATGTAACCCTCTGATTCTAGAATATCAAGGCAGTTTTCCTTGGTAATTTCTTCAAAGATACTATCTAGGCTCTTTTTTTGATCATGGCTTTCAGGTAGTCTCCACTGAAAAGTCTTTTACTTGCCTCTTTTATGAGAGATAATTTGACCCATTGCATTTCTCTTTTTCTCCTCCCAATATATTTGTCTCTCACTCCTTAATTTCATTTTTATAAGGCATGATTCCATCCTATTCAATTCACCTTGTGCTCTCTGTCTCTTTGTGTGTGTCTTTGAGTGTGTGTGTGTGTGTGTGTGTGTAATCCCACCAACTACCCAGGTACTGAAAAAAGTTTCAGGAGTTACAAATATTGTCTTTCCATGTAGGAATGTAAACAGTTCAACTTTAGTAAGTCCCTTATGATTTCTCTTTGCTGTTTATTTCATGCTTTTCTTGCTTCTCTTGATTCTTGTGTTTGAAAGTCATATTATCTTTTCAGCTCTGGTCTTTTCATCAAGAATGCTTGCAAGTCCTCTGTTTCATTGAAAGACTATTTTCCCCCTGAAGTATTATACTCAGTTTTGCTGGGTAGATGATTCTTGGTTTTAGTCCTAGTTCCTTTGATTTCTGAAATATCATATTCCATGCCTTTTGATCCCTTAATGTAGAAGCTGCTAGATCTTGTGTTATCCTGATTGTATTTCCACAATACTTGAATTGTTTCATTATAGCTGCTTGCAATATTTTCTCCTTGACCAGGGAACTATTGAATTTGGCCACAATGTTCCTAGGAGTTCCTCTTTTTGGATCTCTTTGAGGAGGTGATTGGTGGATTCTTTCAATATTTATTTTGCCCTGTGGCTCTAGAATATCAGGGTAGTTTTCCTTGATAATTTCATGAAAGATGATGTCTAGGTTCTTTTCTTGATCATGGCTTTCAGGTAGTCCCACAATTTTTGAATTGTCTCTCCTGGATCTATTTTCCAGGTCAGTTGTTTGTCCAATGAGATATTTCACATTCTCTTCCATTTTTTCATTCTTTTGGGTTTTTTTTTTTTTTGTGATTTCTTGGTTTCTCATAAAGTCATTAGCCTTCTTCTGTCACATTCTAATTTTTAAAGAACTATTTTCTTCAGTGAACTTTTGAACCTCCTTTTCCATTTGGCTAATTTTGCCCTTTAAAGCATTCTTCTCCTCATTGGCTTTTTGGACCTCTTTTGCCAATTGAGTTAGCCTATTTTTCAAGGCATTATTTTCTTCAGCATTTTTTGGGTCTCCTTTAGCAAGGTGTTGACCTGCTTTTCATGCTTTTCTTGCATCTCTCTCATTTCTCTTCCCAATTTTTCCTCCACCTCTCTTACTTGATTTTCAAAATCCTTTTTGAGCTCTTCCATGGCCTGAGACCATTGAATATTTATTTGGGATGTTTGGGATATAGAAACCTTGACTTTTATGTCTTTCCCTGATGGTAAGCATTGTTCTTCATCATCCAATAGGATGGGAGAAGATATCTGTCACCAAGAAAGTAACCTTCTATAGTCTTATTTTTTCCCCTTTTTTTTTGGCATTTTCCCAGCCAGTTATTTGACTTTTGGGTCCTTTGTCAAGAGTAGGGTATACTCTGGGGATCTGTAAGATCTCTGTTCCTCCAAGGTGGCACAATCAAGCGAGTACACTGGTCTGGGATCAGAGAGAGATTTTTGTGCCCAGAATCTTAGCAGTTATCTCTCCAGAGCCACCTGGCCTCCAGTTCTGCCAAGTCAGCACTGGGGGTTTATTTTCATATAAGCTGCATGGGCAGAGATACCATTCAGTGTGAGATAAAGATCAGCTCCCTCAGGGCCTCTACACAGGGCTGAGGTAAGACTCAGCTCCTCAGTGCCCCAGGGGTTTTACAATCCAACAATGGATGTGGGCTGCTGTAGGGGCTGCTGTGGGAACTGCTGCTGCCTGCCCAATATGGCCTCTGCAAACACTGCCTGAGGCAGGAGCTATGGGAAGGCCCTTCTCCCTTCCCAACCAGGTGAAAAAAACGGTTGTCATTGACCTTTGGTTCCTGTGGGTTGAGGGAATCTGAGGACTGCTGCTACTGTGACTGGCGACTTGCTGCTACCACTACTGGAGATTCCACCCCCGAGGGCTGTTCAAGAGTTGTGAGCCTCAGTGCACCTCAGCCAAAGCTGGGCTTGGCTCTGCTCCATGTCTGGTGCAACAGACATTTCCTGTGGGCTGGGCTGGAAATCTTCACTCTGTTTTTCTCTACTTCTGCTGCTCCAAAATTTGTTGAGAGTCCCTCTCTACAGGTATTTTATGGGCTGTGTGGGGAGAGCCTGCATATGTGTGTCTTTCTAGTCCACCATCTTGGCTCGTCCTCCATTCAACTTTTTAAAGAATTATTTTCTTCAATGAGCTTTTGGACCTCTTATTCCATTTGGCCTATTCTGCTTTTAAAGGAATTTATTCCTCTCATTAGCTTTTTAAATTTCTTTTGACATTTGGATTAGTCTAATTTTAAGTTGTTACTTTTTCAGCATTTTTTGGGTTTCCTTAAGCAAGTTGTTGCCTCGTTTTTTTCATATTTTTCTTGCATTGCTCTCATTACCTTCCCAACTTTTCCTCTACTTGTCTTACTTGATTTTCAAAATCATTTTTGAGCTCTTCCATGGCCTGAGAATAATTCATATTTTTTCTTAGAGCTTTGGATGCTGCAGCTTTGACTTTGTTGTCTTCTTTTAGCTGTATGTTTTGATCTTCCTCATCACCAATCATATAAGAAAATACCTTTTCACCAAGAAAGTAAGATTCTATAGTCTGTTTCTTTTCCTCTTAAGTGGAAGTCTCCAGAGGCAGCCTCCACTTTAGCAGGGACTGCAACTGTCCTGGAAGTAGCAGTCAGTGTTCCAGGTCAGTGTTCTCTCCACTAACCTACAGCTGCTGCCATCAGAGAAAATAAAATATTCTGAGACCAGTCAGTGTATTCAAGTTGCCAGGAGCAGGAGGACCAAAAAAGTAAGGTTAAAATTTTCTCTTTTATCTCTTGTCTCTTCTCCTGCCTCCCTTTCAATACCTAATATTCTGATAGAGATGGTAAACTTAAGGCCATGTGGCCCTAAACTACCAAGTTCAGTTAGGACCAGCTTGAAATGTAATTGGGGAATGTTAAGCAAAATAAGAAAAAGTACAATAGAATGTTAATAAATGTTATGTTAATAACAAATGTTAATTTATGGTTTTTTCAGTCAATATGTTTCCCTCAGAGGTATGTTTCTATTTGAGTTGGATACTACTGTTAGATATGACTTCTCAACTTTGTGTCATGAATTCCTTTGGCAATCTAGCGAAGCCTCTGGATCCCTTCTGAGAAAAAAAATATTTTTAAATGAATAAAATAAAATACATAGGATTAAAGGGAAAACCAAAGAAACTCCTTGGTCCCACAGGCTGGCAGGGAAACCAAAGAAATTCCTTGGTCTCACAGGCTGGCAGGTGGTTCCTTGGAAAGTTTCTTAAACTCCACAACAAAAGCTTTCCTCTAGGTGTAGTATCTTCTGATTAGGGATGGAAGCTGTGTTGGCTGCTGGCCAGCCCCAGTCAGTCTCTGGTCAGGCCAGATGTTCTGCAGCTAAGCTCCACCCTCCTGAGCACATCTTATAGCATGCAGTGTTTGTGTAATCTCATTTATTCCTCATTTTAAAAAAAGGTGTAAGATAAGCCTCATTATTATCCAGATTTGACAGGAAATTGAGGTTCAAAGAGTGATTTGTCAGTTAATAAGCTAAGTGGAATCTGGACCCATGTCTTCTAGCAGTAAGTAGAGTATTCTTTTCCATCACACCACCCTGAATTTGGGGCACAGAATCAACATCCGCCTCTCTGACTCAGCCTCCCTCAGTTCTAACTAAGACTAGTACGAAGTACTCACTTCCTTCCCTCCACCTCTCATGCCAAGAGCAGCAGCTGCATCTGCAGGGACTAAAGAAACAAATAGACCTTGGGATAAGGGAGAAGACAGCAGCAGCAGCACAAATCCTGGTATAGTATAAATGAATCACTTGGTTCACCCACCTGGACATCTGCTTCCTTGCTCCGTAACAGTCCTGGGTGGAGGAGGGGAGCGGTTGGGCTAGGCATTGAGCTGAGTGGATGAGAGTGAGAAAAGGAAGTCTGTGTGGGAAGTGCAAGTAAAACAGGGAGAGGACCGACTTGGTCTGTAGGTTTATTGTCTTAGGAAGCATCAGCCTCCCTGCTCAGCACAGGAGCTCTAGATGGCCACTCCTTTTGTCTATATGTGACTATCAAGCAAGTTTGGGTAAGGAGCCAGGGGTTTTGCTTGTTTACTTAGAATAGTAGGTGATCTATATATGTGTATGTATATTTGTATACATGTAAAGATGTGTATATATGTCTATAAATACACATGCATGTATATATAATATACATATTTGTACACATACTTATTACCTACTATGTGCCAAGCACAGTACAACTAATATGTAATTCGATCTTCACAACAACCCTGGGAGGTAGGTACTGTTATTATTTCCATTTTATAGTTTAGAAAACTGAAGTTAAGTGACTTATCCAGTGTCACACTCCTAGTAAGTGTCTGAGGCCAGATTTGAACTTGAATCTTCCTGACTCAAGTTCATCTTACAAGTCCTAGATGGTTCTGGAGATCTTTCTTTATTCAGAGACTTTCTTATCACTGTTGGGGATATTCTAAAGAGGATTGCCTTGGGGACTTCTCTGGTCTCTGTCCTGTTTAACTTTCTTGTCAATTCCTTGTGTAAAAGCAAATGATACATGGCAATATTTATAATATCATGATTCTAGACAATAGAAGTAGAATCCCCAAAGAATTTACCATGTTTTGCTGATTGGCCAAATCTAGCAGGATGAAATGTACGTTTGTTTTTTTTTAATATTGTAATATGAGACTATGAGTGTGGAAAACTTCATTTAATGTTGCAGTTGTTTGATAGTTGATTTGTGTGTGTGTGTGTGTTCATTGCAAAGTTGAAGTGATGTTAAAAGCAAAAGATCCATAAAAAGGTTTTAAAAGTTATAAGAAGTATAGGATGGGGAAGAGATGGGTAGATAACAGTTTATATTTAAAACTCTGTTTCCTTAGTGAGTTCCCTGAGAAACAAACAGAAGTTGAAGGCCTACTTGTTAATGTTACATAATGAGTTTTTGCTCTGGCATTGTTTGAACTGGATTAAGATGTGATTGTATGACTACAGGCTATGGAAGCATGGAATGGGAAAGAGGAATAACTCTGAAATGTAGGAATTTGTGGATCCAACAAGGGCCCAGTGCAGGGATTCAAGAAAACGTTGGCTGGTCCTGGTGGTACACACCTGTAGTCTCTGCTACCAGGGAGTCTAAGGCCAGTGGATTGGTTAAGTTTGACAGTTCTGAGCTGCAGTAGCCTAAGAAAAATCAAACATCAGCAGTAAATCTGGTCACTATGGTGTGAGCTCCCAGAACTGGGGTACTACCAGGCTGCCTAATCATACAAGTACATACCGTCTGCTTTCCGAGATCAGAATTAGTGAAACCTGGAAGGGGGGGAAGAGAGAGACAGAGAGAGAGAGACAGACAGACAGAGAGAGAGAGAGAGAGAGAGAGAGCGCAGCAGGACTAATCAGTTCCCTTATTCTGCATTGGCTCCTTGTTTGATCCATAAATTGCCACATTTCTGGATTCTTACTTTGTTTTCATTCTATGCTGTTGAAGTCTGCAGTCACAGAATCACTAGCAGGTTAACTTTACTTCTATCCTTATGTAGAGGTCTAGGTTTCTTCATCTGTTTTGTCTAGAATAACATCTGAACCCAATCTCCCTGAAGGCCAAAAAACCTTAATGTTAAATGCCATCTTCAGCTAGTATTTTTTCAGGATTGTGTCAGGTCTAGGTTTATTTGCCAGTCAGTACCTGAGTTACCTGGGCTGGCATTTCATCACAAAGGTAGATAACTACTAAGGATCTTTGAAGTGAAGTAAAATTATCCAACAATGTACCAGAGTTGATAGGGGTGGAGGAATGTGGGCAGCAAAGACCAGAGGGTTGGGGAAGGGGTTGTGATAGTGCTGAGAGAGGCAGTGGGGATGCAGGGGTCAGATCACAGGACCATGAGAAAGGAGGAAGGGAGTAAGAATTTGTATAGTACCTACTATGTGCCAGATACTAAGCTTTGCATAGATTATCTGATCTGATCCTCACAACAGCCCTGTGGGTACCTTATTACTATTCTCTCAATTTTGCAGTTGAAAATATTGAGGGAAACAGCTGTTAATTTGTCTAGAGTCACACAGCTGGTGAGTATGTGAGGCCAGATTTGAACTCAAGTCTTCCTGACTCCAGGCCTAGCACTCTACTCACTGTGCCAAAAGTTACTCCCCATTGGATCACAGATTTAGAGATTGAAAGAATATTAGAAACTGTCAAGTTTAACCCTCTCATTTGACAGATGAAGAAACTGAGAGAGTTAGAGTTTAAGTGACTTGCCTAGGCTCACATATTTGAACTCAAGTCTTCCTGAGTTCATTATAACAGATACTTTTTAGTTTTGATCTCAGTCCTTTGTTGCTGAAGAAGACCATGCCATCAGAGAAAAGATCACATGACTTGCACTTGACTTTGTTTTGAGTAAAGGAGGGCTGTTCAGGTCACCAGCCTCACCTCTCCTCCAGAGCCATCTGAATCCAGTGACCAGATATTCACCAGGATGACTGGAGATGACCTAGGATGAGGCAATTGGGGTTAAGTGACAAAGTCACACAGCTAGTGAGTGTCAAAGTGTCTGAGGTGAGATTTGAACTCAGGTCCTCCTGACTCCTGCTCTATCCACTGCACCACCTAGCTGCCCTTTGATCTCAGTAAATCTAACCTGACAGGTAGAAGCATAACTCATTCTCTTTGTCTTTTAAAGCACTTTTCTTGGGATGCACACTAAGATTTTATGTTTTGCCTACAACCTACTGCCAGTTCTCAGTTCATTAGTATTGCATAGATAGCTGATATTCGCTGAGCACAATATCTGTTGCTGACTTTGTCAGCTCTGCCTACTTCTCTAGATTCTAATCAGTGACTAATTACCCAGAAAGCACCAGGAAACAGGTCTTCCAGAAACTTATCATTATGGCCTCATGAAACCAAAATCACTTCACTCAGTAAAAAAGAACAGACAAGGCCTATATGCAGAAATGAAGTCTTGTTCCCCAACAGGAAGGTTTGTTATTGATTATATGTGAGAGCTACATCATTTAACTGCTATGTCTTAAAATGCATACAAATTTCCTTTATGGAACCAATTGGAAACTAGCATTCAGAAGTTTAATGTTTTCTTTATGCTACAGTAAAGCTCCTTATCAGCACAAAGGCTGAGGAGGCAAGATGCCTACTTATATAGATCATAAATCACAGGCTGTGCTCTTGGGTGACTTTTGTGTGATAGCTATTAGGCACTGTACAACTGGCTTCTCCACTCTGATTACTCTTCCTATTCTGTAACCTGTGGAAGCTGGTCTATCCTGAAGGATAATATTTTCTGACTGTGATCTCATCTACCAGATTATACCCCCTCCACTAATCCTAACATCTTTTCTTGATATTGTTGCCTTTTCTTAATCCAAAAAGAAATATGTCTATTTTCCCCATTTCATTTCCATAGCCCCTTGCTTTGCCAATTAGCCGTCTGGGATTATTTTTTCAATGTCTTCTCTTTGTAATTTTTAATTTTTTTAATTTAAAAAGAGGTAATTGAGCCAAACTTTTTTTGTTGTAGCTACATGAGTCATATGTTTATTGTACAAATCTTAAGCATGAATTAAAAACATGAATACAAACAGTGGTTGCCAAAAATCATTTGCATGACTAAAACTTGTACAATGTGTAACTTTCACATTGTGCCATTTGCTGAAGGCAACATAATGAGTTCAATATGAACCCAAATATGAGTTCATAACAGAACTCATTAACTTTCTTCCCCTCTCCAATCCATCCCCTTTTTTTAATTTCCCCTTTTCTGCTCAGAGTACTAACATTCCCTCCAGTAAACTAGCTTCTCAACCTTAGTGTCATCATGACCTACTTCCTCATTCTCCCTCATCCCACACAAACAATCTGTTGATGACTGTCATCCATTTTACCACTCCAATATGTGTTGCGTCCATCTCCTTTCTCCGCTTAGATAGCCATCACCCTAATTCAGGTCTTTATCACTTTTCATCTGTACTATTCCAATAGTGTCCTAAGGTCTCACTGTCTTAAGTTTCTCTCCACCCTATTCCATCCACACCATAGTTGTCAAAGTGACATAGTAGAGGTTTGTCTAGCTCACTGCCCATACTCCAGACTTGCTATGGACAAAGACTGGGCCCATGGACTGATAGATCTTTAGTTCCGAATAGGGAAGCAGGGATGCCATGATATTCCTTGTCCTTTCACCTCAACCAGTCAGTCAACAAACATCACCTGATATGTACCAGGCATCGTGCTAGACTCGAGGGATGCAAAGATGGAAATGGAACAATCCTTGGCCTCACTGAGCTTACATTCTGTCAGGAAGATGGGGACAGCATGTCTCCATACACAATCTAGAAATAGGTAGATAGTTAAATCTTCCTTTTTTGCTGTTGTTGTTTAGTCATTTTCAGTCACGTCTAACTCTTCATGAGCCCATTAGGGTTTTCTTTGCAAAGATACTGAAGTGGTTTGCCATTTCTTTCTTCTTCTCATTTCACAAGATGAAGAACTGAGGCCAACAGGCTTAAGTGACTTTCCCAGAATCACACAGATAGGAAGTGGCTGAGGCTGGATTTGAACTCACAAAGAGGAGTCTCTCTGATTCCATATCTGCACTCCATTCAGTGACTCACCAAACTGCCATATACCACACACACACACACACACACACACACACACACACACACACACACACGTATTTATGTATATGTACACAAATAAATATGCACAAATATATACACACATGCACACACATACTATATATGTGGCTCATATAACCTCTAGAATTAATTTCAAAGTCCTCTGTTTGGTATCTAAAGTTCTTCTCCACCTGACTCTAACCTACCTTTCCAGATCCATGTGTATTAACGTTTCCTTTCACAGACTTTATGATCTAGTCAAACTGGGCATCTTACAATACTGCATATATCACACTACATTTATAGCCTTTCTGTCTTTGTGCAGATTTTCTCTCATGCATAGAATATATACCCTCCCCATCTTGGCCTCTAAGCATCCCTAATTTCCTTTGAAACTTAGCTCAAGCATGACTTTCTATGAGGCCTTTCTTGACCTCTCTCTCCCTTCCCTCTCCCCCTCCTTCTCTCTTTCTCCTATTTCCTCCTGGATAATTAAACTTTCACTTTTGTATCCCAAGTTTCTAGCACAATGCCTGGCACATGGTGATTAATAAATATTTATTTATTGAACTGGTTGGTCAGTTGTTTGCTGGTCAAAGGACATAGCACCTGCTCTTTCTGCCATCCCAGGCTAAAAATCTGTCAAGACATGGGACCATTCTCTTTCCAGGCCCTACTGTGATTTTATTGATCTAAAGGACAGAGTTCTCTTTAGGGAAGTTTTCTGCCACCTATTAGAAAGTGCTCCCTATAGGGAGTTTGATTCCACTTTAAGTATGAGCAGGGAATTGGAAGAGCAACATATGTGAAAGAGGGCAGAAAGCAAGAATGGAGAAGTGGCTGGAGTTAAATGGTTAGTCCATTGACAAGCATTTATTAAATACTGTACTGGGTACAGTGCTGAATGCTGGGAATATAAATACAACCAAAATGCCAGTCCTTTCCCTCCAGGAGTTTAACTTCTAGTGGTTAAGACAAGATGACATATCAAAAGAAGTAGAAAAGCAGGGGATAAGGCTGAAGTTACCAAGGTGGTGGGCAGCAGGAAAACAATGAAGAAAGGCAGAGTAATGCAGCCTGTTGGAAAATGAAAAAAGAGATGTCCAGTAGACATCTAAACTCAACATGTCTAAAATGGAACTCATTATTTGTCCCTATCCCTGTCCAAAGTGACACCACCCTCCCAGGCCCTCAGATTCTCAGCTTAGGAATCATCGTGGATTCCTCACTAGCTTTCCTCCACCAGCCTCCATATCCAAGGTATTGTCAAGGCCGGTTGATTTTATCTTTTTAACATCTTTGAATATACTCCCTCTCTCTTCTGACACTGTTACAACTCTAGTGCAGGGCCTAGTAAACTCGTGCTTGGTCTGTTGCAATGACCTGCTGGTGAGTCAGCCTGCCTCAAGTATTTCCCTACTCTAATCCAGCTGCTATTCAGTCACTAAAGTCACTTGCCTAAAGCACAGGTCTGAGCACATCAATGCCCTCCCTCTCCGCCAGTCAGAGGAGAAGTGAGGCTGCTGATCTTGCACAGCTCTCCCTCATTAAAAACAAAGTCAAGTGCAAGCTATGTCATCATTTCTGTGATGTTGTGGTCTTCTTCAGCAACGAAGGACAAACACAACAACACAAAATTCAGTGGTTCCCTGTTGCCTCCAGGATCAAATACAAAATGCGCTGTGTGACATTCAAAGTGCTTCATGACCTAGTCCCCTCTTACCTCTCCAGTCTTCTTTCACCTTACTCTCCACCATGCGCTAGCCTCTTGATCATTCCACAAACAAGACACTCCACTTGCTGTCCCCTATGCCTGGAACACTCTTCCTTTCTTCTACACCTGTTATTGAGCTCCCTAGCTTCCTTTAAGTCCCAACTAAAATCTCAGCTCTTACAGGAAGTCTTTCTCAACTTCTCTTAATTCTAGTGCCTTCCCTCTGTTAATTACTTCCTACTTATCCTGTATATAGCTTGCTTTGTCTCTGTTTGCATGCTATCTCTCCCACTCAGATATAATCTTCTTGAGGGTAAGGAATGTTTTTATGAATGATTTATGAATCCTCAGCACTTAGCAAAGTATGAACTTAATGCTTATTAATTTCTTAATATGTTGATATTAATTGATTGATTGGCTTGGGCAACCTTTTACAATGGGGTCATTCAAACTGATGAAAGTGCCCCAGGATACAGAGAGTCAGAGTTCCAGAGCTAGCTTCCAGAATGAAGATGTTTCTGGGGTGAATGGATAGGTACTGAACAAAAGAAACTGAAGAATGAGGAAGAGAAGGAAGGTCAGGGCCTCTCCTTTCATAGAAGAGTACACATGCAGAGAGTCTTGGTCCTTCCTTTGTGACTTGGAGGTAATTCTCACATAAAAAAAAAATATGCAGCTGCCATCATGGAAATAGCACAAAGGTTTTAGTATTAGAAAATACTTTGAAATTAGAGCCAAAAGACTAAGGCTGGAATCTAGTTCTGCCAACTGTGCAACCTTGGGGAAGGCATTCTGCCTCACCTTAGTTTCCTTACATAGAAATCTGGAAGAAGACCAGATAATTTTTAAAGACCATTCACCTCTAGCTCCTAAGAATATATTGCTAACAAAAGAGCAGTAAGTGTGAGCTCATCTCTTTTCTTTCTAATTAAATAAATGCTTGTTCTTTGAGTGAAGCCCAGTATTAACTGTCAAGAAGAAAGATGGAATAAGTTGTACATCAATGTAGCATAAAGACAGTGTAAAAATGCCAGGACTGAAGGCGGGAAGACCTATCTTCTAGAGTTCAAATCTGGCCTCAGACACTTACTAGCTGTGTAACACTGGACAAGTCACTTAATCTTGTTTGCCTCAGTTCCTCATCTGTAAAATGAGCTGGAGAAGGAAATGGCAAACCACTCCAGCATCTGCCAAGAAAACCCAAATGAGGTCATGAAGAGTTGGACACAACTGACTAAGAACAACAACATGTAACATTACCTTTTGTGATCTTTTCCAGGTTCCATTATGGATTCTTTATCTGAAGCAAATGGTCCCTTTGCCATTAACCTTCTGAAAAAATTGAGTGAAAAAGATCACTCACAAAATGTGGTTTTTTCTCCCCTGAGCATCTCATCTGCCCTTGGCATACTTTTCCTAGGGTCCAAGGGAAACACAGCAGCCCAGATTTCAAAGGTATGTTTCTTAGTAGCAAGAGAAGATGTGAGATAGATGGATTTCTTTCTTCATTTCTGAGTGACGATGGAAGTCATTATTTAGTGCCCCTTGCTTCCAGTGAAATTCAAGACATGGGTAAGACCAGAAGTGCACGGTTTGTCATTAAAAGATCAATACTACAAAACTAGGGACCACCTTTTTCTTCTGGCTTTACAAGAGATAAGTATATTTGAATGTAAACAAGGCATTTTTTCCTTTAGTTTCATGAATTAAAAAATGTAAGAAACATTTCAGGTTTCTATTAAGTTCTGCTGTGAAATAAATTGAAAAACAAAATATAAATTGCAAACAGCAGACAGAGGAAGTAGGAAGGCCTATGAGTAGGCTATGAAATATATCCAGGTCCATTGTAATGGGAATAGAGAAGATGAAATACAAGTGAAATCACAGAACTAGAATCAACAGGATGTGTTAATGAAAGAACTGTGATAGATAAAGGAGAGGAAAGAGAGAGTAGGTAAATGATTGTGTCACATAAATAATGAAGTCAGAAGACTGAACAAAGTTCAACATTAACTTTCTCCTAAAGTTCTCCAGAAACAGTTATTCTGCCCAGGAATAGGCCACTTACCATATGCCGATTTAACTCCTTGAAGGTCAGTTCCCTCACTCCCATGCAAACATCCACTTGGCCATCTGGAACAGTTCAGGATCCACTCTCTTGTTCATTGTCTTGTGTTCTGTAGTGTCTCTTCAGAAATATGATGCTAATTCTTTGCCACAATCAGGGTCTCTCCAGTGCTCTCTCATTTATCCTTAGACTGATCTCCTGTCTATAGTCCATACTGATGAGCCCTTGGCTATAACCTTTAGAGACTATCCCTTTATGGCCCTGGCAATCTCTCCCCAACCTAATTCCACCGAAGGCAACAGTTTAGCATGTCCAATACATTTCCCTCATTGTAACATCCTCAGAATGTCATTTCAGAATTATACTATATGGTTACCAGTCTGCCTCAAAAAGGACTCCTCAGTCTCTTTCCCAAGTACTCCAAAAAGGAGTTTTAACACATGTTCTACTTGAAATCTCTCCTTTCCTCATTCAGCCCTGTCAGGATTCTCACTAGCTGTCACTGAACCAGCCCAGTCAGAGTTGACACAGTAGTCTTTCAGTAGGCAGTGGGCTTCCTACTATTCCCCTTCCACCTTGAAGAATCATAGGTGGCTAGGTCTTTCAAATTTATTGTCAATAAGTTTTATTCAGTCTATGTCCAATTATAAAAAATTTTCATGTAAAATGTCTGTATCCCTATTTAATAGCCCATCATGGGCATAAAGTACATGAGCTAAAATTTGGTAGACTAAAACCAAATTCTATGGGAACCAAAAATTTTTAATATCAATGAATATACAATCAAATATATGGTCATTCCTTCCCCCTCCAATCTGTTATAATTTCATTAGGGTTTTCCTTTGCTTATGCCAAAGGTTTAAATGCCTTCTCTGAAATTTTTGATCTGTGTAACCCTGAGCAAGTAATTTATTTTAATGTGGCTCAGTTTCCTCATATATAAAAATATGGTCTCTGAATATCCTCCTAGCTCTAATATTTATGACATATAAGAGTATCATCTATGATCCTACTTCCTGATACATAACAAGTGTCAGATGCCTGATGATATTTCTAAATGTGCTCTTGCTCACTGGTAAAGGAAATTGCAATCCTTTGCCCCAACAAAATGAACCCCTGAGACGTTGATGTACACATACAGAGACAATGGACTGACATACCCATGCATGTCCAGACACATGTATTCATTTAACATTGAACCATAAAAGCTTTTAAGGAAGGTGATTGATTGCTTGAGGGAGGACTCTGGACATAAACAGGATGAAGTATGTCAGCATGGTGAATAAAATCAATTTTCTAAATCTGAATCTTTGTCAGTTTCTAATGTACAATGAAAAAAATCAATAGATTTGGAGTCAGAGGGCCTGGGTTCAAGTGCTGGCTCTGATATTACCTGAATATATGGGAAACTTATTTCACTGCAGAGTGCTCATCTTTTAAATGAAGGATTTGTACTCCATGACCTCTAAAGTTCATCCCAGCTCTAAATCTATGATCCAACTGATCTCAACTTCTATAAAAATAAAGCTGTTGAGTCATTACAATAATTCTCCTTTCCTTCTGGGAGGTTTACTACTTTGGATAACTGTTTTTCTTCCTAGATTGTATTACATGTAGGACATTTTCACCTTTGCAAAAGCTTTAAAAATTGTAATTTGGGCACATTCAGCTTCCAGATCATTGCTGCAGATAGTTACTGTCCCATAGGACCAAGGGTGTGCTGGTTAACATTTAATAACCAGCTCTTTCAGTACAACATACTTTTTATTTTAATCAGCACTATTAAAATTTTCTCCATGAACTTATTAATCTAGAGTTGGCAATCAACACAACAGTAAGTCAAACCCTAATTTGCAGCCTTTGCCAATTTCTGAAGTGTAAATTTTCATATTGAAAATTTAATAGTTGGTTTTCAAGCTCTCATAAGCCAATCCAAAGGGTTCCAGCACACCACTATCTATACTACATAATCTAGACTCTCCACCTGATTTTACCCTCATAACCAATCCGTAATTGGCCTGAGTTATTCACAATCTTAAAAATGGATAGATAGATAAGTAGAAAGACAGACAAACTTATGTGTATGTATAATCATGTATAATATGCATATATAAAATATTTTTACAAACACACATGTGTTGCACATATGTATATTTGTTGTTCAAGGTAGTTTGCAGTAATCTATCTTGTACCTGACTCCATTTCTTATTTTCAAATCTCAACTGCTCCTCTCTAGCTAGGCGCTGATAGAGAGATAGAAAAAAAAAGACTAGTTGTATGCATGGAGATCTCTGGAATCTGCCCTATCCCTATCCAAGAAAGACTGTAGTTTCTACCTTGAGGAGAACAGGGCTGTGGCTGGGTGCTTAGTCTTTCCTTCATGTATCTCCAAAAAGATTATCAGTCTAGAACTATACCTCTCTGCCCCGTCCAATATCAATTGTTGTCTAATGTGGAAGTACCAATTTTCATTCTGAAGGGAAGCTCCTTCCCAGGTTGCTCTTGAAGGGGATGGTAGGGAATGCTTAGTTTACACTCACCAGCTCAGTTCCTCCCTACCAAACAATGGTTATACAAGAAACCATCACAAAAAGTGAAATACCATCTATCCAAGCAAGCAGAAATTGTACGAATTCTACTGATTAGAATATACCAGAAAATACACAAACATGAATGAGCTCTCTAGTGAGGTCAAGATAAGACCCTAGCTCAAACTAAGAGAGAGGGTCTCATCTCCATCAAGGAGCTCCCTTCTAGAAGTCTCTAGTAAGACTAACTTACAAATCAGGGATGTCTTTGAGAACCAGTTTCTCATATATGCCTGCTGCTTCTTTCTCTGTGTCTTTCCCCCAAGAATCTCTGGCACCAACTCCATCCTTGGTACAAAGCACAGGCACAAAACATAATGTTGTGCTCAGTATTCTCTCCACTAATCTGTAATGTCATCTCCTTCCATGTATGTAGCCACACACAAAACACAACCAGGCATTGGTGAAAGACTGGGTACACAGAGAAAATACTTCTCAAATTATGTGGAGAGTATCATATGGCAGGGTATGAGATTGTTCTAATGAGAACAATTTGAATTGGAATTCTAATTTTCATTCTAATTAGGAAAAATAATCATGACAATTTCACTTTATCTCATGCTATAACATAGAACAAATAACCTATAATGTACATGTTAGTCACCCCACAAAGTACACATGTGGTTATCTCAGTAGCCACTGTCTGAGTAGCAAGGCTGGGCTGAAGGAGGAACCCTGAATCAATCAAAAATCTCTTCAATGAGTTAATGGATCCACAGCTTTTTCTGTAATGTGAATTAAAACCACTACCACCACCACCACCACTGCCTCACAGCATTCTGACACAATTACTTTGATAGAAGTAGCATGAATTTGAACAGTTCGGCAAAGGAAACCTCTTTCTTTCCAATTCTCATATCATCTGCCCCAGAACTTTTTTGTTGGGGCTCCTATTTGTCTCCTATACTGTTTTATTTTTCTTATAATAAAGGCCTTGTTAAGTTGTGTTCCTCTCCTAGAATGGATTAAGTCCTCCATTTATAAAGTAAAGCACCCTTTTCATTTGAGGAAAGATGTTCTGGTATTCCCTCATAAGGTTTGCTGTTGGCAGGTGGTTCTTTGGAGGCCAAAGGTCAGAGCTGACAAGGATTTTCATTTGTTTCCCTTTTCTTCATAGGTACTTTCTTTAAACAAATGTGGGGATATCCACAGGGATCTTCAGGAACTTTCCACTGAAGTGAACAAATCTAGTACCCAGTACTCACTGAGAACTGCCAACAAGCTCTTTGGAGAAAAGACTTATGATTTCCTCTCTGTAAGTTGAACTGATTAAGTCATAAAGAAATGAAATGAAAATGGCTTGTAGGGAGGAAGGATTAAAAACCCTCAATAATATGAGCATCCTGGTAAAGTTTTACTTAAACTAAATATGCTTTCATTAAAAATTGTACTTTAAAAAAATCATTTCCAAGATACGTTATATCTTTTCTTGACTGTGTATGGCATATCCATCCTGGTTCCTTGTTGTAGTGAAAAGGAGCAGAATACATATGCATTGTGTTCAATGAGGGCCTAGAACCTGAACTAATTTGTTTCTCCAAAAGTACTCAATCATTTTTAGATCTGTGTGAGAGGCTCCATTTAGTAACTGGACCTGTTGCTTTATATTTTTATCTTCATAGACATTTAAAGAAGCTTGCCAGAACTTTTATAGTGTGGAGCTGGGAGAACTTTCCTTTGCTAAGGCCCCAGAGGAGTCCAGAAAACATATAAATGCCTGGATAGCAGAGAAGACTGAAGGTCAAAAATTGCATTTGTTTGTAAAATGTTGACTGTTTTAGTAATGTTGCTATAGAAGTGGGTAGAGAGACTGGTTGCCCTTTTCAAACAGAGCTACAAGGTACAGCCAAACATTCATCACATCTCTAGGGGAGCCATGAAATATATCACAGTGTAAAACAAAACAACGACAAAGACAAAAACATACAAAACAAAAGTCTGAACTTGTAAACAGGACCTGATACAAAGGTTGCTCCTGACACTTACTAGGTGTATGACCATGGGTAAGTCATTTAACTACCCTGAGCAATAGTTTTCTCTTCTATAAAATAGTGGTTTGTTGTTCAGTTATTTTTTCAGTTTTGTCTGATTCTTTGTCCTGGCAAAATTACTGAAGTAGTGTGCCATTTCTTTCTCACGTTCATTTTACAGATGAGGAAACTGAGGCAAACAGGATTAAGTGACTTGCCTAGAGTCACACAGCTAATGGCTAAGGCCAAATTTGAATTGGAGGAGATGAGTCTTCCTGATTCCAAGATGAATACTCTGTCCAGCTAGCTGCCCTGAAACAATGTACACCTGTACTTGTCTGACAGGGTTGCTTGTTTTTAATCAATAATTAATTAATTGATTTTTGGCTTTCACTTTGATAAGATTTTGAGTTCTAAATTCCACTCCTCCCTTCCTTACTCCCCAGGATGACCTGCAGTCTTTTATAGGCTGTACATATGCACTCATATTAAACATATTTCCACATTTGTCATGCTGTGAAAGAAGAATCAGAGCACAAGGGAAAGCACAAGAAAGATACAACAAAAAAAAAAAAAGAAAGAAAATATCATGTTCTGATCTGCATTCAGACTCCATAGTTCTTTCTCTAGAAGTGGACATCATTTTCCAACATATGTCTTTCGGAATTGTCTTAGATTATTGCATTGCTTAGAAGAACTATGTAAAAAAGTCAGTCATCACACAGTGTTGCTGTTATTATGCATTATGTTCTGGTTCTGCTCGCTTCACTCAGTATCAGTTCATGTAAAGTCTTTACAGTTTTTTTTTTTTTAATATATTTATTTATTTTTAGTTTTCAATGTTCACTTCCATAAGGTTTGAGCTTTGAATTTTCTTCCCCACCTTCTCCTCCCCCCCTCCCCAAGATGGTATGCAATCTTATATAGGGTCTATTTATACATTCGTATTTAACATATTTTCACATTAGTCATGATGTAAAGAAGAATTAGAACTAATGGGAGGAACCAAGAGAAAAAGAAAAAAACCAAACAACAAAAGAAAAGGAAAGCAAATTGTATACTTCCACCTGCATTCAGACTCCTCGGTTTTTTCCTCTGGATGTGGATAGCATCTTCTATTGTGAGTCTTTAGAAATTGCCTTAGATCCTTGCATTGCTAAGAAGAGATAAGTCTATCAAGGTCAGTCATCAAACAATGTGACTATTACTGTGTATAATGTTCTGGTTCTGCTTGTTTGACTCAGCATCAGTTCATGTAAGTCTTTTCAGGTTTTATCTGAAGACTGTATCCTCATCATTTCTTATGGAATGGTAGTATTCCATTACATTCATATACCACAACTTGTTCAGCCATTCACTAATTGTTGAGTATCATCTCAATTTCCAATTCTTTGCCACCACAAAAAGCTGTTACAAATATTTTTGTACATATGGGCCCTTTTCCCGTTTTTATGATCTCTTCGGGATATAGACCTAGTAATATTATTGCAGAGTTAAAAGGTATGCACGGTTTTATAGTCCTAGTTGTTCTCCAGAATGATTGGATCAGGTCACAATTCCATCAACAGCACATTGGTGTTCCAATTGTCCCACATCTCCAACATTTATCTTTTCCTGTTTTGTCATATTAACCAATATGATAGGTGTGATATGGTACCTCTCAGAGATGTTTTAATTTTCATTTCTCTAATTAATAGTGATTAGAGATTTTTTTTCTTATGACAATAGTTTTAATTTCTTCATCTGAAAACTTCCTGTTCATATCCTTTGACTATTTATCTATTTATCAACTGGGGAATGACTTGTACTCTTATAAATTTGACTCAGTTCTCTATATATTTTAGAAAAGAGGACTTTATCAGAGATACTGACTGTAAAAATTCAGGGTTGTTTTTAAAAGAGGCAGTGGACTAGGGTGGAATAAACTCTGACTCTGAAGAGAGAGAATATATGTTCAAATATTGCCACTGTCACTAGTAATATTACTTTCCCTTCCTCTGTAAAGTGAGGAGGGGCTGACTAGATGATTTCTGGGATTTTTATTCTGGATCCACAGATATTATTTCATGGTCCAATGGTATAGTTTATATGTAGAGTTTTGTAAATCATGAGATTCTATATAATTGCTGAATATTACTTATCAGTAGAGCAGGCATGTCAATCAATCTTATTCATCTCCCACATTTTTATGTGTTGATTTGACTGCTTGAGGATGGCTTATTCTCCAGAGATCCCTTAGGATTTTTACTCTCAGGAGGGAGACTTTCTTCTCAAATCAGACTTTTGAATATGGGAAGGGGGGGGAGAAATGGCAGAGTCTAGAGCAGTGACTTACAGTAGCTTCATTACTCTTACCACTACTGATGTATTACCTAGAACAGGGATTCTTTTTGGTCATGAACTCCTTTGGCAATCTAGAGAAAATTGAGGGACTCCTCAGAAAAGTGTTTTTAAATTCATAAAATGCATAAACTTCAAAGGAAAACCAATGATATTGCGATAGACATATACATGTGTGTATATGTGCATATACACATATTTGTATATTTACATATAAAATATATGCATATATAAAATGTGTGTGTCTGTATAAAAACAAGTACAACAACTGAGGATTAAGTACTCTTGGCCTGGAGGTATTCTGTTATAAGTAATCCCTCTGACCTAGGAAGTTGAAAGAAAGGAAGAAACAGAGGAGAAAGAGAGAGAGAGAGAGAGAGAGAGAGAGAGAGAGAGAGAGAGAGAGAGAGAGAGAGAGAGAGAGAGAGAGAGAGAGAGAAATAATTCACTTCTATAACTCTGAGTTCACAACCAGAAATCCCTCTCTGGCAAATTCTACAAATATGAATGTAGACAAACTTTAGGCCTCTAGGAAAAGACACAGGCAAAAAAAAATTAGGGTGAGAAATAAAGAATCATCAACTCTGATGTTGGTCTCAGGTTTTACTAGATTCTAGCAATGTAATAGTATACTCCACGAATGGTTTACTATTTGATCAAACTACTTCAGCCTCCAGGGTCCTGGCACCTATCCTTCATGGTAGCTGCCACTCTCTACTGCTTCTGACCTCTAGATTCTTTATTCTCTTGCCCCACCCTCCTCATGGTCTCCTCTCCCCAGAATGCATAGCAAGTTCTCTTCCTAAGCACACTCCCTTAGGATGGGAGAGCTTATAAGTTATACCAACCCATCCTAGGTGAAAAGTTTTGAATCCCAAGTCTGATCCCTTTGAATGTGTGTGGCCATGGGCAATGCATTTAATAGTTTAAACCTTAGTTTACTCATCTGTAACCCAATAAGTTTGAGTTAAACAACTTATTTTTTTTTCACGATCAGATGCTATGATGTGATAAGGGACTGGTTAACATAAAATCAGAAGAGAGTAATTTGTAGAACATTAATTTATTTAATTGATAACTGGTTTCTCTGGTGCTGGATATATACTTGCAAATTCAAACTCCTTTGATTTCCTTTTCTTTTGCTCCATAGTGCCCACCAGACTTCTGTTATTACTTTGGGTGGACTACAGTTCAGGAGACCACAGCTTTTCTTCCATTAATCACATTTGGGCCTTCATGATGAAATCAGAGAGATAACCCAGTACTGGGATGTTCTTTAGGGTGTCCCACAGTTTCATCACTAGAAACTTTACAAACAATTTTTAGCATGAATTTCTTTGGTACTTGATTAATCTCTTTAGGGTTTCTGTCCTCTCAGCACTGGTTGTAAGATGTAAGTCATCTCACTATGTCTAAATAATCTTCATTGAATTATACTTAATGTATGACAATGTATATTTTTTAATTTTCAATTTTTTAATTTTATTCTGATAGTGTATTGTATTATTTGTCATTTTCTTCCCTAAGTTACTTGTAATTTCCATAAGATCTCCAATTCATGAGTAATTTGAGCATTGAAAATGCTGAGCTACTTCTTCTAGAGCAAGGGTCTCAGAGCATAGGTTCCCAGAGTGGATGATACTACTCTTCAGGGGGCATTGGAACAATTCAGGAGGGTGGTCATAGTCATGGATGCAATTGGTGGATGTTGAATAAAAATAAGGGGTTGTGGAAGGTTAAGGAAAGAAGAGAAGAAAATTTTGAAAAACTTAATGATTAGGACATTTCATCTGTTATGTAACAGATCACATTATTTTCCAAATAAATATACAAAATGCAAGCTATAACTGATCAGTAGTGAAATCCACCAATAGGTCCTAACAAGTAAAGTGTTGGCAGAATGGCATGTCTCAAATTGTTGGAAAGTCCAGCATGCATTGGCAGCAATATTTGCATGAAATGACTTGTTTACAGTACAATCCTATATGGTTTCATGATGTAATATTGTATCCTCAAAACTTAAGTGTAGAAAAATAACTCATAAATTTATAATAAATTATTAGATTTAGGCTGTGTCATTTAAATATTTTATATTGTTTTGAAATGAGGCAAATTTCATGAAGATCATGTCCCTTTTGTAAAGGTATTTTTTCGAACATTGATTCAATTATTCTTCTGTTTTCTTTAAAGGTAAGATTGCAGAGATGTTGTGTACCTCTTCAGTTGGTCCACTGACTAGACTGATCCTTGTGAATGGCATCTACTTCAAAGGGAAGTGGAATGAACAGTTTAAGGAAAACTATACGAGGGAGATGTTTTTTAAAACCAGAAAGGTAGGGGGAACATTTAGACAACTTGATTACTGGAATAAATGAATATCAGAAAAAATATAGTGTAGACCTTTTTAGGGTTCTGTGTCTTCTGATGTTCAACATCTTGTGATCCCTGATAGAAAAATGCCTGAGAGAATAAGGAATTGTCCATAAAGTGTTTAATCATGGTATCAGTGTATCAGCAACATGGGCTCATCATATGTCCATCATGCTCATCCCTGTGTCCAAGATCTTGGGCAAGTAACTTGTAGCACACTTTAGTCCATATGGTTTCCCCAAGTACGTACACAATGCAGACAAACTCACAAAAAAGCACTGGAAAAGCACCCAGGAAGAGAATAACAGAAGCTTGCATCACAACAAAGTATCCTATGCCTTACTATCTCTACCTCCTTCCAAGAGAGTCAGTTTTCAGTGGCCATGGAATGGTGTCGCCTACATCCACTAACTCATCAGTTTTATTTTTCCTTTGCTGTGTCTGCTATCTCTATCAATTCTGAGGTTGTGATAAGGGTTGGTATAGCTTCAGCAGTATTGCCCACAGTTGGTCCCTTGCCATCCCCATGCTTCAACTTCCCTGACTCCATTAGTGTGTTAATAATATCCTTCCTTCTAGGACCTGTCATTCTTCATTCAAGAATATTTGCATCTTTGTAATTCCTTCAGAATTATTGCTTGAACAATTTCCTGCAAACAAATCTATCTCTGCTTGTTAAACTGGACAGGGGATGGTCTGCCTTTCTTCATATCGGTCAGTTATTCTACATAATGGAGGCTAGGAGGTCTCTTCTCATTGCTTTACTTTCTGTCTCTACTCCATTTTTTCTTGCAGATTTTGCTTCCCACATTTCTTCTGATGACATGCATTCTTCTAGGGGTCACTACCACAATTTTCTATACTTCTTTTGGATATTTAGATCATATATGTCCAGAACTCTGTATTTAATGATTTTGTAGACTCATGTAGTCGTAGCTTCTTGCACTGAAAGTCTTATCAAAGGGAAGATGAAGAAAATCAGGAGCTCTCCTACTTCCTGACATCAATTTGCAGCAGGAAGGATTTGGACAGAGTGGTGTGTGTTGCACATTCTTCTGAGTTTGTTCTGTAAGAGGTCAGTTCCCTGATCTTAAATTGAAGTATATATAGTGGGGCCTGCCCCATTAGACCACAGGACCAATGCCTCTGGTAGGTTAAATATGGCCATACTCTGAGAGTCTGAGGTCTCCACTTGCCTGTATTGATCTAGTCCCAATGATTTCCTCCCTTTTCTAGAGCATATCAATTACTGCCAGACCACTGAAGCAGAGGAAGAAACAAAGGCTATGGTGAACCAGATATTTCCAACCCAGAGAAGCCTGCTGAGCTTCACTTGTATAGGCTCAGAAATCTCTCAGTTCTCCTGTGGGTCTGCTCTTCTCTCCACCCAGACCCTGCTCCCTCTACCTGTACAGTTGACTATAGTCTTCTATAAGTGGTCAAATCAGAAATAGGAATGGATTATTTGCTTAATGTTTTACACAATTCAACCTTGCAGCAAGTATAGCTTTGTGGCATGACAAGGAAAATGGAGATGCTATGCTAGGATTTCTTTTTAAGTGGTTTCATATTTACTCAAGTAGGTATTATGGTAAACAGGAGATAATGTTGTACCTCTTTTATTTTGTCAAAGGGGAAAAACTCTGACTTCCTGTTATGGAAAGCAAAGAGTGTTCCATGGAATTTTACTGAATAAAGAAATCTCTACCATGTGGTAATAGCCTAGTTTTCTGGACGCTGAGATGGTAGTTGTCTATTTTTTTTAACTGAAGACTCCTTTAAGCAGTTATCAGTTGACGATATTTTTTTCATTCACTAACAATGGCACAGAAATAATGATTCCTTTGTATGCATCATAAAGAGTTCCTTAAGTCAAGTGCATCTAAATTTTAGTAAGTTTTATAATAATCTGATGTTAATCTCACGTTCATCTTTTCCCCATCAGAATGAGAAAAAGTCAGTACAAATGATGTTTAAGGAAGCAACATTTAAAATGACCTACATAAAGGAAGTGTCCACCAAAATCCTGGAGCTCCCCTATGTGGATGAGGAGCTAAGCATGGTCATCATGCTTCCTGATGAAAACATTGATCTAAAAAAGGTAAGTTAATGATCCCAAGATCAAATGACACAACTCTTAATATTGTTATGTTACATTGCTCCTTGAGCTTCATTTAGTCCATTTGACAATTTATTATAGATAAATAGCTTCTTATAGTAGACAGAGTACTTTTTGGCTAGGAATCAGAAAACCTGGATCTAATCTTGGCACTACTTTTTTTCTCAGTGAATACATTTAATATCTTCAAACCTTGATTTCCTCATGTGGATTCCGAAAGTCTGGGTGTAAATGCTGGCTCTGCCACTTACTAATGTGGCCCTAGTCATTTGACCTCTCTAGGCTTCCATTTCCTCACTTGTGAAATGAAGGAAGTAGGCTAGATAATATACAAATCCTCTCCTAGTTCTAAATCTATAGTTCTATGCCTGTGGGAATTACCTAAGCCCACAAAGTAGGCACTCAAAAACAGTGTTGCCGCTGGAAAAGAGAAAACATAATTCCACTGACCTGTTGAATTTGGGCTGACTTTTTAGAATCTAAAAATCATGTTTAAAAGCCAACAAATAATTTATTGGGTTTGTGGGGATTCTTTGGGAAAAAAATACATAATCAAAATGTTGGTACTGGAATCAGCCACTCTTTGTTTTACTCCTCATAGAAATATTCAACTATAATTTCTTCTGACTATAATAAAGATCAATAACAAGAATATAATGAGTGCCTACTGTATGAACGACATGAGATACAAAAAATAGAAGTTGCTACTAGCTAACATTTCTACAATATTTTAAGGTTTTTAAAGCATGTTGCATATTATATCTCATTTGATCCTCAAAACAAGCCTGTGAAGTAAGTGCCAATATTATTTCCATTCTGCAGATGAGGAAACTGAGGCTGAAAAAAGTTAAATGACTTGTCCAAGATCACACAGGGAGTAAGTTTGAGGAAGGATTTAGACTTAGGTCTCCAAGAACAGCATTCTAACTCCTATGTCACCTAGCTACTAAACGGCAAGCTAAATACAACAGTAGGGTATCTTTACCTGGAAACTCTTTCCCTTGAATTTTATTTTTAGACATATAGATAAGAAATATGCACTTATTAAGTGCCTACTATATGCCAGATATTGTGCTGAGTACTTTACAAGTATTATTTCATTCAATTTGCACAATAATCCTGGCAGATACATACTGATATTATCCCCATTTTGTTCAGTCGTTTTCAGTTATATCCAACTCTTCATGATCCCATTTGTGGTTTTTTTTGGGGGAAAGATACTGGAATGATTTGCCATTAGTTCTCCAGCTCATTTTACAAATGAGAAACTGAGGCAGGCTCATTGTTAAGTGACTTGCCTAAGGTCTGAAGTCATATTTGAACTCAGGAAGATGAGTCTTCTTGACTCCAGGTCTAGTGTTCTCTCCACTGTACCACTTACTTTCTCCTATTTTACAGTTGAAGAAACTGAGGCAAAAACCAGTTAAGTCACTTGCTCAGAGTTACATAGTAAATGTCTGAGGCTGGATTTCTAGGCCTGGTGCTCTATCCACTATTCCATTTAGCTATCTATAGAGAGATATTACTTAGACAACTCTCCCAGTAAAGTTGAATTTTTAATTCAACTTTAATTCAAACTGATTTCAATAAAAAAAAATTTAAAATTCCATTTTATTCAAGGTACTTAAAATAGGATATGTTAATTCTCTGCATTTTATTTGATTAAAAATGCAATTCTGAGAAGGTGCCCATGGATTTCATCAGACTACCAAAAGGGTGGTCCATAACAGAAACAAGAATAAGACTGCATGCATTTCACTATAGTCTCACTCCAGCCAGGTTCCTTGTCCGTCCTTCCTTCCTTCCTTCCTTCCTTCCTTCCTTCCTTCCTTCCTTCCTTCCTTCCTTCCTTCCTTCCTTCCTTCCTTCCCACAAAGCCCTTATAGATGTTAATGCACAGTTAAACAAAACAAATTTCTACATTATTTATGTCCAAATATCTGTATCTACATATCTCTATATGTATAATTCTGCACCCAGAGTCTATCACCTTTCTTTGAGCATATAGGTAGCACGCTTCATTATAGGTTTTCTGCTCATTGCTTACACCTCTCAAAATTAATTTCTTTTGAATGTTATTGTACAAATTCTTCTTTTGGTTCTGTTCACTTCTCTCTGCTTCTGTTCAAGGCTTTTCTGAAACTGTCTTTTTCATTTCTTACAGCACAGTAGTTGGATTTAGTATATTTGGATTACAAAAGAACAGCAGGGTCCTCCACCATCCACTTTAGAGACAAGGCAGGACAGTGCATTAGAAAGACTGCTAAATTTAGTCACTGGACATTATGCATGGTAATAGCCATAGTATTCAAGGATGGTTTTTGATAGACTTAGTCCATCAAAGCAATGCAAGAACCTAAAACATTTCCAAAGGACTCATGATGCAAAGTGCCATCCACATCCTGTGAAAGAACTATAGAGTTGGAACACAGAATGATGTAGACTGTTTTCTCTTGTGTCCTGCTTGGTTTGGTATAGTTTTACTCATTTTCTCCCATTCATTTTAATTCTTCTGTGTAACATGACTAATGTGAAAATGTGTTTAATAAGAATGTTTGTGTAGAGCCTGTATAAGATTACATGCCATCTTGGGGAGGGAGGAGAGAGGAAAGGGGAGAAAATTTAAAACTTATGGAAGTAATTGTTGAAAACTGAAAACAAAAAAATAAATAAATTTGGAGGTAAAAAAGACCATAATTAAAAAAATAAAGTCACTTGACCTGAGTTTAAATCCCAGGTCTCTGCCTTACCACCTGTGTGACATTGTGTAAATAATTTCTCTTAGCTCTAATTTCCTCATCTGTAAGGGGAAAAGGGTTTGAACAATAGGCCTCCAAGGTGCCTTCCATTCCTGAATCTATGTGATCCTGTTAACATTATCTTGCTTTTCCCAAAGTGATCTCCTATTTCACAGGGCTAAAATAACTGGTTCTGCAAGTTGCCACTGACCCTGGGGAGGAGTGGTCTGAGGGAGGGTCAATTATGGAGGAAGCATGAATGTAACTGTTTTAATTGCACCTTCTGACTTTCAGCCATTATCTTCCAGGTAGAAGCAGAATTGACCTATGAGAAATTTGTAGCCTGGACAAAACCAGACATGATGAAGAAAACAGAAATGGGTGTGTTTCTCCCCAGATTTAAACTAGAAGAGTATTATGACATGGAATATCTTCTTCAAAGTTTTGGAATACTGGATGCTTTTGAAGACGGCAAGGCTGACTTTTCTGGAATGTCAGCTCAAGGAGGCCTTGTTTTGTCCAAGTTCCTGCACAAATCCTATGTGGAAGTTGATGAAGAAGGTGCTGAGGAAGATGCTGCTGCAATATTCCGAGTGCCCCTTTGTGGAAAAGTTCTGCCAAGCTTCATCGCAGATCATCCCTTTCTCTTCTTTATCCGACACAACAAAAGTAACAACATCCTATTCTGTGGCAAATATTCTTCTCCATGAAATTATGCAATGACTTTGCTTATAAATCATTTAAGTTTGCCGCTTCACTGTATTTTCCCCTAAGTGAGAACAGTCATACCTATCATCCAAAGTAAGGTCCTTAATGTAGAATGTAAGGCAGAAACAGAAATTTTGCTTTTTTTTTTCTTATTTCCTACATTAACTAGCAGTGTTTGGGCGTATGGTATGCATTCAGTAATATTCTTTGGTTGATTGATTATAAAATAAATTAGAGGAATAGAATGTTGATGTTTGTCTCTGCTTTTTTGCTGAATACTGTGATCTTGAACAGTGTAATATAATGGGAAAAGAGCCGGGTTTGGTGTTAGAGGATTGGGTTTGAAATCTGGGCTCCATTACTTATTTTGTTTGACATTGGGCAAGTCATTTGATCCTTCTCAGTTTCCTTATTTTTTTTTTTTAATTTTGAACAAGATCATCTCCAAGGAAGCCTTGCAGGGCCTCTATATTTTAATTTCTCCATTGGCCAGTTATGTGCTCTATAATAGAATGTCTCTTCGCAAACTTGCATTTCGCTACTTTAGCAAAAAGGTATTGCACACAGACATGGGGAAGATGTAGGTAGTGGATGATAATAGCAAGCCAAATAAACTGTGACAGAATTTCAGCATTAGAAGGGACCTCAGAGGCTAAAACATACCTGAACAATAGGTATTGAATAATGCACCTAGTGAGTGATCTTCCAGTCTTCACTTCCCACATGCACTTTCTATTACCATCCATATCAGAATAACAAAAGCTTAGGCATGAGACATTTAATTACAAGGGATTCCTGAGAAACACGACTAAAAGATGAAAGCTAGAGGATTGTGTTCTCAAAGGGTAAATGGAAGCCAGGGGAACTTGATTAAAAGAGAGACAGAAACAGAGAAATTTTACAATGAAAGCAATTTTTCACGTTCTGAGACAGGCTCTCTCCCTCTCTCTCTCTCTCTCTCTCTCTCTCTCTCTCTCTCTCTCTCTCTCTCTTTCTCTCTCTCTCTTTCTCTCTCACTATCCCTCCTTCACACAAACACGCACAACCACAAAAATGCAAAAGACAGAATGAGAGACTGAGAAAGTGTTGGACAGCCTCAAGATGGATGTTGTTATGTCCGAGCTGTGGTATTAGAAGGAAGGTGCCTAAAAGTTGATCTAGGCTGCGGGTGCAGCCTGGGGTTCCAGGAGAAAGTGGTGCAGCAAGTGGAGCTGCTGGATGTTTGTGGGGCTGAGCAGGTCGTGGATAACGTCATGGAGTGTATCGAGAACAGGCAAGAAATGGAGGTGGTCCAGGCGAGCGACCAGGTCTGGGTGATAGGACTGGGGCTGAAATCCCCCTGGCGGGCGCATGTGCTGGATTAGCTGGGCCAAGTGCTGTAAGTGGCTCAGTGCCTGGGCAGGTGCCAGGACTTGCAGCTGACTTTGGACGTGAGCGAGAGTGGCGAAGAGCCAGGCAGCGCTGGAATCTTCTCCAACATGTTCCAAGCGTTCCAGTACCTCATCCAGGAGCCTGCAGAGGCGTCCAGGACGCAGTCTCCAGAGAGCCATCTTGACCCTGAACAAAGCCGTGAGGAATTGGTCCTGACCCAAGGGGGCTTGGATCCCTTCCCGGCCCGAAGAGGGGCTTTGCAGCAGGTGACGTACGCAGTTGGGGATGAAGGCAGCCCCTTCGTGGAGACACTCCAGGCCGTACATGAAGCGCCCGGCTTCCAGGCGACACAAGAGCTCGGTCACGGTTTCCAGACGCTGTCTCAAGGCCATCGTCAAGGCGCCCATTCGACCGCTCTCCAAAAGATGCTTTGCCACCGAACCTTGGCGCGAGGGACAGCGCACCGAGCCTGACCGAGCTGGGAACGCCAGAAGCTCTCCAAAGCCAGACTCGCAAAGGAAACCTCGAGACAGCCTCAGGATTTCTCTTTATATGGGCAGCGTAGCGGGCGTGGCCAATCAGACACGAGATTCCCTGCACCTGGCTGCTCCCGCCTCGGGCAGAAGCCCAAGGAGTTCACACCTCCCCTAGCCTTGCAGGGACGACGCTCAGCGCAGCAGCAACAGAAGCTTTGGCGTCAGAGGCCAAATTAGCAGGGTATTGCCGGCACTCGCGACGAGGAACTGAAAGCTTGAGGACTGCGTTCTCAAACCGTCAATGCAAGGCACTAGCACAAGAGAGCCCGAAACAGATTTCACAACAGAAGGCAATCTGCGCCTCGTGACGACAGGCGGTTTGCTGCTTGGGAGCCACAAAGCATCCAGCCTTCTCTCCCTCTCTCTGCCAATATCTCTGTATTTGTATCACTGTCGCTCTGTCTCTCTCACTGTCTCAATCTCTCTCTCCCCTGTGTCTCTCTTTCTCTGCCTCTCTCCCCCCCCCCCCCCGTCTCTGTGTCTCTCCCTCTCTGTCTCTCTCTGTCTCTCTCTGCTCTCTCTCTCTCTCTCTCTCTCTCTCTCTCTCTCTCTCTCTCTCTCTCTCCCTCTCTGTCTCTCTCTGTCTCTGTCTCTCTCTGTGTCTCTCCCTCTCTCAGTCTCTTTCTCTCTCTCTCTCTCTGACACACACACACACACTCAGACTCACATTCACCCATCCACCAACACTCACACGCACCCAGAGACAGACTGCCAGACAAAGAAACTGGCAGTGTGTGGGCGAGGTGTAGAGAAGGGAGGGCGGGAAGAGGAGGGGGAGGCAAGGGAGGGCGGGAAGAGGAGGGGGAGGCAAGAGAGGGTGGGAAGAAGAGGGGGAGGAAAGAGAGGGCGGGAAGAGAGGGCGGGAAGAGGAGGGCGGGAAGAGGAGAGGGCGGGAAGAGGAGAGGGCGGGAAGAGGAGAGGGCGGGAAGAGGAGAGGGTGGGAAGAAGAGGGGGAGGCAAGGGAGGGCGGGGAGAGGAGGGCGGGAAGAGGAGGGGGAGGCAAGAGAGGGCGGGAAGCTTGCTGAGGAAACTCAGGAGAAAGTGAGGTTTGAGTGGATGTTGTTCCGTAAGAGCTATGGTCTTGGCAGCAAGGTGAGCAAGAGGTGATCTAGGCTGCGGGTGCAGCCTGGGGTTCCAGGAGAAAGTGGTGCAAGAGAGGGCGGGAAGAGAGGGCGGGAAGAGGAGGGCGGGAAGAAGAGGGGGAGGCAAGAGAGGGCGGGAAGAAGAGGGGGAGGCAAGGGAGGGCGGGAAGAAGAAGGGGAGGCAAGGGGAGGCAAGAGGAGGGCGGGAAGAGGAGAGGGCGGGAAGAGGAGAGGGCGGGAAGAGGAGGGGGAGGCAAGAGAGGGCGGGAAGAGGAGGGGGAGGCAAGAGAGGGCGGGAAGAAGAAGGGGAGGCAAGGGGAGGCAAGAGGAGGGCGGGGAAGAGGAGAGGGCGGGAAGAGGAGAGGGCGGGAAGAGGAGGGGGAGGCAAGAGAGGGCGGGAAGAAGAGGGGGAGGCAAGGGGAGGCAAGAGGAGGGCGGGAAGAGGAGAGGGCGGGAAGAGGAGAGGGCGGGAAGAGGAGAGGGCGGGAAGAGGAGAGGGCGGGAAGAGGAGAGGGCGGGAAGAGAGGGCGGGAAGAGAGGGCGGGAAGAGGAGGGGGAGGCAAGAGAGGGCGGGAAGAGGAGGGGGAGGCAAGAGAGGGCGGGAAGAGGAGGGGGAGGCAAGAGAGGGCGGGAAGAGGAGGGCGGGAAGAGGAGGGGGAGGCAAGGGAGGGAGGGAAGAGAGGGTGGGAAGAAGAGGGGGAGGCAGGAGAGGGCGGGAAGAGGAGAGGGCGGGAAGAGGAGAGGGCGGGAAGAGGAGAGGGCGGGAAGAGGAGAGGGCGGGAAGAGAGGGTGGGAAGAAGAGGGGGAGGCAAGGGAGGGGCGGGAAGAGGAGGGCGGGAAGAGGAGGGGGAGGCAAGAGAGGGCGGGAAGAAGAGGGGGAGGCAAGAGAGGGCGGGAAGAGGAGGGGGAGGCAAGGGAGGGCGGGAAGAGAGGGTGGGAAGAAGAGGGGGAGGCAAGGGAGGGCGGGAAGAGGAGGGCAGGAAGAGGAGGGGGGAGGCAAGAGAGGGCGGGAAGAAGAGGGGGAGGCAAGAGAGGGCGGGAAGAGGAGGGAGAGAGAAAGTGAGAGTGTGTGTGTGTGTGTGTGTGTGTGTGTGTGTGTGTGTGTGTGTGTAAAATCCTCTTGCAAACTTTCACAATAAAATGTTTCACATATTTTGGTTTCCTCCCAAAGGTCATCATGGCTCACATGCACAGATGTAGCATCTTTAGGGATGGAACAGAGAGTCAGGGAAAGAGCAAAAGGGAAAACACTCTGGGTATAGTGACCGCATCTCTTTAGGGAGAGGAAACTCTGCCACAGAAGAGGATACTTTTGGTTTTGTAGCTCCAGATAAAAAATAGAAAGAATCCATTAGCCTTCAGTCCTTCATCTGTCCTTGGAGCTGCTGGTATCTCTGCTGCTATAGTGGCAGCAGATGCCTTGATGCCCTCTTCATTGATCTCCAGGTAACATGTATGCAAAACTTTTGATAAATATAAAGATTTGAACATCAACATTCCAGAAAAGTCAGCCCTCTGCTCATCAAATGCATCTGACATTCCCAAACTGTAGAGGACAGCCTCCAAGTCACAGGCCTCTTCTATCTTGATTTTGGGGAGTAAGAATGCCTTGTCATGATTTTCCATCAAGGCCATTGCTTCTGGCTTTGTCCAAGTTATAAATCTTTCATAGGTAAGGCCTTTTTCCAACTGGAAGACAAAAGTTGAAAATCCTAAAATCCTGATAATTGCAAAACTCTATATGTTCTCTAGCTCTATATGGAGCTAGAAAGCAACTATTTCCCCAGAATGTGTTGCAACTTTGGTGCGTTTGCCAGTCAACGTCTCTATGTTTTAAAGTTCTCCTCCTCCTTTTCTTTCCTCCCTGCTAACCTCATCTACAAAGATACATTCTTCCCTGACCTTTGAGGATTAATTTAATTTTAACTATAACCACATAATTGAGGAGGAATTGTAGAAAAGTCGAAGCACTTAACAATTTCCTATTAATTATGTAGGGCTGGGATTGGGGATGGGTGGGAAAGCTAAGGGACACAATATATTGAAGTCTGACAAACTACAGATTAGTTAACACTTATCATGCATTGCACAGAACAGGATGGTAAATGGATATCACTCTAGAATTGGAGTCAGGAAGACCAAGTTCTATCTTAGACACATAAATCTTGAAAAGTTACTTAACCTGTCTGAGCCTTATTTTCTTCATCTGTAACATGGGAGTAATATAGGATCTACTTCTGAGTTGATGCCACAATTAAATAACATAGGTAAATCACTTTGCAAATTTAAAATACTAGTAAATAACATTTACCATTATTGTTGTGGGATTCAGTATGCGAATCACCCAAAATGCTATATATTCTGTAGCTTTGTGTCAATGATTCTTTTTTTATCTTGCTTCTGAGGCATTGAATCATGATTTGTTTCTATCATTGGCTTTGCCCTTGATATTTTCTGTTCGTGGCTTAATTTCTTCAATCTAACCATAAGATCTGAGAGGTTACGTTTAGTCAAGAAGCAATTATTATCTATTCTGTGCCAACCGCTCTCCTAAGTGCTGTAGATATAAAGAAGGGCCAAGACAGTCCCTGTTCTCAGGGATCTCACAGTCTGATGGAGGGAGAAAACATTTAAATAACTACGTGTAAACAAAACATACACAAGATAAACTGGAGATAATTAATAGATAGAAGACACTTATATTAAGAGGAACTTGAAAGCCTTCTTAGAGAAAGTAGAATTTTAGTTGGGACTCAAAGAATGCCAACTGGATGCAGAATGGACCAAGGTTCATCTTTCCTCTGATATACTGGGTATCTGACTCTGGTCAAGTTTCTTAAACTCTCAGTAATCACAGGTAACTCTCCAAACCTACAGATTATAGAGAAAGTGCTGATCTGTATTAGAATTATCTATGCACATGATATAACAAATATAGTTTTAAAATATCAGAGGATCTAAAGATATAGAGCATCCCTAGTGCAAACCCCTCATTTTACAGATGAGGAAATTGAGGTCCAGAGAGATGAAGTGACTTCCCCTGGGTTGGACAAATACTATTACTCTTAATGATTTTATCTTGGTATCTTAAAGTGCTGTCTTAAAATAGAGAGGCTAAAACCCTTATCTAAAAAAAAAATGTAAATTCAATGGTATCCAATGCCTTTCTAGATAAACCAGTAGCCAAGTGTTTTTTTTTGTTTGTTTTGTTTTTTTTTTTTACAGATAAAGGAAACTTATTATGAAGGTAATCACTACTTATAGAGTTCTTTGATAGAACAATAAGATTTGAACGGGCAATGTCTTTGTTAAGGAAATACTTGCATTGGGTCTGCAATTTATAGTCACACAGTTACCTAGATCACTGGAAAGTTAAATGACTTATACCAGATCACACAGCTAGTATGTGTTAGCAGTGGAACTTAAATCCAGGTTTTCCTGGGCTCCAGACTAGTTTTTTATTCACTTTCCTCTGCTGCTTCAAATTTGATTTAAAAATTAGAAATAGCATTGCTTTCTATTCTTCATATGGCCACAGATTAGATGGAATTAAAGTAGCCTTTAGAGCTGCATGTTTTCTGCCAGCCTGCTGGGCCTGTTTGGGATTCTTGCCTCTTTTATCAAATGGTAAGTATTCAAATGAAGATTTATTTGCAGCTTCTTTATGTGAAGTAGAAAAAAAATGGAAAAGGTATTTCAGATAAGGGAGGTATATATGTGTATTTAGGATGTCTTAAGAGTTATACATAAATACATGTACGTATAATTTCATGAAAAATGCGCTTGCTCTCTCTCTCTCTCTCTCTCTCCTTCCCCCTCTCCCTCCCTCTGAAATAAGGCCGAATTCTGGGGTGGGAGGTGAAAGTGTAGGTAATGTTTGGAGGCAGAATATGGAAGAAGTCACCTCCTATGCTCAGACTGGGAAATGAAGGGAGATTTAGGCAAAGGGAGCCTAGTTAACAGATTTATGTTAGTTCCGGGTAGACTCCAGGACCCAGAAGAAACTAATAAGGCTTCTTCACCTACAGAAACAGCTACACCTAAATTTCCAGTAGCCTTAACTTGGTCAGTGTCCCTCAGCTTGTCTTTGGAGGAATAAGATACTGTCCAGCTGGAGAGACTTTGGATTCCTTTTTGTTTGTCATTTTAAAGGGCTAATTCAGGATAATCTCAGGGGAAGGGGAACAGAAGGAAGCATTTATATAGTACCTACTATGTGCCAGGCACTCTGCTAAGGGTTTTACAAACATTATCTCACTTAATTCTCAAAATAACCTGTGAGATAGATACTGTAATTATCCTCATTTTATAGTTGAGGAAACTAAGGCAGAGGTGAAGTGACTTGCTCAGAATCACAGAGTTAGGAAGTGTCTGAGGCTGGATTTGAAGTCAGATCTTTCTTGCCTCAGGCCCCATGTTGTACCACCTAGCTCAGGGCAAACCTCAGTCAATGGAGAAAACTTAGAATGCTTTCAGGGAAAAAACAAAACAGAACAAAACCACCTCATCTTCCTCATCCTCCCATCTGCTTTTTGTTTCTCAAAGTTCCTTTAATGATAAAACTAGGTCATTTTTATTCTCCAAGGAGAGATCAAAGGTACATGACAGTGTGAACAGGGTAAGGTATTAACTCATCAACTGAATAACAAATAACACATTTGTTCCTGTTTTTAAAAGAAGGAAAAGAGGTTGTCATTTCTGAAATGAGGGGACTATTCCCTCTGGATGTAAGCAGGTTAAGAAAAAGGAGTCTGAGCATTTAAAAGTTCAGGACAGAGATTCCCAACATTATTTGACCTATTGCCTCTTTTTAAAAAAAAAAATTACTCATCCCCTTGAAATCTAATTTATTTAACCCTTTAACATTTTTGAAATTATGCAAATATATTTTTGAAATGATGGATCTTAAATTTAATAATTTATTGGGTTTTCTTGCATTGAAATTTTGATGGTACAATATTGCTTCATGTAACTGTATACTATCATATTGTAAACAAGTCATTACATGCACAAATTCCTGCTTATGTATGCTGAACTTTCTGACAATGCTTGACAACCTCACCTACAAATACTTGCTTATTAAGACCTATCAGCAGACTTGACTACTGATGAGTTATAATATACATTTTGAATGTTTACTTGGAAAATGTAGTCACTAAAACTTTAATTCTGTTATACAACAGATGAAACATATGAAGAGTTTTTCACAGTTTTTTTCTCTTCTTCCCTTATGCTTCTTCCCCTTATTTTTATTCAACAGCCCCCAATTGAACCCAAGGCTACTATCACCCCTCTCTGGATCATTCCAGTGACCCCCTGAGGGTGGTATTGTCCACTTTGGGAACTCAAGAATAGACAAAAAATGTGTAATTTTGCCAAGAATTGGTCTTCTACTCCAAACTGAAATACAAATTCCTTGAAGGCTAGTACTCTTTCTTTTTGTATTTTGTCCCCAAGTTTACTACAGTGCTTAGTTAAGTGTTCAATAAATTCTTTTGCATTCTGGAAAAACCTATGGTCAGAGGTAGATAACTGACTCAAAGAGATTGAAACACTTCCACAAGAAAGAAAATCAACTTAGATTGGGAATCTAGGTAAAATTGTGGATATGCATGGTGCTTGGATACACAGGTTGTCATTAATGAGACAGTAATATCCATTTGGATCATATTTGCTAAAGCAGGTAATAACACTTTAAAAGGGTTAGCTTGTACACATCAGAAATTAGACATTTTCCCAACCCACCTACAAACAACTCAAATCTCAGCCTCATAATTATTACCATTTTTTTTTTATTTTTCTCACCGATTCTGTCCTCCTTACTCTCCTCATCCCCCAGATGACTTAAAGAAATCTAATTCTCAGGATGCATTTTCTCTTTCTTTTAATGACAGTAACATCATTTCTCTTTTTTGAGCAAGTACATTTATGTTGCTTTCTAAATCCAGTGGTACTTCAGTATAAGAATATCTCAGGAATCCATTCTGACAAAATGGGTGTAATTTTTGATGTAAATAGTAAATAGTAATTGTTTCTCTTGACCAGCAACCCTGAGGGTGTTTCCCCTCTAAGTTTGATTTTTTTTCTGATTAAAGGGGCTACTCTTGATTCACTTCTTAAAGAGGAAAAAAATCAATTAAAAAATCAAAGTCAACTGCAAGTCATGTCATCATTTTCCTGACGTCAGTCATCTTCAAAGATTAAGGACAAGCACACAACAATCTTAAAGAGGCCTATTCACTGAATGAGATTACCTCACTCAAAGTGAGAACCTGAAAAGACCTTCACCTAAAAGGGCCAGGGTCTTCTATTGCATCCTAGGCCATCTTCAATCATCCTGATGAATCAGGCCACTGGACCCACATGGCTCTGGGGGAGAAAATGAGACTAGTGACCTTACATAACCATCCCTCATTCTAATTCAGGTCCCATGGAAGGGATCGTTGGAATAAAGTCATGCCAGAATATAAAACTGCCATTCCATCCACCCAGTCTTACCTTAGTTAGGTCATTATCAGAAGTAAAGACAAGGATTATGGTCAATTCCATTCCACGATAGGGAAAGATGAAGACCTGTCCACCCAGCTCTTCTAAAGTACATGTCAGAAACTCCTCTTTCTTCTTCATAATCTGCAGTGTTGTACTCTCGTGCTTACAGGAAACAAATAGATGAGTGATTAAAGCTAGATTATTGAAAGGGGCAGAAGAAAGCAAATATGTATTATTTAAAATATTTTCAAATTTGCAAAATACATCAGTACTCTGAAAATCAAAGAATACTCCAATTAATTCCAATTCATCTCTTCATGACCTCCTTCCTCTACTCTCCCCCATTCATATTCACACCCTACCTGACTGACTTTCAAAATATCAATCTGTGTGTGCCTTGGATCAAATGCCCTCTCCCAGGTTGCTTTAAAGTTGATGGCATTCACAAAGACCAGCAGGGTAAGTGGATCAACAAGACCATCAGGTAGAGCCTCTAAAATGTTACCTTTCAAGAAAATAGAAATTAGGTTTAATTTTTCCCCCAGAAAAAATATCCTTTAATAACCTTTGACATGGTATATACATAATATAATCTAGATTGAGCACCAAGTTTTCAAAGTTTCTGAACCAATTTAATATTAAACATAATCTTAATATAAATTCTCTATTGTCAGAAAAAGATTATTTGTATGTCCACAAGATACATGGGACTCTATTAGGCTACTGGTGGTTTGGTAGCATGGAATCCCTACCATCAAGAAAATGATCTTTCATCAAGTAATGAGACAAAAAAATGTACACAAAAATACATATTTAATGTCTCGATAATCTGCCTCCATGGAGATAACAGCAACCATTCTTCCATATTTTTGTAGATTATTTTTGAGTTGCAATGGTTAAAAAACAAATAATCAAACAAACAAAAAAACCTCATTACTTAGTAGAACAATCTTATGGGATAAACTTTTTAGTTATGCTGGTCCTTGTCTCACAGAAATATAGAAGCTGTCACTGGAACCAGACCCCATATACTTCATCTAGGTATATGTTGAGCCACAATCATAAAACCTTCAGGAATCCAGGGTCAATAAATCAATAGACAGTTGTTAAGTACCTACTAGGTGCCAGGTATAGGGTTAAGTGCTGGAGATATAAAAAGAGGTCAAAGATATTCCCTGTATTCTAGGAGCTCTTAATCTAATGAGAGACAACAAATAAACAGAATAAGTAGAAAACAATTAATAGAAAGGTGGTACTAGAATTAGGAATGCTTGGGAAAGCTTTTCTGTAGAAGATGGAATTTTACTTTGGATTCAAAGGAAGCCAGTAAGCAGAGATGAGGAGGGAGAGCCTTACTGACTACCAGAGGAAATGTCTAGAACTGAGAGAGGGAGTATCTTGTTTGTGAAAGGAAGCCAGCGTCACAGAATCAAAGGAATAAATTGTAAAAAGACTGCAAAGTTAGGAGGGAGCTAGTTATGAGGGGTTTATGAAACAGAAGATTGTCATCTTTAAGCTGTGATGAGGCATCAGGGTAGAGTTCTAGTCTTCCACTACAATACAAGAAATAGTGAAATGCAAATATACGTTCAACATGGTAAGCAATAGTTGGTTGGATATTTAAGTTAAGTTGGGACTTAAACATGATTTAATGAGGAATGACTCCGAAGGATTAGGTGAATGAAAATTGATAGAAGAAATAATGTAAGCAGGCCCCACTGTGGAAAAAAAATGAGTAAGTGAAATATAGAAAATGGGAAAAGGACACTTGGCTGGGATGGAAGGCATGTGCATCAGCTTCTGAAAAGATGACATTGGCTAAATAGGGTGGAAAAATGTGGTGGTGCTTCTAGGATCCTACACAGGCTTCATTGTGTTTGATCACTGATAGGGCCAGAAGTCACTAGAGAACTGTGATGTGGCTGAAAAATGCAAGACCACCTGGGGTAGAAGGCACAGAGAGGTGTTCTCTATGATGATAGCTTCCTAAAGATTATAGCATCCCAAGTGTGGAATGTGCTGATTTATGGGATAGGATGTTCCTGCTCACTGCATGCCTATAAAGAAAGGTTAGATGACCTCTTTTCGGATCTATTATGGAAGGGATCATTGACAAGGTACAAGTAGGACTAGATGGTTTCTGAGGCCTCCATCAACTCTGAGATTCTGAGATGGTAGCCATCTCTCAGTGGGGATGGGAGTGGAGGAGAAAAGAAGAAAAAAATTACATGATTATTTTGTTGTATATTTGAAAAGAATAGCAAGATGTGCATAGTAGATTTGCAATTTCATGTACATTTACCTCTTTGTTGTACTATGTTTGTTTTAGGCCATAAATTAAAAGTAAGGAAAAAAAGAAGGTTCCTGAAAAGGTAACTGATATAGACCACATAGAAAGACAGAATTTATTACCTTCAGTCTTCTCTACTATCCAAGCATTTATATGTTTCCTGACTGCCTCTGTCTCTTGAGAAAAGCAAACATCTTCCATCATTGAATTGCAGAATTTGAAACAGGATTCCCTAAAGGACTAGAAGAGGAAAAAATAGGCTCAGAGCAACATCCCTACTTCTATGTCCCCCAAATTTTCTAAGAGTTAGAAATGTATAAGTAATATGATACACATATACAAACATACATTCACTATGTGACCCTGGACAAATCCCTAACTGTCAATTCCTTAGGTAATGCTTTAAGACTGTAAGTAGCAAAGAAGGTGCTATCCTGTAGAGCCGAAAGGATTTTCCTCCTCTGGGAGTTCCCTAAACTAATTTAATCACAGGTCTAGAAAAGCTCAAATAAGTACATATCAGTCCTTGCTCATACACCATTAACAACCTAGTAAAGAAGCACTCTATTCAAGACAGCATCTATTCCAAAAATTAATGTAAAAAAATTCAAGACTGCTAGTCTCATCCCAAAAATGAGGTAGTAATCCTTAAAAGAAAAAAGAACCAATCTTATAGTGTTTTTGCATTAGTTTTATTTTGCACTAATGTCTTGAATACATAGTAGGTACTTATATTTGTTGAGATTTGATTAATATGTAGTAATTGTTACCACTTCTTTCTAATGTTTTAGCTGCCCTCATCTAGGGCCTTCATCCATTACTTGTAATTAAAAGACTAGAAAGAAAAAAAGTCATCGCAGTATCCTTATTTCTTAAAAACAATCATCAAAATTTTCTAGGATTTAGAAAACTTTTTTTTGACTGGAATGATGGTGTGTGCCTACGATAAGCCTGAAGCTGGTGAATGATTTGAGCTCAGGAGTCCTGAGCTGGAACAGGATTAATGTAGATGGGTTATCCACACTAAGTCTAATATGAAAATCATGAACCTCTTGGAATGAGGGCCACTAGGTATGTTAAGGAGGGGAAAACTGGTCCATAATAGAAGGAAAGCAGCCATAAGCTCCTGTGCTCAAAGAAAGAGACTCTGACATGACTTGTCCCTGCACTTCCAGTCTGAGTGAAATAGAAAGAAGGGAAGGGAAAAGCCAGAGAGAAGAAGAAAAGAACTTTTTTTTCCCCAGTAAGTTACATCCATATCTTAACCAAAGGTCCTCAATGTTCATGCAAATTGTATTATTATACAGTATAATATCTAAGTAGAAGCAGTGAAGTGGGGTAGAGAAAGGACTAGTCTAGTCTCAGGCTTTCTTCCCATTTTCTTCATTAGTGATTTCCATTTCCATTTAATTTCCATTCATCGTTTCCACTTTATGATAAACTAGAAGTATGTGACTTACTGTGAGGAAATTTAGAGAATTTTCTCCAAAGAGCTTGTTGGTAGTTTTAAGCAGATACCAGGTGGAAGACTTGTTCATTTCTGCCAGAAGTGACCGGATTCCCCAGAAAGTATTTCCACTTCTGTTTAGTGAAAGTAACTAAGAAAAACAAAGACGTTAACTTTCTCAGTTGGTCTTTAAAGATTGATTAGCAGAAAACAAACTTCGCTAGCGAATACTTTATAGGATCTCGGAATATTGAGAAAATGGGTTCATTGTGAAAGAACTGTGTAGGATTATGTATTATGTATAACTCTTTTGTGCAAGGGAGAGAGGGGGGAAAAAGCAGTCAGACAGCTGCTAGAACAAATATAACATTCTGGAGAGCACACAAATACACAGAAAGAAACAACAATTTTATCTGAAAAATCTACGAGTAGCTCTTCACACTTTCTTTGGATCTGCTCCCATGGAGGTATGGATTTAGGGGTTGATTTTTTTTTCTAACCAGAGTAACTTGTGATCAAGTTGAATTTGATCACTTAGACCTGGAGACAGCAGGCCTGGGTTTAAATGCTGGCTCTCCCACCTAATAAGCTAGGTCACTATGGGAAAATTACTTCAGTAAACTCTGCCTGGTGATGCTATTGAGGAAGGCATCTTGTAACCCTTAAAGCAAGACAGAAACATTTTCTTAGGTTATATCAGTTAGATACAAGCTCTGTGAGGCACTGCTCAAACTAGGGAGGCTTCAAATAGAGGTTTTCCAACACTTCATTGCTTTACTTGGAATCAGCAAGACCTGGGTTTGAATCCTACCTGACACGTATTAGCTGCATGGTCCTGCATAAATTGAGTGTTAAGCGGCACAGTAGATAGAGTGCTGGACCTGGAGTCAGGAAGATCTGAGTTCATATCTGGCAGGCACTTCTCAGATTTGTGAATCTGGGCAGGTAACTTAACCCTGTTTGCCCCAGTTTCCTCATCTGTAAAACTAGCTGGAGAAGGAAAGGACAAACCATTCCAGCATCACTGACAAGGAAACTCTAAATGGGGTCATAAATAGTCAGACATGACTGAAATGATTGAACAAAAACCAGAGCAACCTGGGTAAGTCACTTAATGTCTCTGGGTATTTGTACCTATATGACCTTGGAAAAAAACGTTTCAACTTTGGGGGCCGAATTTGTTAAATTAATAGTTGGAGAAGAAGACTTCCAAACCTATTGTCTCCCTTGTATCATGCTCCTCTGATCATCTACAGGAATTAAAGATGATCAGCAAGTTGACATACCTCTGGAGAAATGGAACCACCTCCACTCTGACCTTTTTTGCCATCAAAACAACCAGAAGATAAGGAAATTACACTGAAGCCAAAGGAAAAATCTAGGCTTGACTCTAGGAAGAGGATAATGATTTCATTGTAAACAAAAAGCAACAAAAAAGATATTCTGAGTCAATTGCTCTCCTTGTCCTACATGGTTCATTATGAACATAAAAAAGCTGACAGTAACTTAGGCACCAGTAGGCAGGTCTCTTAAGTCCACTTCATATTATGCCTTGCCTATTGAGGGGACTATTTTCAAAGACTATTATTCATTGATGAGTAAAAGTGCAGAAGGTGAAAAAAATAGAATGATTACATGAAGGTGTTGACCATATCCATCAAAACTAATACATAACTTGCTGCTCAGTGACAACATTGCAAGGATGGGCTCAGGAGAAGATGACAAAAACTGTGTTGGAAAATGTGGCTTGGGTTTTGAGCAATGGAAGAACCTAAAGGCTTGCAAGGAAATCAGAAACTTTCTGTCTATACATAAAGAATACTTTCTTCATGAAGAAATTAGATACCGAAAGCACCGAACAGCACCAACAAGGAAGAAAAGAAAGAAACTGATTATGTCTCAACTGACAGGAAACATTACGAATGTAGTAGTCATTTCAGAATTAGACACAAATTTCTGCTTTTTTAGACAAAGTTAAAACAAATACCAAATTAGGAGGTGACATTGGACTTTCTGTGATTCTATTGATATTGAGAACTGCTATGTGAGTAACTTCCCTTTACCAGTGCAGGTCAGTACCTTTCCTGTAACTCATAGCCTTGAGAGCTGCCTAGAGCTCTTAGAGAAATGTTCAGTGGCTTGCCCAGATTCTCACAGCCAATAAGTATTAGAGGCAGGATTTGAAACCCAAGCTTCCTGACTTTGAGGCAATTTCTCTACACACATCATTTTGACTTCAAATTAGAAGAAAAGATGAAACTGAACTGTTATGAAACACATTATAGCACCTCTAGCCCAATCTATCCAAAGAATTGGCCAATTCTGGGAAAGAAACCAAAGAAAAGACATTGGTTCTCTCACCATTTCTTAGAGAAGTTGAACCAATGCAAAACAGGGCCACAAACAATTCAAAGAACCCAGAATTCACCTCAACCAGTGAGTCCTAAATAAATGCTTTTCAGCTTATCGAATACCAAGAAGAATGAAGGAAAGGACAATAACAGCTTCAAATATAAGCTCATCTGCAAAAAAATGACTAAGGAAAGTGGTGTATGATTACCAGTATCGCCTCACGAAATAGTGGAAAGCAATGGAGAGAATGAATGTGTCTGCGGAGAACTTTATGTGAAAGAGAATAGTAACATAGGTGGTATGTGTTGTTCATGTAGGTCTTACGTATACAGCGGTCTTCCTAGAGATGATTTTCAACAAGATATGAATGGAGTCTTCTCTGCCCGTCATTCTCCAAGGAAGACCAATTCCTGCTAGAAATGCTAGGGAAATTATTAGGAGCATGAGGCTGGCTGTTCTCTTCAGGGTAACAGACTACAATCATACTTATCTGGCCTCCTAACTATTGTTAGTTTAGGGGCAATAATTTTTAGGTTCAACCACTCTTCCTTTAAATGGGAGAGGAGTATTCTAAGCTATATATCCAAAACCTTAGCCTCTTTCCCACCAAATACCAGTCCTACAACAATCATCACACAAAAAATTGGAAATAAATTCATTTATCATAGTGAATTAAGAAGAGATATTGGGAGAATTTATAGAGATTAAAATATGCTGGACAACATACTATTATTAGCTCTCCTACTGGAAATGAGACATTTTGGCTTAACCAAGAAAGAGTCCCTGAAGGGAAAAATTCCATGATCTCTAGAAGGTAAGTTAGGAATAGGAACATAAAAGAGGCACTGATTCTTCTATATATTCACTTCTCCCAAGAGTCTTCTTCCTTTCTTCCAGCATCCTCTTCCTGAAGAAAGCCTGAAACTGAGTGTGGCCTCTTTGAAAACTGGAAATCCAAAAAGCAAACATCTTTCTGTACCCAGGCTCTTGACAACTCCACCCCCATTGACACATGGAATAATTAATAATTAATCTCCATCAGTGAGAAGAACCTTATGTAATTGGGTTACCTTCCAGTAGTATAATGCTTTTTGAAGGAGGAACCAGAAGGAAAATATCAAAGACATGAAATTTTTAATTTTATTATCTTATGAAAACACAAATGTTGTGGAATTGGGTAGAAAAGATTTTGCATGCTTCACTACTGGATTTCTTCTCTTACAGGCAGGGATGTACCTAACATTTTTCCTTTGCTTATCCTTTCAGCTTTTAAAGCTATCTTGGAGATTTCCCCAATTGATAAATGGTCAGAGGATACAAACAGGTAGTTTTCAGAGGAAGAGATTAAAGATATCTATAGTTATATGAAAAAATGCTCTAAATCATTATTGACTAGAGAGATGCAAATCAAAACAACTCTAAGATACCACATCACACATATCAGATTGGATAACATGAAAAAACAGGAAGATGATAAATGTTGGAGAAGATGTGGGAGAGTTGGAACACTAATGCATTGTTGATGGAGCTGTGAGCTGATACAATCATTCTGGAGAGCAATTTGGAACTATGCCCAAAGGGCTACAAAAATGTGCATACTTTTATGCAATATCACTTCTAGCACTGTATCCCCAAAGTGATCATAAAAATGGGAAAGGGACCCACATGTACAAAAATATTTGTAGCAGCTCTCTTTGTGGTGGCCAAAAACTGGAAATCAAGGGGATGCCCATCAATTGGGGAATGCCTGAATAAGTTGTGGTATACGAACTTAATGGAATACTATTGTGCTATAAGAAATGATGAACAGGAAGACTTCAGGGAGGCCTGGAAAGATTTATATGAACTGATGCTGAGCGAAAGGAGCAGAACCAGGAGAACTTTGTACACAGCAACAACCACAGTGTGTGAGAAATTTTTCTCATAGACTTAGTACTTCATTGTAATGCAAGGACTTAAAAAAATTCCCAATGGTCTCTTAAGTTAAAATGCCTTCCACATCCAGGGAAAGAACTATGGATTTAAATTGCAGAATGAAGCAGATCATTTTCTTTTGTATTATGCTTTAGTTTGTTTTATGATTTCTCCCATTCGTTTTAATTATTCTATGCAACATAACTAAGGTGAAAATGTATTTAATAGGAATGTATTTGTAGAACCTATATAAAACTGTATGCCATATCAGGGAGGAAGTGGGGAGGTAGGGGGGAAGGAGGGGAAAAATCTAAGATATATGGAAGTAATTGTAGAACACTGAAAACAAATAAAATAATAATAAGGTATCTTGGAGAAGAGAGTACACAGGGCATAATCTTAGGTGGATTCAAGAAGCCTGCTTGAATGTTAATCTCATTCTTCCCTCCAACATACTGTAAAAACTCACTATTAGGGTCACTCCTTTAGGTTAGTCTCTAAGATTTAGGTTTGGGGGAAAAGGCAAGAATTCAAGGATACTTTTAAAGAAACACACACACACTGTAGAGGTAGATATCCACTTCTTAGACATCATTATACTAACACAGTTTCATCTATGAGTATAATTTATTGCCACCCTAGAAAGCAGAGAAAGATCATATCATGAGATATGCAAGACCAACAACTCAATATAAAGATTTCAGACTGTAAACTCTGGATTGTTGGTGAGGGAAAAAGTGTAAGAAAGAAGAGCAAGGCCAGGATTCCATTCAGTGTTACCTGGTTTCCTTCTCCCTGGAGTCTGTTTTTCCTTGCTCTGGCACCTTCCCTCACACTCCCTTGGGGGAGATTGGGACAGTAAGAGCGAAGGCACCAAGAACAGAGGACATCAAAAGATGCTCTGATGCCTTTATAGCTTTGATTTCTGAAGGTCACACAACTCTGAAACTTTAGTGTCCTTTACTCCCAAGGCACCTCTACTTTCAGAATCCTCTCTCAGATGGTTTCCAAAGATCAACCAGTGTTTTCTAAAATCCACTCTGTGGGTTTGCCATTTTTTTTTTTTTTGATTCATGGACTTGATTTTTTTTTTTTTTTTTGTGCATTCTAATCATAGGATGGTCAGAGCAGTATGTCCTGGACCATCACTTCTTTTTTCCCCTCATACTCTGGAAACATAATCTATGTGTTACAGGGTTCTCTCCCCAACTCACTTGGGATGCAAAGGTCTGGCTTTGTGGAGTGATAGGTAAACATACCTGTGCAATCTGTGCTGCTGTTTCTCTCCTTGCTCCCAAAAGGATCATGTTCAGGGCAAATAAGATGCTTGGAGGAGAAAACAACACATTTCGTTTCTTTTCTTCACAAAGCTTTTTCAGAAGAGTAATGGCAAATGTAATATTTCCTTCAGAAAAAATATCCATGATGCAACCTTGAACATAGGAAATGCATAATAATAAGCATGAGGCTTGGGAGCAGAATGCCTTGCATATAATGGGAGCTCAATATGTGTTTCATTTTCACACTTGCTTTCCCTCTGTATTCAACATTGTCTAACCTTCAGTCAAAGAAAAGACAAATACCTTGAAGGGAAAGTGAATCTTGTTTTGGGGAACTCCCAAGTCCAGTGATATTCCAATGGTAGTTTTGCGCTAAATACAATGGGAATGTACAGAACAGAACCCTGCCCAAAGTGTCTAAGCACTTTGCAAAGAATAGGAGCAGCTCATTTTACACTCATATCCAAATGCAGAGTGTGGGAAAAAGTCCACAGGGTGCTTCTGCTGGGAACAGTGGTGAAGTGGAAGGAACTTTCCAGGGCAGTGATCAGGGGGTTCAGAGCCAGCTGTGAAGGGAGTGCTACTGACACAGGGATAGGGAACCTTTGGCCTCAAAAAGTCACCAAGTGCAACCCTTTGACTGAATCCAAACTTCACAGAACAAATTCCCTTAATAAAAGGATTTGTTCTGTAAAACTTGAACTCAGTCAAGAAGTTACACTCAAGCACCTAGAAGGCCACATGTGGTTTCAAGGCTGCAGGTTCCTTACCTCTGCTATCACATTGTATGGTTGAGAACTCAGAGGTGGGGATATAGGCAGAAAGAAAGTGCCAGGTCAGGAAAGAATACAGACTTTAGAGGAAAGGAGGCCAGCTGATCTGAGCTGAGACTTGACTAAACCACTTCTTGGAATGGATTTTAATAAATGAATGTTCTACATTTTGGATGGATTCTTGCAGAGGGATTGAAGACAAGTGAGTAAATAAGTCAAAGTTGCTGGGTAGGGTCAAAACAAACCAGAGGGTTATTATTAAGAATTCTTTAAGGCTAGACCTAATTTGCATGATAGTAGAGATTTTTTCCCCAGAGTTCACTGGTTATATAAGCTTCTTATTTTCCAAATAGAGGGCATAGGCTAAAGTCAAACTCAAAGAATAAAATTGAGTCTATGCAAGGGTCCTCATTAGTATGATTGATTAGTATGATCTAGAAGATGCACATAGAATTTATAAGTCCTTGCTAATATTAAATACCCGCTGGGAGAGTGTATGTGTGTTGTGTGTGTATGTGTGGCACGGGGGAGGCACTACATAAGAACAAGTACTACAGAATTTTTCTGGTCTTGAATGTCTTAGGACTCCTATTTTCTCACTATAGTCAAAAAATAGTCTGACAGTAGGGACAGTATGTCACTACTTAATGGTGAGGACCATTGCCTATTTTGACATACTGCCTTCTCATTATTTCTCCATCATAGCTGAATTGAAATCAGGAAAGGATTGAACATCAGTGCAATTTAGACACGACAAAGGTTCTTCAAGGAATAAAGGGTACAATCTCCAAAGCAAGCTGAATGCCTCCTTTGCCCCCAACCCTCATTCCCACCATGGAGTAGTGCGAGATTTGAAAGCTAAATGACACCCCACCTTTACTCCTTACAGTGAGTTTTTATGCCCTAAGATGAGTCACTTTACCCTTATAGGCTTCAGTTTTCTCACCTACAAAATAAAGGAATTGGACTAGATAAATGTTTCAACCATGTGCAAACATTTCTTTTGAGCTACTTGACTGTGGTTCCCTCCATGTAATTGCCTCTCCTAACATCCTGTTTGCTATTGCAGTGTAAACCTGAGCCCTTACCTGTGAAGTGTCCCTTCTGAGCCTTCTAGTTTTACTAGGAAGCTACTTCTCTGAGGTAGCTGAGAAAGAGAGTTGTTAAATAGTAAGGAGTAGGTCTGGCAGGTGAAAGGCATCACTGGAATTAAAGGTCATATAGCTCTCCTCATTTTGCAGATGATGAATATGAGGGCCAGAGAGGTTAGGGTCATACAGAGAGTGAGGAGCAGAGCTTGGGTTGATCTTCTGTCTTAAAATCTAAAGCTAGAGCAACAAAATTACAAATTAAAAAGGGGACACTGTCTCAAACAGAACAGGAAATTAAAGTAGTACAAGGAAACACTACAGATACTGACTCCAGTACTTTAGTGATGAGGTTCATGTAGAATTGCAGTGGGATATCTCTAAAGAATTTCAAAGACTCAGATCAACTCCAAGCCTGTTGGAAAGATTTATTATAGTTCTGAGGTTTTCAGTTGGGGTGAGGTATGTGTGTATGCATATATATATATATATATATATATATATATATATATACATATATATATATGTATATATATATATACGTATATATATATATATGGGAATGATATTATAATAAGCCTATTATAATAAGCCTCTCTACATCACAAGTTCATTCTAGGTTAGTTCTTTACTATTACTGCACAGGTGTTATTGAAGGGTGGTCCCTTCTATGGTTTGGTGGTCAAGTATCCTGCTGTACATCCTGGTGCTATCTTCTGATTGGCTAGCTATTTTGGTACTGTCTGGTCAAGATGGATAGGTGTTTTGGTTGAGTACAAGAACACACCTGTTTCTGTGGGAACCATGAGGAATGGGTCTGAGGGCAGTGCCTTGGTAGAGGGAATGACTGGGTTCCCACACCTACTGTTTCTGTGAGAACTATGAGTTTCAGGGACACACCTGTTATTCTAGTAAGCAGTGAGGCATATATGAAGAAGTTAGGACACTGGAGAGGGGGCTAGGTAGGTACAGTGGGTCTGTAATGAAGTTAGACTATGGAGTATGGGGACAGCTCTATTAGGACTCTCATTTAGTGAATCTATAGTCTCATTAGTGATTGCTTCCAGTGGGGCTGATCAGAACATATCCTCACTTTATCTTTTGTAACTCTTGTCTACATCTCCTATAGTCATCTATAGAGGATTGACCCCATGCACTAGAGAACTTCCTGTAAAGTCTCTTTTTAATATCCCATGAATATCAGTGTGGCGCTCAGACTCCCTGCTACTCTTCTTTCTAATTATATAATTGGCTTGCCTTCATTTCCAATCATCATGGATGATACCTTTCATGCTAATTCTCACACAGTTTACTATTTCCAATCCTTCATTTCTCCATATCTCTTAATCTGTAGCACTGATTATTTAAAGGATTGTGGTGTACCACAAGTAGCAGAGTATAGCAGATTTTTTTTTATTCATTTTGTTTAAGGCTGATTTTTTTGTAAGGAAACAGTTTAAGATCACTGAAAGAACATCATTTCTTTTTTATTTACCTTATTTAGTATTTTATTTTTCCAATTATATGTGAAAACAATTTTCAACATTCATTTTTAGAAGGTTTGGGATTCAAAATTTTCTCCTCTTCCCCCCCTTCCTAAGATGACAAACAATATTATACATGTGCAATCATGTGAAACACATTTCCACATTAGTTATGTTGTGAATGAAGAAAAAGAAAAGAAAAAAAATCATGAACAAAAACAAATAAAGTGAAAATATTATTATCTGATCTGCAATCAGCCTCCATCAGTTCTTTCTTTGGATGTAGATAGCATTTTCTATCATGAGTCTTCTGGAACTGTCTGGGATCAATGTATGGCTGAGAAGAACTAAGCCAATCATAGTTGATCATTGCACAATATTGTTACTGTGTACAATGTTCTCCTGAGAACTATGCATTTCTACAAAAGCAACGCAACCCATTCTCCTCTTTCTATTCAATTTTGGACCAGTTCACTATTTACTAATTGTACCCATTCAAGACATTTGTATAGATGAGCTAATTGAATGGGTCTTCCATTCAGCTATATATTGTATCCTGGACCTTACTCCTTATTCATCTATTTTATTTTTTCCTGTGTGGTTTTCTGAGGTGAACTCTTAAGCATTTCTGAATCTCATTAAGAAGCCTTTGTGTGGTTCTGAGGTTTGATTCAGTGAGCACAAATGTTATTCACAAACTAGAATATCTGGGTGTTCTTTACATACATAGAAACTCCAATTATTGTTTTGACTCTGAAAGTGACATCTTTTTTTGACAGTGGTAAATATTTTTTGATGATCATATTTATCCCTGTTTTATGTTAGACTACAACCCACTCAACTGGAACCAAACCAGATAATATTGGAAATCATTGGGAAATATTTAATAAAATAAATAAAAATGCAGTAAAATATAGATGATGGTAATATGTGGTTTTAGAAACCAATATGTGCTAGCAGAGATTCCCTATGTATCATTTAGTGTCCCCCATTAAAGGAATGGCGTTTGACACAGTTTTGACAGCTGTAAAGGATGTGAGAACTCAAGTGACTCCCACTCTCAATGAACTATTCACAGGTTTTAATGATTGTGAAAGTTAGAATTGGTCCATTTACAGTTTCATAGGGTTCAGCTTTTACACTTTGATAGGCTTATAAAAAGCAAATGTAAAGAAGTGTTGGCATTTAGTCACTCTTTTAGGAAACATGAAAAACTTTTGATAACTTGATGGGACTATAAATCAGTTAACCATCAGCCTCATGAAAAATCAGTCACACTTCTAGTGGATTTTAAAAAGCCAACCAGATTTGCATACAAGACACTCTTTGAGACTTCTGTCAAAACAAGAGGAGCTTTGTCAATCAAGGAATTCTTTTGTAGAAGTCAAGAAGAAAAGTAGCCATGGAGGAAAAACTTAGACTCTTTAGGACTAATTACTCCTCATTTTTCCCTTGAATTGTTCCAGAGTGGGGAGGGAGAGAATGGAGGAGGGGAGGATAGGACTGAATTGCTAAGTCCTTCAGAGTTTATTATTTTTATAACATTACTGTGAGTGTGTAAATTGTTTTCCTGGTTCTGTTCACTTCGCTTTGCATTAGCTCATAGAAGTCCTCCCAGGTTTCTCTGAAGCCATCCTATGCATTGTCTCCTATGGTACAAATGTATGCCATCATATTCATATACCATAACTTGTTCTCTTTTTCCCCAATTGATGGGCATCACTTTAGTTTCAATTATTTGTCACCACAAAAAGAGCTACTATTAATATTTTTGTTACACATCAGTCAATTACTTTTTCTTTGATCTCCTTGGGGTATAGACTTATTAGTCTTATTACAGCCCTATCCAAGAACCCCAGAGCAAATTACTCAAAGTTTTTTTGGCCAGGTCTAGAGTGGACTTGTTGCAACTTTCTTTTTGACCTCTGTTTACCACATGTTGCCTCTCAACCAGCCTTAGGTTGCGGAATCCTTTTCAGCAGAAGAAGTTACTGGCTCAGATCAGTTAAGTCCACCACAAAACTGAATTCTATTCATGTAAGACAGATAAACACAGCCCACAGGAGAGTTGCTAGCCCAGGTTCACTCATGATCTGGTCAGACAGGAAAGACACTAAGAAGGGGTTAATATTCTTACTTTATTCTGGTCTAGTTTTCTCAGAAGAGGATTTCTGATTATGGGAGGACACATTTCTACAGAATTCCCTAATGACCCTTCTCACAGGAGTCAGTGAGAAGGGAGGGGCAATTACCCCTATGTCTGGATGGGGTCAAAAGAGCACAACTTGTGCTTTCCCTAAATCCCATCAAGGTCCAATGGGGGCCAGTTGAGGCAAACACAGATTCCCCCCAAGCCTTGATGGGGAGCCGATCAAGACACACACAGTATTTCTGTATTCAACCCTTAAGTTCCCCCCAAATCTCAATGGGGGCCAGTTGAGGCATACACAGCATTCCATCTTATGAATTCAACCCCACTTACTGACCAGTAACCACCTGTTTTACAGGGCAGCAGACAAAGAAGGCATATTGCAAGCAACAGACTCACAAGTTTACATAACCTCATTCCTGTATCTTACTGTGCAGCCTCAGTGGTTGTTTATAATATTTATCATTATATAATGCTGCACAGATGTGGTGGAAATGTTTTGAACTATACTTGTGGGAACTCATATCTAAAACCTAGGAACAAGAGATTGTTATGGCTATGGATCTTGGGAAACTGAACACTAAGAAATAATAATAAAAATTCACTTTACACACACCGAAATCCACCTTATACTAAAATTCACGTACATACAACTTTTAATAGTAGATTTTATATAAATGCTAGCTGTCATAGCCATGTGTCAGGTACTGTGCTAAGCACTTTATAAATATTATTTTATTTGGTTTTCACAGAAATCTTGTTGCTATTATGATCCCTATTTTATAGTTGAGGAAATTGAGGTAAAGCAAGATCACTCAGCAAGTAAATGCTTGAGGCCAGATTGGAATTCAGTTCTTTTTGGTTCCCAGGCCCAACACTCTATCCACTACTTCACCTACCTGTTCTCATGAACAGATCAGCAAAATAGCACCACTTGCATAGGTGTCTTAGCCTGCTTCTGTCCCTACCTCCACCTGAAGAAAGATGAGGAATTAGAGGAGGAATTTGTTCAGTCTTAGTTCAGGGCCTGTGTTTTACTGCCTCAGGAATTACACCTTTGCAGATCATAACCTCTCCCCACTTTGACAGACAATTACATGAGTTGTGTGGGTCAGCCCTTTCACTTGATGGCCCAGTCTCTGGTGATGAGCTTCTGGAAACTGGGGTTCTTAGCTGAGCAGACACCGCCTGCCAACTGGTCTTGTCAACTGGAAATACTGTGTAGATAGTCTTATACCCTGTGTTCTCCTCTGAATCTCGTGATTCTATCTTAATTGGAAAGATATCTTTGAGGCAATTTAATAGTTCAACACATTAATTTTGTAGAAATGAAAAATGAGACGTCAAGAGACAAAGTAAATTGCACAGGGTCACATGAATAGTAATAATAACAGCAACAACGACATTCACACAGTGTTTGCCCTGTGCCAGTAACTGTGCTAAGCACTTTACAATTATTTTCCCATTTGATCTTCACAGCAGCCCTGAGAGGTAGATACTATGACTGTCTCCATTTCACTGATTAAGAAAGTGAGGCAAAGAGAGTTCAGTTGACTTGCCCAGGACCACACAGCTGCTGTTGTTGCTGTGGTCTTCCTTCCTTGCCAAAGAAGACCATGCCATCAGAGAAATAATGACATGACTTGCACTTGACTTTGTTTTGAGTGAGGGAGGGCTGTGCAGGTCACCAGCCTCACTTCTTCTCCAGAGTCATCTGAATCCGGTGACCAGATATTCATCAGTATGACTGGAGATGACCCAGGATGAGGCAATTGGGGTTAAGTGACTTGCCCAAGGTCACACAGCTAGTGAGTGTCAAGTGTCTAAGCTGAGATTTGAACTCAGGTCCTCCTGACTCCTGCACTAGTGCTGTATCCACTGTACCACCTAGCTGCCCTAGGATCATACAGCTATTAAATAGCTAGGACCAAATTTAGACCTGGGACTTTCTGACCACTGTACCACCTACTGTGCCTGCATCAGCAAATATGGGATATATACCTATGGTCTCTAACTCTAAATCATTTGCTCTCTTGCCACTAGGCCATTACTACAAGGATTTTCCCTTGGGGCCAAACATAATAAATCCAATTCCTCTCCCATAGGATGGCCTTCAGGCACTTAAAGGCCAGAAGGAAAATAGAACTTAGTGAATAGTGACTTTTCTGTGCTTTCTGTTTTTGCTCTAATATCTAACCCAACATTTATTTGTACGTTAAAGTTCAGGGTCTCTAAAATTATATTAAAGACAACTGAGCTTTAAAAATAAGAATTTATTTAAAATAGAAAAAAAAGCAGCTTCTTTCTATGACTCTACCTTAATTACTGGCAATAGATGTTTACTCATTAAGGGCAGATGTAGCAGGGGACTGTGGATGCTAATGCCAAGAAACCCACAAGCCTCCCTGCAGCATTTCCTTTTTGCTTTGCTTTAGTTCTCTCCACTTAACCTTGTTTTCCCCCTTTGCATCTCTTAATGTACATATTCTTCTTCAACCTTTATTCACCTAGAGCAGACATTTTAGTCTCTGCTAAATAAATAAGATTTCCCTCATCTTTTACATTAGATCTTTCTGTTGCTGTCACCATTGCATCCAACTGCTGTTGGTGGGAGGTCTAGGAGGGAAGGAAAGATATATACTCAAGGTGTGTCCTGATTAGAACCTAAGGAGGCTGAATAGGGGTGAGGTGGCGTTATGGTGGGTAGGGAGCTAGCTTTGAAATTGGAAAGCTCCAACTCCTACTTTCCATAATCTTGAACAAGTAACTGAAGTTGTTTCAGCTTGGCAGAACCTGCCCTAGCCAAGGCTTTTCTGACGTGATGTCTAAAAACTGTGACATCAAGATGGTAGAGTAGAAAGATGGACCTATAGAAGCTCTCCCCCCATAGCCCATAAAATATCTGTAATAAATGACTTTAAACAAATTCTGGATCATCAGAAGCCACAAAACGACAGAGTGAAAGAGATTTCCAGCCCAAGACAGCCTGAAAGGCCAACAAGAAAGGTCTATCACATTGGGCTTGGAGCAGAGCACAGCCCATGGAGTGCAGCTCAGCCTTGGCTGTACAGATCTGCATGAACAGGACTGGAACAGTTTTCAAGGTGGTGGAATCATGGACAGCAGCTATGGTTCCAAGATTTCACACCCTACAAACACCAAAGACAGCTTCAAAGTTCAGTAAGAAAGCTCTTTCACCTGGGTGAGAAGGGAGCAGGGACCTACTCTAGCCCTGGCCTCAGGCGGGCAGCAGGGTCCACATTGGAGCCTTCGACCTAAAGACTCTCAGGGAATCAAGCAGTTGATCTGGGTCTCAGCCCTGAGTGGCTGCCCTGGGGTGAGGAAGAGCACTGATGTCGTGGAGGCTCTGGAGAGGAAATCATGCTCCCAGATCCTGGGTAGAAAAGCTTCTGGTTGCTGTCAGATCAGAGTGTAGGCAGGAGAGGAGTAAACTCCTCTCCCTTTATTGTGCCACTTTGGAGGAACTGAGAACTTACAAGTCCCTAGAGTATACACTCCACTTGATAAAGGACTTTAAAGTCACGTGACTGGAAAAATGCCCAAAAAAGGGAAAAAAATAAGAGTATAGAAGGATACTTTCTTGGTGAACAGGTATTTTCTTCCATCCTTTCAGATGAGAAAGAACAATGCATACTATCAGAAGAAGACATAAAAGCCAAGGCTGGTGCATCCAAAATCTCAAAAAATAAATATTAAATGGTCTCATGTCATGGAAGGGCTCAAAAAGGATTTTGAAAATCAAGTAAGAGAGGTGGAGGAAAAATTGGGAAGAGAAATGAGAACAATGCAAGAAAATCATGAAAAGTGGGTCAACAGCTTGCTAAAGGAGACCCCAAAAATGCTGAAGAAAATAACACCTTTAAAAATAAAAAAAAAACTCAAATGGCAAAAGAGGTCCAAAAAGGCAATGAGGAGAAAAATGCTTTAAAAAGCAGAATTAGTCAAATGGAAAGGGAGATTCAAAAGCTCACTGAAGAAAATGGTTCTTAAAAATTAGAATGGAGCAGATGGAAGCTAATGACCTTATGAGAAACTAAGAAATTGTAAAACAAAACCAAAAGAATGAAAAATAAGAAGACAATGTGAAATATCTCATTGGAAAAACAACTGACCTGGAAAATAGATCCAGGAGAGACAATTTAAAAATTATGGGACTACCTGAAAGGCATAATGAAAAAAGAGCCTAGACATCATCTTTCATGAAATTGTCAAGGAAAACTGCCCTGATATTCTAGAACCAGAGGGTAAAATAAATATTGAAAAAAATCACCAATCACCTCCTGAAAGAGATCCAAAAAGAAAAACTCCAAGAAATATTGTAGCCAGATTCCAGAGTTCCCATGTCAAGGAGAAAATACTGCAAGCAGCCAGACAGAAACAAATTGAGTATTGTGGAAATACAATCAGGATAACACAAGATCTAGCAGCTCCTACATTAAAGGATCAAAGGGCTTGGAATATGATATTCCAGAAGTCAAAGGAACTAAGACTAAAACCAAGAATCACCTACCCAGCAAAACTGAGTATTATACTTCAGGGCAAAAAGTGGTCATTCAATGAAATAGGGGACTTTAAAGTATTCTTGATGAAAAAACCAATGCTAAATAGAAAATCTGATTCTCGAACACAAGAATCAAGAGAAGCATGAAAATGTAAACAGGAAAGAGAAATCGTAAGGGACTTACTAAAGTTGAACTGTTTACTTTCCTACATGAAAAGATCATATTTGTAATCCTTGAAACTTTTCTCAGTATTTGGATTGTTGGAAGGATTATATATACACACACATACATACATATATATGTATGTATACATACATTCATATATATATATATATACACACACACACACAAAGAGGAGGATACAAGGTGAGTTGCATAGGAAGGGATGACATCTAAAATATATATATATATATATATATATATATATATATATATATATATATATATATAATTAGGGGGTGAGAGGAATATATTGGAGAAGAAAAGGAGAAAAGAAATAGGGCAAATTATCTCTCATAAAAGAGGCAAGAAAAAGCTTTTTCAATGGAGGGGAAAAGGGGGGAGGTGAATTTGGTATGAAAATCTATCTTACATTATAGGAAAGTAGGGGAAAGGGGATAAGTGGGGAAAGGGAGATTATAGAAGGGAGGGCAATCGAGTGAAGGGAGCAATTAGAAATAAACACTTTAGAGAAGGGACAAGGTCAAAAGAGAGAATAGGATAAATGGGAGGCAGGCTAGGATGGAGGGAAATATAGTTAATCTTATGCAACATGACTATTACGGAAATCTTTTGCAAAACTACACATACATAGCCTATATTGAATTGCTTGCCTTCTCAGTGGAAATGGTTGGTGAGGGAGGAAGGGAGATAAGCTGGAACTCAAAGTTTTAGGAACAAATGTTGAGAATTCTTTTTGCATGCAACTGGGAAATAAGAAATACATGTAATGGGGTATAGAAATTTATCTTGCCCTACAAGAAAAGAGAGAAAATGGGGATAAGGGAAGGGAGGAGTGTGATAGAAGGGAGGGCATATTGGGGGATCATCAGAATGCATGGTGTTTTTGTGTGGGGGAGGTAAGAGATGGGGAGAAAATTTGGAACTCAAAATCTTGTGGAAATGATAGTTGAAAACTAAAAATACATAAATAAATAAAAACCTGTGGTCCCCACACTCCAATGAGACACAGGCATAGGATTTCAGTGGGGTATGTCATAGATCCAGCCCTGACCCTTAAGCTACATTGACTGAGGCTCAATGTTCCAGCTCAGGACAATGTGCCTCAGTTATGGCATGCAAGGCAGGATATGATATTTAGTAAAGACTCCTAGGTAACTAGGAAGCAAGAAGAAGGGAACGGGGTCTGAATGAAGGATAGGTTCATAGTTCTAGAGTGGGAAGGGACATCAGAAGCCAAGTAGTTCAACTCCCTCCCTCTGTTTTACAAGTGAGGAAATTGAGGTTCAGGGAGATTAAATGAATTCAGGCCATAGAATCAAAGATCTAGGGCAAGAAGGGACAGCAGAGGTTATCTTGTGCAGGCCCTTTATTTGTCAGGTTTTACAAATGAGGAAGCTACATGAGCTATGTGACTTAGCATTATAAATATAGACTTGGAAGAAATTCAGATACCATCTGGATCAACTCTCTGTACAGATGAGGAAAACCCAGGTAGATTGATTTACTCACAGGTAAATTGTTAGGGTAGCTAGGTGGTTCAATGGATAGAGACCAAGCCTGAAGTCAGGATGATCATATCTGGTCTCAGATACTTACCAGTTATGTGACCCTGGAAAAATCAATTAACCGCTATTTGCCTCAGTTCTTCATCTGTAAAATGGGAACACACTGGAGAAGGAAATGGCAGACCACTCTAGCATCTTTGTCAAGAATATCCCATGGGAAAAATGTGTAAATTTGGACACTACTAAGTTAATGTCAATAAGATAAAAGTCAGAAATAGGATTTTAAGCTAGGTCATTTGACTCCAGAGCCAATGCTCTTCAGGTGTCAATAGCATGAGAGATAAACCCTACTTACTTTATAGGTTCATGATTGCATATAATCATAGGGTTTAGAATTCAAAAGTAACTTAGAGGTCATCTTGTCTAACACCTTCATCTTACAGGTAGGGGAACTGAGATCCACAGAAATTATGTGAGTTGTTCATAAGGAGAGAGTAAGGGACTGGACCTGTGAAACTTCATTTCTTTATTCTTTCAAATAGAGGACCTCCCCATGTATGAGTGAACCACTGCTACTTTAATATTTCTTCCAAATTTCAAGAGAACCAAGACTCCATCAATGTTGGCACTACTTCTATCTCTACAGCTTACAAACTCTTCCCACTTAATAGACAGTTACATGCAATTTCTTGGCTAACAGCCTTCTCACTTGGTGACCTAAATTCTGGTAATGAGTCTCCCTCTACAAACTGAGGGTAGGTTCTTCAAATGGAGCTGATACAGCTTGTTAACAAGCCCTACACACAAAGCCTTTACAGATGGATAGGACCTTCCAGAGCCTTTTACTATAGTGACATAGGCCATTCAGAACCTGGAGAAGTCTCTTACCCTGATGAAACTGACAACACCCAAATAATAATAAATGCCCATAAGATTCCTTCCAACTCCCAGAGTCTGTGGTTCTGTTTAAAAAAATTCATCCTTGAGACTCGTAATTAAGCTCCTCTTTGTAGAGTATCCAAGTCATTCTCACTTATTGACCCTGTTTAAAAATCAGTAAACCAGTATATATTAAGTGCCCACCACATGCCAGGAACTTTAAATTCTTGGGATACTTGTGCATGTACACACACACACACACACACACACACACACACACACATCATACAGTTTTTCTTGGCTCACGAAGAGTTCACTTTTTTTTACTTGCCCAGGGTCACACAGCTAGCAAGTGTCTAAGACTGGACTCAGGTCCTCCCTACTCTAGGACTAGCACTCTACCTACCACACCAAAGAGTTCACATTGTAATATGGGAAACAATATATATAAAATATATACAGCATAAATATAAAGGTAATAAATACAAATATATAAAAAATAGTTAAAGGTAAAGTAGTTTGGAAAGGAGGGCATTTTAATAGGGAAAAACAAGTATATGTAAAATACACATGAAGTAAATATAAAGGTGATAAATGCAAATTTGTAAAATATAGTTTGATACAATAGTCTGAGAGGGAGAGCATTAGCAGTTGGAGGAGAGGAGAGATAAGGAACGACCATGCAGAAAAAGGTGTCTGAATTGTATTTTAAAGAAGCAAAGAACTTTAAGTTAAGATGGAGTACATTCTAGACATTGGATAAAGCTAGAGCAAAAGACACTGGGATGGGAAATGGAATGTCCTGTGTGAGGCATGGAGAGAAGGACATTTTGGCTAGCTCATAAATGCAGAAGTGAGAATAATATCCAGTGAGGCTGAAAAGATGAATTGAGGTCAGGTTGTGTGTAACATTATGAGCTAAACAGAGGAAGTTTATATTTGACCCTGATGGCTAAGGAGTGTTTGTTTAGTAAGAGAGTCATGTGGTCAGATATGAACTCAAGGGAGAATGTTTTGTGTAGATAGGACTGGAGTGGTGAGTCAGATATGGTCAGATTTTAGCTTCAAGACACTTACTTTGGCAGGAGTATGTAGGAAAATTGGTCACAAGAGCCTGAAGTGATGGAAGCCCCAATTTAGGAAGTTGTTCCAAAATTCTACATGAAAGGTAATAAGAACCAGAACTTCGATGTTAAATGGATGGGTGGAGAGAATGGGCATGATGCAGGAGTACTCATAAAGGTAGAAATGGCAAGATTTCAGAATTGACCTGGTGAGATGAAGGAGAATGAGGAGTTGATAATTCTGAGGTTTTGAAAAGTTGAGAACCTAGAAGAATTATGATACCTTTAATAGAAATAAGGGAAAATAGGGAAGTTTGGTAGATGGGAGCATTTATGGGAAAAGAATGACTTCTACTGTAGACATTGAGCGTATGATATCTCTAGAAGATATACTTTACAAACTTTAAGGTTTTAGAATCATGGAAGTTATTGTTTTCAGAGCACTTTATAAACATTTTTATCTCATTTTAGTCTCACAACAACCATGGAAGGTAAGTGGAATGAAGCTGAAATGCTGCTAAGGTATGTCAACAAGTAACTTGATGAGTGGATTGGTGAGCGTAACCATGTGATAATTTTCTTTCGCTTAAAATTTCAATCATCTCCTTGTGGTTCCAAAAGAGGAATCCTGAACCCTCACATTCTGATATTTTCTAAAATTTAAATAAAATAAAACACAACTTCTGAACTACTTTTCTCAGAGTGTCACATGGCAAAATAGTAAAATTTCACCTGATTAAGATATCTAAAAAAATTTAACATAAAGTAACATGTCAGATGGTGTGTGGAACAATGGGAAGAGTTCTGTCTTTCAAGCCTCAGTACCTGGGTTCAAGTTATATCTCTTCTAATTATTACCTGTTTGACTTTAGGCAATTCAGTTTTTCTTAACCTCTGAATGCTCACATTTATAAAATGAGGGGGGCTAGATAATTTTGAAGATCCCTTCAATCACTGATTTTCAGTTGATATTCAAACTACACCTGTTGGCCAAATTATTTGAATAATATCAAGCATCCATTTTCATCATCACCTACTTCTATTCCCCTTCCACCATGGAGAGAGGAGAGAGAGAGAGAGAGAGAGAGAGAGAGAGAGAGAGAGAGAGAGAGAGAGAGAGAGAGAGAGAGAGAGAGTATTCATAGTTATGCAAAACAAATTTCTACATTAACCATGTCAAAAAATGTATTATCACATTCTGCACATCTACTTCATCACCTCCCTGTGAGGAGATGAGGAACATAGTTTATCATCTTTTCCCTGGAGTCAGGGTTGGTCACTATGTTGATCAAAGTTAAGATTTTCAAAGTTGTCTTTACAATGTTGATTCTTCAACAAAGTATTCTCCTTTATCTACACATTTCACTCTGTCACTTCATACAAGTCTTCTGAATTTTCTCTGAAACCATCTGTTTTTATTATCTCTTACAACACAATAGTATTTTTCAGATTTATATACCATAATTTGTTAAGCCATTCCTCAAATGATAGATACTCTTTTACTTTACAATCTTTTTCCCACACAAAAAAAGAGTTCCTTTAAATAATTTTGCACTTATAGGTCCTTTTCTTTTCTTCTTTTCTTTTCTTTTCTCTTCTTTTCTTTTCTTTTTTTGATCCCTGTATGGGGAAAATAACCTACTTTTTACAACACAGGAGAATTTCTTTCTTCAGTTACATGTTTGTGAGTAAGACTGAGCTAAAAGAAAAACTCTGAAAAACCCAAATCCATTTGTCAATTCACAAGTCCAGTGACACACACGCACACACACACACACACAAACACACACATGAAAATTCTTTAAAAAAGAAGCATAAAAGACAATCTGAATCTAGAAAACTTTGCATAGAACATAATTTTAATGTGTGTTTCAATTCTGTTCTCTCTCTACAATGAGCAATGTTAATTGTGCTCCCACCTTTTGAATTAAAAGGGTTGAATGAAGGATTTTACTGAATGCTTTCCTCTCACCTTGTAAATGCTAAGTTTTTCCATCTATAACATGAAGTAAACTTATTTCTTCTTTTAGTTAGTGATAGAATTATTGAGAAACTTTCAGTACAAAGAGTTATTTTCTGATAGTTATTCATCGTAGATTGGACCGCCACACTAACGTGTTTCCTCTCCAAATTTCCTAATAGGTTCTTTCCTTAAACAGAGGTGGTGAGATCCACCAATCTTTTCATGTACTTCTCACTGAAATCAATCTTGGCCTTCAGTACTCATTAAAAATGTCAATATATTCTGTGGACAGAAGATGTATTCTTGCCTAGTAAGTAGAGTTGATGGAATAAAAAAGAGGGGAATTGAAAATAGGTTGTGTGGAAGAGAGAATAAAGAGAACTCAAAAATCAGGTAAAAAATATTTAACATATTCTATTATACTCTGACCTGTGGCTCAGGGGCACCTCTCCTACATGAGCATCTGTTTTGGATTCATTGGATCCAGGTTCATCCCAGGAGTACACAACTTTAATGAGGAATCAGTATTGAGTTTTCTCCATCTCTTACTCAGGTTCATTGCTGTACCCTATAATAACTAAGGTAGCCACTAAGGATTCCTAGCATCATTGATTTATAACTACAAAGAACATCTGAGACTATCAAATCTAATAACCTCTTTTTCTAGGTGAAAGAAACAGAGAAGTTAAGTGACTTGTCCAAGGTCGCATAACTGGCATCCGATAGTGATATTTATTTATTTTAAACATGAAATATTTTATAGATTTGGTGAACAGGCAGTTCACTTTCTCCTCTGACCTGCTGCTTCCAGTTCAATGCATAAGGCCAAATAGTCTGGCAAATCTGAACAAATCTTTTTTTTTTTTTTTTTTTTGACATTTTCACCATAGTCATGTTGGATAGAAGAGTTAAAATGAATGGGAGAAATCAATCATATAACAAACCAAAATGTAATACAAAAGAAAATGATCTGTTGCATTCTGTGATTGAATTCCATAGTTCTTTCTCTGGATATGGAAAGCATTTTGCCTTAAAAGACCACTGGGAATTTTTTAAGTCATTGCATTTCAATGAAATTCTAAGTCTACCAGAAAAAATCCTTGTACACTGTGCTTCTTGCTGTGTATAAAGTTCTCCTGGTTCTGATCCTTTCACTCAGCATCAGATCATATAAGTCTTTCCAGGCCGCTCTGAAGTCTTCTTGTTCATCATTTCTTATAGCATGATAGCATTATATTCAGCCATACCCCAATTGATGGGTATCCCCTTGATTTACAGTTTTTGGCCAACACAAGAGTGCTGCTATAAATATTTTTGTACCTGTGGGACCTTTTTTTCATTTTTATGATCTCTTGGGGATACAGTCCTAGAAGCGGTATTACTGGGTCAAAGGGTATGCACATTTTTGTAGCCCTTTGGGCATAGTTCCATATTGCTCTCCAGAATGGTTGGATCAGCTCACAGCTCCACCAACAATGTATTAGTGTTCCAACTCTCCCACATCTTCTCTTCTTGTTTTGTCATGTTAGCTAATCTAATAGTTGTGATGTGGTATATCAGAGGTGTTTTGATTTGCATCTCTCTAATAAGTAGTGATTTAGAGAGTTTTTTATATGATTATAGATTTTTTAATTTCTTCCTCTGAAAACTGCCTTTTCATATCCTTCGACCATTTATCAGATGGGGGACTGATAGTGATATTTAAAGCCAACTTCCAAGTCCAGTGCTCAGTTCACTACACCATGCTGCCTCCTTGTCCACTTCCCAGAATGCTGTTTGTTGGCCTGTGCTCTGTGAAAGAAATAGAAAATGGGGGAAAAAATTAGACACTCAATTCATCTAGACATGTTCTTGCTACGATGTGCTTTTAAATACCATTGCCATTGGGCATTACAGAAAACCCCTCCCAAACCATTACTAGAAGTGCAAGGTAAAGAAAACACAGGATGTATCCCAGAAGAGACTGGCCTAGCAGAAGCAGGGATGTTTCTCCTCAGCAACCCTCATGGCTAACAGGTGATGCAGTGGGGAGAGTGCTAGGCCTGGAGTCTTGAGTTCACATCTGGCCTCAGACATTAACTGTATGAACCTGGGCAAGTCACTTGATCCTGTTTGCCTTAGTTTCCTCATCTGTAAATTGAACTTGAGAAGGAAATGCAGTGAAGCAAGCCACTCTAGTATCTTTGCCAAGAAAACATCAAAAGCGGTCATGAGTCTGACACAACTGAAAAATGACTGATTGCTTTATTTGACTGAATTTCCTGTTGTGAGTCAGGCACTGTGTAAAGCACTGGGGATACAAAAAGAGGCAAAAGACAGTCCCTGACTCCAAGGAGCTTACAGTATATTGGAGGGGAAGTTGTAGTACACCTAAATTGACAGGAAAAAAGAAACTATGTTGAAGGATGTGATTCTCAAGAGGGCAAATTTTAAATAGGTTACTGAAATTGAAAGATGAGTTGTTATATTTTTGACTGAGTAGAAACCTGATTTTCTTAATTTTTTCATAATGACTTATGGCTTTGAAAGCTGTGTTATTTGTCAGGTATTTTAAAAAAGTCTCAATGATTTAAACATGTCACTTCAGGAAAAAAATTGTAACATTTATGTTAAGAGATAAAATTAAAAGTTTTACAAAACAAGTTAACATATGGAAGAATAGGGTGGAAAATGGTTCTTTAGAAATGTTTACAGGTACAAATGATTTTATACTTGAAAATAACCTTCCCAAAGACTTAAATGTAAGAGGTATAATTGATAATCTGAAGTGCCTGGAGACAGTTTCAGAAATACTTCCCTTCACATTTTGGTAAAAAAAAAAAAAAAAAAAAAGACTAAGTTGAGTTCATAAACCATACTCAATTGAAATAATAAAAAAAAAATCATCATTCATCTGCCATTAAAAGTTCAAAAAAATTTTCTGAGCTATCAAGTGACACAGTTTTAAAACTTGAGTTTCCCCCCAAAAAATTATCAAATAAATTTTGACTTAAGATTAGGACAGAATTTTCAACAATTTCTGAATTGACCCTAAACATACTTCTGCCATTTTGTACTTTGTATTCATGCATAACAGCATTCTTATCATTGCCAATTATAAAATCAAAATGTCAATCAATTCCAAAAAGCACTGAAAATGCTCTAAGTCCTGTAGTATTAAATGTTCCACCAAGATTTAACTCTTTATGCAAAAATAAACAAGCACATGCATTTCCTTAGTATGCAAATTTGATTTCATCTTTAACAAATGGCAAAATTACATGTATACCAAAGAATTATTTCAAAATAATTTATGATTTATGGATTATGACAAATATTTGGTTTGTATACTTATTTTATATACGTACATACATACCTGGGGTTGTATAAAAATTTCTCAGGTGAAAAGGTGTTGAGAGTGGGAAAAGTTTAAGAAGCACTGGTGTATTCCTTTCTGACTGTGAGCTTCTTGAGGACAGGGGCTATGTTTTGCTTTCTTGGTATTCCCAATGCTTAATACAAAGTCTGGCACATAGGCAGGTGCTTAATAAATACTTTTTTTAAAAAAAGTATTATTTGTGATGCATTCACCTTTTATATATAATCTTATCTTTATCTTCACATTAAATGCTATTCTACTTACCATTTGTTGATCATAAAAAAGCATATAATTAGAGAGGACAAAAAAAGTCATTTTAAAGGCTCTCTTCCTAAGGAGTCTTTGAATTACACACCAAAAATTATTGGAGATTCACTGAAAGACATAACAGCAAAGTTAACCTTATACGGTGACCTTCAGATGACATGAGGTGAATATAAAACAGAGAATTATGCGCATGCTCAGGAAAGATGTTTACCATCACCTTGCAGCAGATCCAATGCAAAGGTTAAGATACAGAAGGATTCCTTGTGTACTACACTGCTCTGTAGATGGTCTTGTTCACAGATAACATCATATCAGATGTATCAAGCATGGGAACATTATATACTCTCCAGTTAGAGATCTATAGCCACTCAAAGAGTTTTGGGCTAGCCACCAACATGAAGAAAAAAAAGTAAATGAAGACTTGTCTATTGTGCTTATGATTATGATATGTAGTTACATGGAAAAAAACAAAAATTTGTCTTTTATAAAGGCCTATTTTGAAAAATACCAATATTCTATTGATATTATGTAAAAGAACACTACAATGTGCAGAGAATTAAATAGAAATATCTCATTATGGGCAATAGAAAAGACAATAATGGGGATGAGCTGACTGCAATAAGCAATAAAGAAACTTGAGAGCTGGAATACCTCAATTATGGATTCCAAGGTCACAACAGCCCTCAGCTTTACATTTTAAAAACTTGCTTTTTCTTAATTCATCTCAAGATAAGCAAGTCTCTGGGGACTGAACCATACTCAAATTCAAAAGATAATAATTTATCAATCATAAAGATAATTTAGTCATTTAAATTGATAGGGATAATTACCAAAGGATTTGGAATGCTCAAGCTGCTTCTTGGTACATCCTCCCTTCCACCACCACCTCCCATCCCCCCATTTAGGCTCTACCTACTCACCTCCTTGACTTCCTTTAAGTCCCAATTAAAATCCTATCTTCTACAAGAAGACTTCCCTAACCCCTCTTAATTCTAGTGCCTTCCCTTTGTTATTTATTTCCTGTTGACTTTGTATAGACCTTGTTTTGTCTGTGTTTGTATTTGTCTCCCCCAATAGACTGTAAGCTCCTTGAGGGCAGGGACTATCTTTTGCCTCTTTTTATATCCCCAGAGCTTAGCACAGTGCCTGGCTCATAGCAGGCAATTGAGTCAAAGCAATCAGTCATTTTTCAGTTGTGTATGACTCTTCAAGACCCCATTTGAGGTTTTCTGGCAAAGACACTGAAGTGGTTTGCCATTCCTTCTCCAGCTCATTTTACAGATGAGGAAAACAAGGCCAATAGGGTGAAGTGACTTGCCTAGGGTCATACAGTTAGTGTCTGAGGTCAGATTCAAACTCAGGAAGTTGAGTCTTCCTGACTCCAGACCTGACACTATCCATTTCTCCACCTACCTGCCCTTTAGGACGCTGAATAAATGCTTACTGATCGATCGATCAATCATAAAGGGATTTTAATACATTTCGATTCAAGTAAATTAGAAGAGATCCTCTCTGTCAAGTCCACTGATTCAATAAGGAGTCTTATCTTTGTCAATGCTCTCTACTGTAAAGGACAGTAGAATGAAGAATTTGAGAAAACTAACAAAAGAGAATGGCCATTTAAGATCCATAAGGTAGGGAGATATGTTCAGGCACATTGTTACATCAAGATGACAGCAACTAATATTTATAAAGCACTTTAAAATTTATAAAATACTTTTTATACGTAATCTTCTTTGTTCCTCATAATAACCCTGCGAGATAGGCAAAAACAGGGACTGTTATCCTCGTGTTATAATCTAGAAAACTGAGCGGTTAAGTGATTTCCCCAATGCCATACAGTTACTGAGTACAGGAAGCAAAATTCATACCCTGGGTTTCTCCCGACTTTATGTCCAACATATACCATGTCACAAAGTTAAAAAGGAAAGTGTAAATACATTATATTCCTTTAAAAAATATGGATGATAGCTAAGCCACAGATTGCTTAAGAAGATACCTCTCTGTAGAGATCATGTCTTTTCCTATATATTGTAGAAAAGAATATACCTGAGGGTGATATGCTCCTGTCTTTTCTTACACTCAATAGGAAAAAAAGGAAGTGTGGAACTACTGAGGAGAAAGTGCCCTATTTCATACCTATGACTTTTCTTTTTCAGATCTAGTCACAAGATCACACACTGTGAGAGGAGGAAAGATTCATCTAATTCAAAGTCTAGCAAACTCCAGCCCAAAGGTCCAAATCTGACCCTCTGCCTTTTTGTGTACATCCCAGGAGTTAAAAATGATAACTACATTTTTATGTAAGGTTACATTTCAAAAATTTTATATATAGTTGTATTTACAACTTTTAAATAAAGTTGCCTTTTAATATAATCAGCAGCTAGGGGGCACAATGGATTAAACACCAGGCTTGGAATCAGGAAAACTCATCATGAGTTCAAATCTGACAGACACTTACTAGCTGTGTGACCCCATGCAAGTCACTTTACCCTGTTTACCTCAGTTTCTTCATCTGTAAAATGAGCTGAAGGACATGACAAACTACTGCAGTATCTTTTCCAAGAAAACCCTAAATCAGATCATAAAGAGCCAAACATTACTGAAATGAGCGAAAGACAACATAATCAGCTGAATTTGTGGCATCTCTGCTAGTGTTCTAGTGCTGATTGGAACTTTGTACAAGTAGGATTCTAGGCTCAGTCCTATAGAACTAAAAGGGATTTAATCTCTTCATTTTACAGATGAGGAACTTGAGGCCCAGAGAGGGGAAGTAACCAACCTAAGATCACACAACTAATAAGAGTAGCCATTTAATATCTATTTGACCCTAAAGAACTAATAATTTCATCCAAACAGTAGCATAAATTACTACTGCATGGTAATCTGTTCAAGTATTGTTACGTCCCACAAAGTGGGGGGACATTAGAGGGTAGCTCAAGGAGTTCAGTTAGTGCTCAGAAGAACTTCAGTCTGACCACTTTAAAGTCAGTGGCTCTATGGTCAGGAGGTCTTGGGTGAGGGTAATACTTCTTCCCTCGAAGAAGAGTACACACTCACCAGTCACCAGGCATGAAAATCAGGTTCATAACTTGCCATTTTAAAAGACAGACCTCTAAGGAGGATTCTTCAGAACTGACATGGTTCGTTAACATGCGAGTTAGAACATTTTTTTAATTTTTATTACTTTTATGCCTTACTGATTTGGGATATTGTTAATAAAATTCACTCTCACATAAACCAGAAAGCTATGTGATGTAACTAGAAATAATGGATGGACTGTTTCTGTAAATAGAAAGGCTTGAAACACATGCCTGCCTTCCCTTCTACTTACATAAATGAAAGAATCACGATAGCTTTGTAATGTATGTGCACTGGCCCCATTCTCTCAGGTCCAGGCTGGCTGCATCTACACTCTTATGGTTCCCTGGCACCTACCAGCTAAGTTCTCATTTTAAAAGGCCAGTAATCAGCTTATCGTTTCATTTAACCACTAACTACTAGGCCTGTATTCCTAGATGGCCAGCAACAAAAAGACATACCTCATATTTGCAAAGATATTTAAGTACTTCCATCTAAATGAAACCTTTATGACCTACCCCCTCAGTTGTTAGTACACTTCTTAATCACCTTTCTTTCCATTTTATATTTATCATCTCTCCCCTGTATGAAGGAATCATTAGCTAAAGGAGTATGCAGGTGGAGTTGGGGGCCCCAAGTTGCCTTGGAGGAAGTTTGGCTATTAACACCTCAACTTTTAAGGGGGAATTTGTTTATTTTGTTTTTTTCAACTTGCCTTCAGAGTTTAAAGAAATAGACAATGTGTTTGAGAGATGTGTTTGAGAGAAACCAGGTAGGTAGGAGATATCAGTGGTGTTTGTTTTAATGTATTTAATTTCATCCCTTTTCTTAATATTTTGGTGAAAGAACTATACAGAGTTATGCTATGCTTGTGTGATTGGACTCCCATGAAAGTCAGAAGGGATCTAATGGGAATGAGCCCAGTCTGATCGGATGCATCTGAACTAAGACCTTGCAATAATGAGCTCTCTCCTTCTACCTCCAAAAGCATGTAGAGCAAGAGAGGAGGGATAGTCAGCACTATGAGAGCCATAAGAACTTGGTGGCATCCTCTGATATTGGATAGAATACATCTTTCCTGGGAGTATGACCAGACACCCTTGGAATGCAACACAGAAAAGCATCAGGTGTTGACCAGCAGTGCCCCTGGTGGTTAGATAAATCAGTGTATATTTAGCTTTAGCAACAACAGCATTAAGCTACTCATATGTACCAACTGCTTAACTTTTGTCAGTATATCCCCAATACTTAGTAGTGTACTTGACATGTAGTCAATCTTAATCAATGTTTATTGACTGACTGACAGCCTACTTTTTGCAATACAAGAGAACTGGGAAGAAAGTAGATGAACTTTAAGGAATGATGAAATGTTATGGTACATGAACATAATTAAATACATCACTGATCAATAAGACTTTATGAATATGATAAATTGAAAAGAAGCATAGAGACACCTACGAAACTCTCTGTTGAGAAAATTCCCTCTACTAATGCAGGTAAGCACCTTCTGTGCAACTTAGATCTTAAGAGAGTTGTCCCAAGCACTGGGATGTTAAGTGACTGGTAAGTATCATACAACCAATAGGATGTCAGAGGCAGGACCCAAGCCCAGTATCTTCCTGTCTCCAAGATAGCATCTCTATCCATTATGTCATACGGCTAATGCAAAGTGAAGTAAGTACAACCAAGAAAATGATACACACAGTGAATACAATAATGTAAATGGAAAGAACAGTGTGGCAATAAAAAACTGAGTACTGTGAAATTAAAATGACCAAGGTTGCCTCAAGAAGAGACATGAAAATGTGCCTCTTTCTTTTCTATACAAAGTTGGAGATTTTTGGGACATATTGATAGTTTTCCTGAACTCTTTTCCCATCTCTCTCTTTTTTAATCCTATATTTGAAAGGAATGGTTTTGTTTCAAAGGAAGGGAAGGACTTGAGTGTGTGTGCAGGGGTAAGTATAGGTTATGTCAAGTCACCCGAAGTCAACACACATTTACTAAGGCTTGCTATGTGTAAGGCATTGTGTTAACACACTATTAAGGCTAGAAATACAAATATATGCAACAAAAGTGTCTGCTCTCAAAGAGCTTACATTCTAATGGGGGAAGATAATAGATAAAAAGAAGCTGAAAAGGTGAATTGGGGAAGAAATGAAAGTGCCTGGCTTGGGTATTTTATAGAGAGTATCCAGGAAAGTTAGAGGTATAACCTGGGAAAGACATGGCTGACCTGGGCCTCCTCCTTAAAAGGGACCTTCTGAGATGAACCAGTTAGAAGGAGAGTTGGAGCTTCCACAGTGAAGAATTTTCTATGAAGTTGTAGAGAAAATTCAGAAGAATTAGGAAATCAGCCTAAAGAGGAATGTAAAAACAAAAGGAAAAATAAAACTTTTTATTGATATGTTATCTTTGTACTAAAATCAACTAGGTAGAGCTTAATTCAGTAGTGCGAATTTAATAGCTCCAATCTGTAGTCCCCCAGCTTGGGTAACTCACACCCTTCTATCTGATCCCGAGTTCCTGACGTCTTCCTCACTATTTCTTTTTGAGTGCTCATGGACACAGAATGCACAGTTCTTGGTCTACCCTTCAGTTTCAGGAAGAAATTGCCCCTCTCAATAGTCACCTGCATCCTAGGGAAGAAACATTTCCTTGAGTTCCATTATGTAGAAAAGCCCTTAAGTTATTCTTTCTTCCTTTTCCTGACCTCTAAAATTTTTTAATTTTTTGAAATGGGAGATATTCAGCCTTGACCACCTCAAGTAGCAGTTTGATCTAGTTTTCTAAGAAACGTCTTTGAGGTGCAGTGGAAAAACAAAGAAGTAAAAAATTAGAACAATAGCTCTGTAGTTCTGGGTTTGATCCCTGTTTCTTCTCATTTGTTACCCACTATGACTTTTCACATGTTATTTAACGTCTTTAAGCCTCGGTTTCTTTACCTGTAAAATGAGAAAATTAGACCATCTGACATCTAAAGTCCCTTCCAGCTCTAACAATTGTGGCTTCTCTTTTTGCTTTCCTTATCCCCATCCAGGAACATGCAGGAGCCAATTCAAACAACTTTGGGGAGCCAATTATTAAATTTTTGAGCATTTATTTCTCAGAAAGTGGCAAATGCTGCAAATCAAGAATTAACTTATTGTTCTGTTCTGTTTAGAATAAAGTGATAGACAAAACATCAATGATGTAGCTTAAACTTAAAGTGTGTCCTAATTACGTGTGTTTGTGTGCAGTTTTGGTTGGGGTTTTTTTGAGGGGATATCTGATATTTAAACCTACACAACGCACCCTTTGCTGCAGGTTTGCTCCCTTACTTGTCAAACAATTCATTCTTAGTCCAAGCATCAAAATATCCAAAACATAAATCATACGGTTGTTGATCCTACTTCAGCTAGATAGTGTGAAACTCAGTTTTCTCATTTAGAAAAAGGAATTAAAAATACTCATATTATCTATCTCACAAAGTTATCGTGAAAGGAGGGTTTGGGAATCCACAAAGCAATATAACTTACTTCCTTTTAAGTCCGGATAAAATCTCACTTTTTATATAAAGTCTTTCCCTAATCTCTCAATGCAATTTGTTTCCCTTTGTGATTATTTCCAACTTATTCTTTTTATATCTTATTTGTACAAAGATAATTTTATAGCTTCCTCATTAGATTGTGAACTCCTTGAGAGCATTGACTTTTTTGTTTTGTTTGGGGGGGTGTTTCTTCTTTCTTTTTTTAATATTCTTAGTTCTTAGTACATTGTCTGGAACATAGTAAGTCCTTAAGAAATCTTCATTAATTGATTGACTAGCTTTAGAAATGTGAGCTGGTACTATGCAACTTGGCATTTCCTATAGATTATTGATCAATGGTCCACACAAAGTCGATGCTATGTGATTCCTGTATGCATTAAGTTAAATGAAACTTTTCTACATCATATTTGATACTTAAACTTTTTTTCTAAAACATGGATTAGTATCTTAGTAGTTGTGATAGCTGTGTTTGGGGCAATCACAGACAGTACAGGGCATTAGTCTCTGTTTATCACTGAATGCACCTAATCCATTGCTCTTTAGAGGATTATTAGAGCAAAGGTGATGTGTTAGAATTTACCAGAAAAAATGGTTTCTACATACAGTGCATTAGAGCAATATTGAGACCATAGTTTTTGTTTGAGTTAATGTGTCAGAATTGCCTGGAAGATGTGATAAGCCATGCTTCAACAGATTACTTTAACAGGATGAGAAAGTGTTTTCTCATCATTTTTTCCCGAGAGATAGCTTTTATTTCAAGGAAGAGCATTTTTCAATTATTTGATTTGGCATCAATAAATTACTGTAATTACACAATGAAAATCTAAATGCACAATCTATTTTGTAGTGTAGACATGAGTTGTATATATATTCAAAAGGGTTGAAGACCCTTTTGAAAGACAGTGAAAATACCCTCTTCTCAAGTGGACTACCAGTACCAGATCTCAAACTATTACAAAGTGGCAACCATCAAAACTATCTGATACTAGCTAAAAATAAAGTGGTGCATCAGTAGAATAGATGAGGTACACTAGATGCAGTAGTAAATGAACATAGTAACCTAATGTTTGATGAACTCAAAGATCCCAGTTTCTAGGATAAGAATTCACTATTTGATTATTTGATTAAAAAAAAAACCTGGAAATACTGAAAAACAATATGGTAGAAACTGGATATAGACCAACATCTTACACCATATAACAAGATAAGATCAAAATGGGTACAGGATTTAGACACAAAGGGTGATTCTGCAAGCAAATAGAAATAGCAAGGAATAGTTTGCTTTTCATATCTATAGAAAAGGGAAGAAATTCATGACCAAACAAGAGAGAGAGAGTATTATGAAATGTAAAATAGATAATTTTGACTACACTAAATTTAAAAAGGTTTGCACAAAACCAAGGCAACCAAGATTAGAAGGAAAGCAGAAAACTGGGGAACAATCTTTACAGCAAGTGTATCTAATAAAGAATATATTTCTCAAATATATAGAGAATTGAATCAAATTTAAAAGAATACAACCTGTTGCCCAATTGATAAATGGTCAAAGAATATGAACAGGCACTTATCAGATGAAGAAATAAAAGTTATATATATATATATATACACACACACACACACACACACACACACACACACAGTCATATGAAGAAATGGTCTAAATCTCAATTGAGATTTGAAAAATGTACATTAGAACCACTCAGAGGTACCACCCCTGCCTATCAGATTGACTAATACAACAAAAAAAGAAAAATGATAAATGTTGAGGAAGATGGGGGGGGGGAAATTGGAATAGTAATGCATTGCTGGTAGAGTTGTAAACTGATCTGTCCATTCTGGAGAGCAATTTGGAAATATTCCCAAATAGCTATCAAACTATGCATACCCTTTGATCCATTGGGGCAGCTAGGTGGTGCAGTGGATAGAGCACCAGCACAGGAATCAGGAGGACCTGAGTTCAAATCTCACCTCACACATTTGAAACTCACTAGCTGTGTGACCTTGGGCAAGTTACTTAACCCCAATTGCCTCATTCTGGGTCATCTCCAGTTATCCTCATGAATATCTGGTCATTGGATACAGATGGCTCTGGAGGAGAAGTGAGGCTGGTGACCTGCACAGCCTTCCCTCACTCAAAAGAAACAAAGTCAAGTGTAAGTCAGGTCATTATTTCTCTAGTGGCATGGTCTTCTTTGGCAAGGAAGGATGAACACACACCCTTTGATCCAGGGTAATAGCAAGTAAAGTAGCATCTTTTGCTGTTTTTGTTTTAGTATAATCAAGAAGTATAATACCTCTATTTGAATGTGATTGGGGATAATCTTTCCCTCCCATTGTTAGACCTGGGAAGATTTGTTAGAAGGTCCATGCCTTTTTTTTAATGAGGCACTAGTTCTCAAGGGATGTGATACCCTCTCACTCTAAAAAAGTATATAAAGACTCTGAGGGTGAGATTTGACTTTGGGGCTTAGTAAGAATGTTTGTTTGGTTGGGTGAGGGCTCTGGAAAGCTGCTAAGGAGCCCCTTGGCTCTGGGAACCCAGTTGTCATGCTTCCCTCTCTGGTAACCGTGGTCAGATAGTTAGGGTGTAACTGTCTGTTGAATTCAGGCAGAGGAAGTCATGTATGTCAATCTTTAATTTCTCTGTATTTTCTTTGAAGTTCTGGGTGTTGACTCCCCTGAAATAGGTGAATGATATATGTGTTTGGTTAAAGGACTGATACATATTCTTGATTAAAGTGATTATTAAGCCCTCAAAAGTTGCCTTTCCTTTTATGAATGCAGATCTAAGCGCCTATAACAGGCCCCCCTATGTATGTTGAGGTGCTTAGTGATACATCCAGCAATACTGATGATGACTGGAAGGGGGTGAGACCCTCCCCAAAGACCAGAGTACCAGAGGAAGGTTGCCTAGAATGAATTTGCGGACTGAAGCGTTCTTGAAGTCAAGGTGGTAAAGATTTATTACACTTTTCAGTCGGCCAGTGTTCTTAGAGAACCTGCAACCTCAGAGGGATACAGGTAAAATTTATGTAGGATATTCTATCATACAACATGTGCCAAGTCAACTGATCAGGTGATTCAGGGAAGAATTAGGGAGTGGTTAGTTCTTAAAGGAACATGTACAAGTGCTCATGAAGAGCAGTAGCATCAAAGAAAAAAGTCACCAGACTTAGTGGTACAAAGCAGTTCCTATCACCCCATCTTTATCTTTGAGTGCTGCTACCTTCTCTTTCACTGTCTCTTATCCAAGAAAACAAAAGAAACCTGTATGTTGTGTAAATAGAATTAGTTTTGGAGGCAATGTGCTCATCTAAACTCAACTTTTCACCATCTACAACCTTAACCTCTCTAGGTCTCAACTTCAGTTGAGAAGTTATCAACTTCTTATCAGTAAAATGAGGTGAATTAGATGACCTCTAACTCTAGTGATACTTTTCACCTGCCACACCTACTCCTGACTATTTTAAAAACTCACCTTTTCAACTACCTCAGTGAAAATGGCTTCCCAATAAAACAGAAAGGAACAAGGGGGAAACTTTCCAAGTAAGTAAGACTTCATGGTTACTTCCATCTAGCAAACTGAAGGTATGTGGGGACATCTCATTTATGAGACAGCTTAGCCATGCAGCTCAGAAGAAGCATTAGACCATTTGGAGCTTAAGGTTCTCTATCTTCTTCAATGCCTTCATTTCAGAGATGAGTTACAAAGACCTATAGGGCAGCTAGGTGGTGTTTGGATATAGTGCTAGGACTCAAGTCATGAAGACTCATCTTCCAGAATTCAAATTTGGCCTTAGATACTTACTAAACCTTGTTTGCCTCAGTTTTTCATCTTCAAAATGAGCTGGAGAAGGAAATGGCAAACCATTCCAGTATTTTTGCTAAGAAAACCCTAAATAAGATCATGACTGAACATCAATGACAAAACTAGAGTCTTTATGAGGTCAATAACTTGTCCAAAGTTATATAGATGATAAGGATCAGAAACTGAGTTTTGAACCAGGTTCTCTGTCTTTGAATCCGTTGTTCTTTCCATTATTCCATGGGATGTGTGAGGCTCTTCTATTTTCCTTTAGGAATTTTGCTTTTTTCTCTTGGAATATCCCGAAGCCAGCATGACTTACATAGACCTCAGCTCTACTTTTCTAGTTTCAATTTAGTTTTTTTGGGGGAAAAGTAAGCAGTTCTATGAAAATGAGATTGAGCTTCACCACTTGTGGATAGCGTAATGTCTGTCTGCTGATGATTTCTAAGACTGAGGACAAAAAAAGGTCTGAAAAGTTCCAAAGCAGAAAAAAAAAATTTTGAAGCATCTCTACTAGGAAGACTATTTTAATAAACAGTCACTTAATATTATGTAGTCACCAAAAGCCCAAGTGCATTCAAATCTAACTAGAACTTATAAATCAAATGAGTCAGAAGTAGATCCATGAATATATTTGAAATATATTAAGGTTGGGAGGACCCTAGTATAACCTAAAGAGTTTTATCATTTTGATTCGATTTTTTTTTGTCACTCTATGCTCTCTATATGGAAAATATTACCTTATGTAACTGTGACTCAAAAATTTCACCTTTACACTTACTAAGACCAGGTCCAAACTTGAAGTCTTCTTAATTGCTCTATGCCTTATTTCTTTCCTACCTCAGAAACACCTTACTTTGACTGATTTCCTCCACTAGGGGTCCTTAGTTCCTTTGGAAACACCCATCTAAAGTGCAGAATATAATAGAGATTTATATAAATGAATATCAAGAATAATTTCATCCAAAAAGCTCACAGGACCAGTTAGTCAAATCCCTGTTGTATGTTCTCCTAGGATGTGTCCTAGGGTCAGCTGTCCTCTCTGGGCCTTGTTTTCTCGCTTGTTCTGATACTTTTTCTGAGTCTATATCCCTATTTCCCAGTTCTTGGTCTTACAGCTATGAGAGTCAACAGCGGCTGCTTTCACAGCTGACTCTCATTCTACATGATTACTACCCTGGAAAGTTTCTTCTTCCTTCTCCCCACCCTCCCACTTTGCCACCCCTACTCTTCCTATGCATGTGTGAGTAAAATGGGCTGTCCCCATCCTTCGAGAATATTGCATCCAACATCAATAACAGGATCATAGATCTATAACTCGAAAGGACCTTAGAAGTCATCTAGCTTAGGGCTTTCATTTTGCAGATGAGAAAACTGAGGCCAAGAGAGGGTAAGAAACTTTTCCAAGGTCCCACAGGTAGTAAATACAAAGGTGAAATTTGAATGAAGGTGAACTCTCCTCTCCTCATGCACCCATTGTACTTCGAGCAAATCCCCTCGAGCCACTACAATACTTGGCAGCCTATCGGGGAAAAAAAAAATCCTTCTCATTTAAGGTGCATGTATTTTTTGTGGGCTGAAGGTCAGGAAATATTAATTGCAGAGGGAAATAGTGTGAAAATGAAATGTGTATTGAGCTCCCAGCATGTGCAAGTTATTTTGTTCATAAGCCTTATGTTTATTTTGCATCTTTCTGATCAAGGTTCCATCATGGATTCTCTTACTGAGGCAAACAACATTCTTGCCATTACCCTTCTGAAAAATCTTTGTAAAGAAAAAACAGAAAATGTGTTGTTTTCTCCCCCAAGCATCTCATTTGCCCTGGCCATGGTTCTCTTAGGAGCAAAGAATGAGACTGCAGCCCAAATAGAACAAGTGAGTATGTAAGTCACAAAGAAAGGAAACAACCAGGGTACTTCCTTACAAATAAACTGTCAGTAGCTGCTAAGTTATCCCCTTCTCTCCCACAATTAAAAAAGGAACAAAGTCTGGGCAGGTGGCATTTTAAAAATTTAATTTTGTGAGCCTTATAAATATTGAAAAGTTTTATCCTTTACAAAATTCTCCTAGTCTCTTATGGAGGTGGGGTGAAAAAAAAAAATAAAAGTATCCAACTATGGTTACTCCAGACCAATATGCAAGTTACTTCTTGAGCTTTGGGGTTTGCCAATCTTATATAATTTTCCTCTTGAACATCTTAAAAATCAAATCCTTAGTTCTTTTCAAATTCTTACATCTTACACAGATTTCTTGTGAATATATTTGATAATATCTAGTTATTCTCCCTAACTTTATTTTCTTAAGTGCCAATTAACTTTCCCTTCTCATTTGAATTGCATTGATTTCATCTGCAGACTACGGATCTTTATAAAAGTTGACTAGGTACTGGGATGTAAAAATATGTCAACAAATGCAGAAAAACAGAAATAGTAAGCACACTCTTTACTGACACCATAAAATCAAAAGCAGCAAATACATATGAAGAAAGGATTCAAACCTAAATGGAGACTAAATAAGGTGAATCAAAGAACAAATCTGGTGAATCCGGTCTCTGTACTTAGTAACACTGACCTGCAGACAGACCTGTACCTACAGTCTGTCCATAAAACTTTCCCAGCTTGGTGTTGAATCTCACAGAGTTCAGGATCCATTGGCATAGCCTAAGAGAAAGAAGTCACCTAGTCCATCAGACACCAAGAAGCCAAAATACTAGAAGCCAAGGAGCCAATGCAATGACATTTTGGACTGCAGCTAACTTAGCATTATAAGCCAAAAATCTCCAGTGGCAAGAGATAGTTTTAGGTGCACATAGACCCACTTTTAAGTGTACATAGCCATTGTCCAATACTTATATTTTGTGATAACATAGCACTGCCAGGCAGTATCTCCCAGATGAGGATACATTCAGCAGTACAGGGACTGGACCTCACTTTCCTGTACAAGCAGTGAAATGACTTTCTTGTATTCAGATAAGTGACACACCTAGAATTGGAACACAAAAGATTTATAATTCTCCAAATTCCTGCTTTCCTGTAAACTTGTACAAATATCTTAAGCATGAATTTAAATTTTGCTTAAATATTTAATTTCAGACTTTGTAACCTTTTGAGAGGGTAAATTTAAGTACTCTTTGATATCTGAGCTCTTCACCATTAAAGGGGTCTCTATTCTAATAACTCCTTTTCATTCCTTCATTTACATTTTCCCTTATTACATGTAAAAACAATTTGTAACATTCACTTTTCTAAAAAAAATTGAGTTCTGATTCTGCTCTTTAAGTTCCTCTCTTCCCTAGATTTCTGTGTCTCTTTTTGCATTTGGCTTATTTTGAGGTTTTTTTAGGTATTATTTTCTTCAGTATATATTTTCTGTGTCTTCATTACTAAGCTGTTAACTTTTTTTCACAATTTTTGAGTCCCTTATCAGGAGCCTTGTGAGTTAACTATCGTGTTTACCTTTTTATACTTCTCTTGAGTCTTGTATTTGAAAATCAATTTTTCTATTCAGCTTTGGATTTTTTTATTAAGAACACTTGAAGTCCTCTATTTCATTGAATGTCCATTTTCCCCCTGAAGGATTATATTCAGTTTTGCAAGGTGCATGATTCTTGGTTGTAATTCTAGATCTTTTGTCTTCTGGAATATCACATTCCCAGCCCTAGACCTCTGATCCTTTGTTGTAGAAGCTGCCAAATGAGGGGTGATACTGACTGTGACTCCCAGAAATTTGAATTTTTTCTTTCTGGTTGCTTGTCATATTTTCTCCTTGTCCTAAAAGCCCTGGAATTTATCTATAATATTCCTGGCAGTTTTCATTTTGGGATGTTTTTCAGGTGGTGATCAGTAAATGCTTTCAATTTCTATTTTACCTTTTGGTTCTAGCATATTGGGGCAATTTTCCTTGATATAGTTTTTGAAATATAATGTCTAAGATTTTTTTTGTCATGGCTTTCAGGTCAATAATTTTAAAAATATCTCTTTTCAATCTATCAATGTTAAAAATATCTCTGTTCAATCTACCTTCCAGTTTTCCCAATGTTTGTTTTCGAATGAGATAGTTCATGTTTTCTTCTGTTTTTTTTTCTTTTTTAACTTTAAGTGTTGCTTGATGTTTCATGTGGGGTTTTTTTGTATCCTCCAGAATGACATTGTTTGTTCTGCCAGATGTTTGGTTTTGTTGGATTTTTCCCCCCTTGGGTAAAATGTAAAAAACAGATTTCCCTCTCCTAGGATATACATATAGTCAATTTACAATTAACCAGTTTTCTCCATAGTTAAGCAAATACTGTGTGAAGTTTTCACAAGAAAGGTTTGTTTTCTGTTTATTTGTCATAGACCAAATGAATAAGTTTGTGTTCTTTTCTCCCTTTTTCTTTGCCCTTTTCTCAGTTACTTTCTGAAGACAGAGATGTAGATATTAACCTGGGTTTCCAGTCACTTCTCACTGAAATGAACGAACCAGTAACTTCATATCTGCTTGGAACTGCCAACAGGGTCTTTGGAGAAAATGCTCTAAATTTCCTCCCAGTAAGTCATGTGTTTCTACTTAGTCATAAAATAGTAATGAGGAATGGAAATGAAAACAGATATTTGATGAGGAAATGGGATCTATGTCTTATTTTGGATCAATCCTCTCTCCACTATACTTTGCTGCCTCTGCTTGAAGACTATGTGGCATTAAAATATAATTTGTGTGAACTTTGTATGGAGAAAAATGACATGGAATATAACTTATCCCTAAGAGACTTCTTTTCAATAGAATTTGAACGTATAGTTAAGATATGATCTTGTTCATTGGGAATGTGTATGTGTGTGTGTGTGTGTGTGTATTTCTGATAAGATATTCAGAATAAAAAAAGTACATTCTTAAATATTGCTTTTTGTTCCTTCTTAGAAATGAGTCAGAGAAATGTCTCTGATCTTTTTTTTTTTTCCTTGCCCTCTTCTAGTCCTTTAAAGAATCCTGTGAAAAATTCTACAATTCAGTACTGGAAGATGTTTGCTTTTCTGAAGAGGCAGAGGCCATGAGAAAACACATAAATGCATGGGTAGCAGAGAACACTGAAGGTCATAAATTTATCTTTTCATGTTGGCTATGTCAATAATCTTTTCAGGAATATCTATATCAATTGCTAAATTCTTCACAGAACTGCAAATCCTTACAGGCTTTCTAGTCCTCTCTTCCACAACAGACTTGACAAGGGGTCATCTAGGCTTTTCTTTAAGGTATGTAGTGAGAGGTAGCACCCTTCCTCATGAAATGTCCCATTCTATCTTCAGAGAGCTATAATCCTGAGGAAGTCTTCATTATAGAGAACTCAAATATATATCTCTGTACCTTCTGTCGTTGGGTGGTCTCACTGTCTAGTTCCTTCTGACACCATCAGTGATCAAATACAATGATGCCTCTAGTATCCTAAAAGCTCTACTGTATTTTCCTACCCTGTTTTACCACAACCATCTCTTCAATCACTGATACTCATGTCATGTCCTCCATTCCAGATAGGCTGATGCTATGGTACTCATATACGATCATCCCTTTCCCACTTTCTATACTTTGATTACCCTGTTTGCCCATGCTGGGAATAGCCTACATTCTTCTACCAGTTTTTAGTCACTAAATTCTTCAGGATTTGTTCTTGTTAAATCAGATGTAAATTCCATCTGATTGTGTCCAGCATATTATTAATTTATCATATTGCACATTTGCATCTCCTGTATTTATTGATGGGAAGGAAACAAACAGATCTTAAGCTTAACTCTTTGCCAGGCACTATACTAAGTGTTTTCCACTTATTATCTCAGTTGATCTTCATAGCAACCTTGTGAGGTAGATGTTATGTGTCATGTTATGATTCTTCAGGACATGGAGGAAATGGAGGCAGATAGAAGCTATGATTTTCCTGGGATCATACATCGTGTCTGAGGCTGGATTTGAATAAAGATCTTCTTGACTCTAGGCCCAATTCTTTATCCACTTTACCACCGACCTGCCCCAATAGATGACGGAGAACTAAGGTCTTAATCTAATGTTTTACCATGGAATAGAGATATTACCTTGTGTCCTTGGAGGTAGTGTAACATCTAGCAGGTCCTGCTAAGCTGAAAATATTTGGAGTCTGGGTCCAGTGACAGTCTCTGACTGTTTATTATCCGACCAAGATATGATTGATTTTCTTTTTAAGCCACATGAATTTAAGGGAAAGTTGCAATCTTTGTCCACGGAGAGAGAACAAAGATTCTTGAAACACTAAAGTAAGCATTTTCCTTGCATATATTATGCATCTTTTAATATCTCTTTTCTTAATTCAAGATTACAATTGCTTTAACAGTAGGGAACTATATCCAATCAAAATCTCTGCTGTCTAATACAGTATCATTGGGTGATGTGGTGGATAGAATGTTGAACTGGGAGATAGGAATACTTGACTCAGATACTTATTAACTATATGACCCTAGGCAAGCCACTTATTCTTTGTCAGCCTCAGTTTTTCCTTCTTTTAAATAGGGAAAATACCAGCACCTACCTGACAGACTTGTGGATTTAATGAGATAATAGATATAAAATGGATTGCATACTTTGAAGTGTTGCATAAACTGTGGGTTATTATTTTACATGAAAGTTTTTTATGATAATGAACATTATTTTTTCTTAAAATTTTTATGTTAAGAGCTGGGTACATTGGAACATGCCTATAGTCCCTGTTACTGGGAAAGCTGAGGCTGGTAGATATCTTAATTTCATGATGTATCTACACTAAGTTTACATCAATAAGGTAAGCCCCCAGTAATAGAGGGCCATCAGGTTGTCTAAGGAAAGGTAAATCCATCCAGGTTGGAAAAATGGAGAAAGCTAAAGGTTTCATGATCTTGAAAAGCTGTAGCATTTCTAGCCTTCGTAAGATAGGGAAGTCTATCTCTTTCACTCAGATAACAACTTAAGTTAGAGACATAAAATAACTGGGGTTTAGTCTAGGATCTTTTATACATGCCATGCCAAAGTTTATCAATGGATATATATCTAAGAATGAAATGTATTTTCTAAATTTCTTAAAGGTAAAATTTTAGAGGCTCTACCTGAGGATTCAGTTAATCCACTTAGCTTACTGATCTTTGTGAATGCCATCAACTTTAACTTAAAATGGAAGACTGATCTTGTACCTGTGAAAAGATTCCTTAGAAGTCATAAATTCAGAAAGGTAGGACGAAAATAGGGAGGGTGAAGGAAGGGATTTACAGATAACTAAGAACTGTCATGAAGGAATACATTGAAAGTAATTGCAATATGCCTTTATTTGAGAAGATAAATGAATTTAAAATTAATTAAATTTAAATTTAATTAAAATTAAAACATTCAGACCTTTTTTAATAAGCTATTTTTGTTTTTTCCTGCTTCTTTCCATAATCTAGCTTTGATCAAATATTCATTTGTTTCCCTTAAGGAGGAGTACAGAATGTCACAGGTTATGATGAAGCAAGAGGTATTTCTGGGATTCTATACAGAAGAGCTAGGTGCTAATGTTTGTATAAATACATATGACAAAACGGATTGCAATATTATCTTAGTGCTTCCTGTTGATGATGGCAAAAAGGTAAGATGTGATGGGTCCAGTGACAACTCTGTATTCTTGTATGTAAGTTTTGAATGTTTTTGCTCAAAAAGAGAGATATTACCTTAATGGCAAAAGAAAAAGCAAAGGGAGAGAATCTTCCTTAGGGATGAATTACCTTCAGGTTAGCTGTAAGGAGAGGGGTCGAGAAAGAAAAGTATAATATTTTATGAATTTATGAAGCATGTATTTAGCCTGAAACTTGTGAAAAATTTCTGGTTTCTCAAACCCAGAAGATACTTAAAAAGACATGAATTCAAATTTCAACTCAAAAACTTATTAGACGTGAGCAAATCACTTACCTCTGCCTGTCTCCTCTACTACAAAACGGACATAATAACAGCACATATTTCGAAAGGTTGTTGTGATATTTGTAAAGAACTTAGCAAAGTGTCTGGCATGTAACAAGTGCTATATAAATGTTTATTTGCTTCTTTTACCCTTCCCCTTTAGAGGTAATAGCAGTTATAGGTGGCACAATGACCCATAACTAACTTACACTCTCTGTCTCCCCCCACTCTCTCCCCCCCTCTCCATCTCTGTCTGTCTGTCTCTCTTCCTACCCCTCTACCCTTCCCTTTCTCTTTCCCTCCCCCTACTTCTCAGGGTATACCTATCTTCAGTATTTTCTTTCAACTGTGGATTTCAAGGTCTTAGCCTTTCTTCTGCAAATGAAGCATCCAGTCTCCTTGAGTCAGTTACCTATCTTTAGGTACAGTTTCTATTTCTTCTCTACTAGTTGAAGATAAAGTTACACTTTTAGCAAAATTGTAAAGTCTTGTCCTCAGCTTCTAGCTTTCTATTTCTAAACTCTCTCAACCAATGTAGAATTTCCTCCACATTTCAAAAGTAAAAAGTCATTTGAGGATGACTTAAAAAGGAGATAATACTATGAAGTCTCATATCTACACACTTTCAACTGATGTTGCTAAGGTTGTTAGAAAAATTTCTGGGGCTGAAAAAGCACCATAAGCTATTTCTAGGTCCAAAAGTCTACTTTTAAACTTAAACAGTTTGCAAAAGAAAACCTCCTTTCTCCAGACATTTGTTAACAGAGGCAATGATTTCTAACAAGTGGAATAGGCCTGGAAGGCTAGCAGGGAGAATAATTGGGCAAAGATGCTGCTGCAGACCTGTCTTTTGTGCATTCTAAAGAAAACAATGACGTTTGTATTTATCAAAGAACACAACAAACATTAACTAGGTAACAATTTCCCATGATAGAGAAGGGATAATTAAGAGATTATCTGGGAAAGCATCCATACACATGAATCCAACATTGTGTCACAAGTAGCAGTAGCCTTTTCATTTGCCAGCTTTAGACCAAGGTGAGATCACTGAGGGAGAGAATGTAAGGTACTTATCAGACTTTAGGAAAATCGCTTCACCCTTATGGAGCTCCCTGCTCTAAATCTATTACTCCTAGGATCATTTTGTTGCCATTGCTTTGCAACTGGATCTGTTATTTCATGGACAAAGAAAGTCACCATCTGGTAAACTCCCTCTACCAAGGAAGAGCAGCACATGGCCTGCAAGGTAGAATGTTAGAAAGTTGCCTGTGGTACTGAGAAGTTAAGGAGTTTGTCCAGATAGTACATGTCAGAGACAGGACTTGAACTAACATATCCAAACTCCAAGATGGCTTTATACTTACTGTACTACATTGTCTCTTAAATCCTTTTTTTTTAATATGAAAAAATGTTAGGCAACGCAAAACAATTGAATGAGAATTTCATAAGATCTTAAGTACTGGGGACACAAAAAAAGGTAAAAAATTAGTCTCTGCTCCAAGCAGACCACAATGTAATGGGGGAAGAAAGTAAAACCCAAACCATACAACAGCATATGAAGATATGCAGGGTGTTAGGTATGTGGTTTTCTACAACAATTTACTAAGTGCCTGCTCTGTGTAACACAGAATAATCAGTACATTGTGTTATCTCCCCTCAGTTCTCCTGCACACCTTCAAGTGACTGAAAACTTGAAAGTCCGTATGCCTTTCTTCAATCCCTTGTGTGATTCTATCTATTTAAATATAGTCCCACAGGATAGAGATGGTTAGATTCTGGGAGATGAAGGCATGGGCCAGAAGTTGGAGAGAAATAGGCAAGGGAGGTAATCAGTATAGCATGTTTGCCAAGCATACCAAAACTGAAACAGATCCTGTGGAGACTGTTACGTTCTAGCTGCATAATGGAAGGAATATGAATATATATGTCTATGCAGGTGGTTTGATCTTGGGATTTTCAATTCTTTTCTTCCAGATGGAAAAAGGGCTTACCTATGAAACATTTATAACCTGGACAAAGCCAGAAACAGTGGACTTGATGGAAATTCTTAGCAAGCAATTGTTCCTCCCTCAAATCAAGATAGAGGAATCTTATAACCTAGTTCATATTCTCTGCAGTTTAGGAATGTATGATGCCTTTCATGAGGATAAGGCTGACTTTTCTGGACTGTCCACACTCAAAGCTTTGCAACCATTAAGTATTTTTCACTCATCTTCCCTGGAATTCTATGAAGAAGGTATCAAAGCATCCGCTGCCACTGTAGCAGTGGAGATACCAGGAACTGCAAAGGGAAAAGGAGAATTTGAGATTCCTTGTTTATTTTTTTTCTTTATCTGGAGCCATAAAATTAAGAGCATCCTATTCTGTGGCAGAGTTTGCATTCCCTAAAGAGATGCAGACACTTTCCCCAAAGTGTTCATGTTTCTGCTTTTTCCCTGCCTCTCTTGTTAAACTGAATAAGGATGCTATGTGTGTATGCAATTTATGGTGAACTTATCAATGCAGTGCATTAAAAAAGAAAAATTAGTAAAGGACATCATTATGAAACACTGCATGTGGACTATATAACCCTATACATTTTTGCCCTTAGTAAAATATGCCCACTTATTGGCAGACTCTAGGGCAGCGGTGGGGAATCTGGGGCCTTACAGCTAAATGTGACGTTCTCTAGAGTCAAGGCCAGGACTATGAAAACAGACTAGCAGGGGCAAAATCTATGCTAGGGTCAGTTGGGTAGCCTAAGGCTGTTAGCAAATACACTCTTCTCTTTTTTATGCTCTTCCTGATAGATAATACTTTTATAAAACCCTCGTTGGCTGATCACTAAGTCAATCTGGCCAATCCCACTATTTTGAGCACCTGTACCTTTGCTCTCTTGAGATTAAATGGCAGGATGATATATGCTGTATGTGACTGTGAGTTCCATGCTTTTAGCATCAAGAAAGCACTTATGATTGATTAGTAGGAAAGGTGAGATGGAGTCTAATTTCTCCTTGGAACCTCTACAAGATTTTGCTTAAAGGCACTATTGACAACCAACATACCTAACTGGTTATGAGTCAGAACGGAGAAAGAAAATTTTATATATATATGTGTGTGTGTGTATGTGTGTGTGTACGTGTGTGTATATGTGTGTGTATGTGTGTATATATACACGTATATATACGTATATATATGTATATATATTCATATATATGGATGGATGTATACACATCTACATGTATATACATATATAATATAATATATGTGTATTATATAATATATATGTATATATAAAGATAGATATATCCCTACTCGTCAGTTGATAAGCATTTATTAAGTGCTCATTATATGCCAGTCAGTTAGTCAAGTGCTGAAGACACAAAGAGGACAAAGACAATCCCTGCTTCGAAAGAGCTCACACTCTAAGTGGGGAGACAATATGCAAACGACTGTGTACATTAAAGACATATATGGGATAAGCTGGAGATTATCAACAGAAGGAACTAGTATTAATGGAGATTGGGAATTATTCTTGAAGAAGCTGGGTATATAGCTATAACTTAAAGGGTGCCATGCAGGAGAGGGAGAGAGGGAGATTCCCAGATGTAGGTGACAATTAGTGAAAATACACATAAATGAGAGAAAATGTCTTTGAGTAAGAGCAAGGAGGCCAGTGTCACTAGACCACAGAGTATATGGAGAAAAGCAGGGCGTAAGAAGACTATAAAGGGCTTTGAAGCCTCGAAAGAAGTTGACTTGATATTTGATCCTGGAAGTGGGAAAAGAAACCACAAGAGTTTGCTCAGTAGGGTGAAGGAAAAGATGATGTGGTGAGATCTGTACTTTAGGATGAATGCAGCATTGACTGAAGTGACAATAGATTCTAGGCAGGGACGCTAACCGGAAGGCTATTACAACGTTCTAAGCTTGATGTGGAAAATATCAGCAAGAAAGTTACAGCAACACATGTTGCTGGGCTGAACAAGTTGACCATTGCTGTGTTGGATTTATATCAGTAATATAGAATTGGCTCAGTATTAAGAAAATGATAAACAACAAAAAGTACATACATGCATCAGTTAGCATGTACAATTTTTTAACAAAATATGCCACTTTTTTCCATTTTAAAATTGATACATACTAGAAAACATTGGGAAAAATCGACCTTTGATTAATATGTTAAATGGTTTATATTTATAATCGAGTTAGCATTATATATAATGGGATAAACTACAATCCATTACAATAAGACCATAGGTGAAGCAATGATGTCCATTGTCACCACTTGTATTTGATATATTGTTAGAAATATTATCTATAGTAACAAGACAAGAAAAAGAAATTAAGTGAATAAGTATGGGCAAAAAATAAAAGAAATTATCACTTTTTACAGATGATAGTGTACTTAGAGAACCCTAAAGAGTTAACTAAAATCAATTGAAAGAATAGCTTCATCCAAGTAAGACACACACACACACACACACACCCCACATTTCTTTATATTATCCATGAAACACAACAGGAAAAGATAGGGAAATTTCACTTAAAATAAATATGAAATGTATATATTACTTGGAAGTCTACCTACTAAGAAATATAAAGGAACTCAAAAGAATACAAAAACAAAATGCCTACAGAAATAGACACACCTAAATAATTGAAGGAACATTAATTTCTTATGGGTAAGGTGAGACAATGAGTCAGCTAGGTGGTGCAGTGGACAGAGCATGGGGACTGGAGTCAAGACTGTGACTTTGGGCAAGTCCCTTTACCTCTGTTTGTGTCAGTTTCCTCATCTTGATCATTTCCTCAAAGGGATCTACTAGAAAAGGAAACAGCAAACCACTCCGTTTTGCCAAGAAAACCCCACAGGGGTCACAAAGGGTAAGACACAAGTGAATGACAACGATCGTAAGCTGAGACAATAAAGATGATAATGCCTACATGTTATGTACTTGTTCAGTACTACCCACTGATTATTTTATAGAACTAGAAAAAAATAATACTGAAATTCACCAGGAGAGACAAAAGGTCAAGAAGAATCTTAAGGAAAATAATTTTTAAAAGTATGAAGAAAGGGGGACTAGCAGAACCACATTTCAAACTAAGTGGCAAAGCAGTAATCATCAAGACGATCTGGGTTAAAAAAAATAGAGTCACTGACCAGTGAAGAATATTAAGTATATAATATGCAAAAGCAAATGAACACAATAACCTAGGATTCGATAAACTCAAAGACTTATAAAAACTGCTAAAAAAAAAAAAAGAGCAACCTGGCAGAAACTGGGTTTAAACCAACCCCTCACATCATATACTAAAATAAGCTCCAAATAGATATATGAGTTACATATAAAAAGATCACACAGTAAACAAATTAGAGGAACATGAAAAAAATTACCCTTAAAGTCTACAGATAGGGGAAGAATTCATGATCAAACAGAGGATAGAGAAGAATGTAAAAGATAAAATATATAAGTTCCATTGCATAAAATAATAAAGTTTTTGCACAAATACATTGCAGCTAAAACTAGAAGGTAAACCATTAACTTGGGGGAAAAACTGCAGTAAGTTTCTCTGAAAAAAAAAATCTCATTCCTAAGATACATAAAGGACTGATCAAATGTATAAGAATAAACACTATTCCCCAATCAATAAATGGTCAAAGGATATGAATAGGCAGTTCTCAAGAAAAGAAATTAAAACTATCTCTAGCCATAAACAAAAAAAAGGTCTAAATCACTAATAATTAGAGAAGGAAAAATTAAAACAATCCTGAGATTCCATTTCACACCTAACAGAATGACAAAAAAGACAAAAGAGAAACAGACAAATGATGGAATTTCTGCAGAAAAACAGGCACACTAATGCACTGTTGATGGAGCTATGAATCAGTCTGCCATTCTGGAAAGCAATTTAGAACTGTGCTCCCAAAATTACTGAACTACTCAAAAATAATCAAAGAAAGAGGGAAAAGTCCTTATGCACAAATTTATTAATAGAACTCCTTTTTATAGTGACAAAAAACCTGTTAGCTAAGAAAATGTCCACCTATTGAGGAATGACTGAAGAAATTATGCCATTTTAATGCAATGTTATCTAATAGTGCCATGAAGAAATGAAAGGAGATATAATTTCAGAAAAACCTGGGAATACTTATATGAACTAATGTAGTGTGAAGTAAGTGGAATGAGGAAAGAATTTATACTATAATGTCAACATTATAAAAACAAACAATTCTGAAATACTTGAGAACTCTGATCAAAGCAGAGAACAATATGATTCCAGAGAACTAATGGTAAGAATGCTGTCCACCTCAGTAGAGAGGTGATAAATTGATGTCTTATCTATTTCCGTTATATCTATAAATATAATATTTGGATGTAGTCGATGTTGAGATTTGTTTTGCTTGACTGTGCTTATTTAATAAAAGAATTTTGTATTTTTTCCTCCAGTGGGGATGAGGGCAAGGTAGGAAGGTAAAAAAATATTCTTTGTATCTGGAAAAATTATTTTGTTTGTAAACATATTTTAAAAGTCAGTACTAAACATGTTTTGCATTGCTTAACCCCATTGTCAACAAAAGAAAGAATAGAAAAAATAATTGGGTCAGAAGCCCCCCCCCTAAAAAAATCTAAAAGAATAACATTTTTTAAACTTTAGAAGAATAAAGTATTAGGAACAAAAGTAACTACAGAAAATAGAAATTCTGAAGAGTAACAAAACTCAAAGCAAAAGAAAAAAGCTTTGAATTTATAAATAAATGTCTTAAAATCAATAAAATACATAAATTATAAAATAGTTCCATTTTGAAGTGTCTGGTTGCACATGTTAGTGTGTATGTGTGTGTGTGTGTATGAGAGAGAGAGAGAGAGAGAAGAAGTTGGGGGGAGATGAAAGTTGCAGTATAAAAAATGAAAATTCATGACAAGTAAAGAAGAAAGGAAAGGAATTATTAGAAGCTATTTTGCTCAATCATATGCCAATAAAACTGTGCAAGTGTGTTCATCCTTGGTTGTCAAAGAAGACCATGCCATCAGAGAAATAATGACATGACTTGTACTTGACTTTGTTTTGAGTGAGGGAGGGCTGTGCACATCACTGGTCTCAATTCTCCTCCAGGGCCATCTGAATCCAGTGACTAGATATTCATCATGATGACTGAAGATGACCCAGGATGAGGCAATTGGGGTTAAATGACTTGCCCAAGGTCACAAAGCTAGTGAGTGTCAAGTGTCTGAGGTGAGATTTGAACTCAGGTCCTCTTGATTCCTGTACTGGTATTCTATCCACTGCACCACTTAGCTGCCCTACCAATAAAACTAATAAGGAATGAAATAAAAAACATTGATTAGTATACATAATCCAGTTAAACAGAATAAAAAATAGAGAATTTATGTAACTCAATCTCAGCAAAAGAAAGTGAAAAAAGAATTCACAAAGAAAACCCAAGACTTGTTGAATTTATAAGTATATTTTATCAAACGTTCAAAGAACAATTAATTTCAACACAATATCATTTACAAGAATATGAAAAGAAAGGATCCTACCAAGTTCCTTCTACAAAATAGATGTCTTTACACCTAAACTAGGGAAAGACAAAGAAGAAAGGGGGAAAAACCCTATAGATTAATATCCTTAATGAAGATCAACAAAATATTTAAAAGTGGGTGTCACAATAGATTAAGAAAATCTTTTGCTATGACCAGATTAGTTTTTTTTACTAGAGACAAAAGGTTGGTTCAATATTTATTAAATTGCAACCATAATAAATTGTAATAATAACACAAATAATAAAAGTCATATGATTATATCAGTATATACAGAAAAAGCTTTTGATAAAATATAACCACCATTTCTGTTTTTTAAAAAAAGCATTGGAAAAATGCATCTTTCCTAAACATGGTAAATTTTGTCAATCAGTCAGTCAATAAACATTCATTAGTAGAAATTGTTCCAATTTCCATGAAGGTGACTGAAGCAGGCACTGTGGAGTGCTTAAAGCATGGTCAGACATCAAAGATGCCTACGGCATCTACTGCATCCCTGGCCAGTGCCAGTCATCTTGACTTTTGTCCTGTCATTGGACTTCGATGACTCTGGAAGAGAGTAAGGCTGATAACTTCATGAAACTGCCTCACTCAAATTCAATCTACTCAAAAGTCATCACCCATGATGCCATTGGTCCTTTTGGAAAATAAAGACTACTAGGTGCCAGGTACTGTACCAAGTGCTGGGGATACAAAGAAAGGTAAAAGACAGTTCTGACTCTGAAGGGTCTAATGGGTGAGCCAAAATGTAACCAAACTATATTCAGCCAAGTTGGAAATAATTAATTGAGAGGGCACTAGGATTAATGGAGATAAGTCCAGACTTTCTACAGAATGTGAGATTTTATCTTGGACTTGAAGAAAATCAGGGGAACTAGGGAAGCAAGAAGGTGCATTCCACAAATACTTGACAATGAAAATGACTGGGCTTGGGATTCAGAGTATCTTCCAAGGAACAGCAAGGAGACCACTGGGGCTGGATCCCTGGATACGTAGGGAAGCATACAGTGCAAGAAGACTGGAAAGGTGAGTAAGGGCAGGTTATAAAGATTTTCAATGTCAAACAGGATTTTATATTTTATTCCAGAGGTAATAGGGAGCTGACTGGAGTTTGGGAAAGGGGAGTAAACCATGTACTTTAGGAAAATCACTTTGACAACTGACTTGTGGCACAAAGACCAACTACCAGGCTATTATAATAATCCAGAGGAGTGAATGGGGCATATGAGAACAGGTCTCAGCAACACATTTAATATTAAGGTTGAGGGAGAGAGAGGAATTGAAGGTGACACCTAGTTTGTGAACTTGGATGACTGGGAAGATTATTTTTAACAACTGTAGAAAAATTAGGTGGAGGGGAAGATTTGTACAGGAAGATAATGAATTTGGTATTGTATTTATCTGATCAATATTTATCTAAAAACAAGAGCCAGTATTAAATGTCATAGAAAAAAACAAGAGGCCTCTCCATTAAGAAAAGTGTAAAGAAAGTTTGTCCATTAGGACAATTGTTACTGGATAGTATGTTAGAAATGTCATCTAAAGTGACAAGGCAAGAAAAAAATGATGGAAAAAGCAGAAGCAAAGAGAAAACAAAATGATCAAATTTTGTAGATAACATATAGCATACTTGACAACCCTCAAGTCAAATAAAATTAATTGAAACAATGGCATCAATAAAATATCAGGAAATACAACCTACCTAAGTTATATCCTTTTCTGAATAATGACAATAAAATGAACTAGGAAGAAATGGAAAAAAGAAAGGCATTTCAAAATAGATGTGGAATGTATAAAATATTTGGCAGTCTACTCATGACATGCATGAAAACTATAAAACTCTATGGAAATTTTGATTCACTGTTCATCATAAATGAATTTCTTCACATTTTGTTGCAAAACACTGAATATGTAGTTATTAGAATATAAGCACTTGGAGGGTAGGGACTGTTTTACTTTTTTTTAATCTACAGTACTTAATACAGTGCCTTCTTGTGGATTGATTGATTGATTGCCTATATATTGGCTATAACCACTTCTTGATTGTTACCACTTAAAGGATGTTATATTCCACAGAAGGTTGTCTTCCCCTTCCCCCCCAAAAAAAAACAGTGGAAAATTTTGGAGCTGATGGATATTTAATAAAGAAGCAAGATGTGACTGTTTCCAGAGAAAGAATGTTCATTTGTTCTACGTAAGTGTCAGATGTTCAGAGAATGATAAGACAGCACCTGTATAAGGAATTAGTCAGACTTTGATTCTTGGCTCCCACCTTTTCATTCAGTAAGAACAAAAGACTGGATCTAATCAGAGCCATCTAAGCAAAGTAAAATAAATACATTCTTCCTCACCCCACCATAAAATTGAGTCATTCTAGATTCAGCAACTAATCTCTTTATACCTTAATAAAGAGGTTAAGTCATGGGCTTGGTTCTCACTGTTAAGTCCTCTACTTATTTAGTGTATCCTTTCCCATGGTCTGGGCAGTTTCTCATTGAGAAAGAAGGAAGAAGAGGAGAAGAGAAGAAAGAAGAGGAAGAGAAGGAGAAGAAGGGAGAAGGGGAGTTTACTAAACTAAAAGGGTTTTTAATGACTTTTAAAAATCCTTTGTCTGGTTGGATCATCTCCACAGGAGAACAATCTAAAGAGGGGGGACTCAAAACTATGTAAGAAGTGGTTAAAGGAGCCAATAATGGATAGACTTTGGAAGAGAAGACTTAGGATGATATGATAGCTATCTTCAAATCATTCACACTTACATAACACTTTTTGGCTTTGCAAAAATCTTATGGGGTAGGAAATATCAAAGTAGTAACTGGGGTAAATAGGAGTAAAAAGGACTTTGGTCCAGGTATCAAGAGTAGCCAATAGCCAGAACCACAACTGTTCCCTACAGAGGTTATCAAAGTGTATTTAATACAATTGTCCCCACTCTCTCACTCAGATCCAGAAAACTACTTCTAAGGATTTCACTACCATGGCACCATCCTTATAAACCTCCAGGATTCTTTGTGGGGGCGGGCACCTCCTCTCTCAGGAGGAGCTCATTTGTCCAGATTGGACTGCTTTCTCTTCCCCAGAGATGAATTTACCCTACCTGCCAGAATTTCTGCAACTAAAAGGTTATGTTCTAGATGGAATATAATTATTTTGTTTGATCCTAGAGAGACTAGCTAGAATCAATGAGTAGAAATCAGAGAAAGGTAGATTTGGAGGGGTACTTCCTAATAAATAGAGCTAACAAAAATAGGAACAGGCTAAGTAGTGAATTACCCATCAATGGTCCTTTTCAAGCAGGGCAGAATGTTGAGGAAATTTTGGCATATTAGCATAGGCTGCCTCCAAGCTTCCTTCCAATTCTGAGGTGTTACAGTGCTACAACTATTTCAAAATAGAGTTTGGACAAAATATTTTCTTTTATAATTCCTTGATTTCTCATAAAGTCATTAGCTTCTATCTGCAGCTCCATTCTAATTTTTAAAGAACTGTTTTTTTTTTCAGTGAGCTTTTGAGCCTCCTTTTCCATTTGGCCAATTCTGCTTTTTAAAGCATTCTTCTCCTCATTGGCTTTTTGAAATAGTTTTGCCATTTGGGTTAGTCTATTTTTAAAGGTCTTATTTTCTTCAGCATTTTTTTGGGTCTCCTTTAGCAAGCTGTTGACTTACTTTTCATGATTTTCCTGCATTACTCTCATTTCTCTTCCCAATTTTTCCTCCCCCTCTCTTACTGGATTTTAAAATCCGTTTGGAGCTCTTCTGTGGCCTGAGACAATTGCATATTTTTTCGAGGTTTTTGGATGTAGAAGTCTTGACTTTGATGTCTTTTTCTGATGGTATACTTTGTTCTCCCTCATCTGAATGGATGGAGCAAAATACCTTTTCACCATGAAAGTAACCTTCTATATTTTTTCCCTTTTTGGGGCATTTTCCCAGCTAGTTACTTGACATTTGAATCCTTTGTCAAGTGTAGGTTACATTACCCCAGGCTTCAGAGGTTTTGTGCAATTGTTCTCTGAGATATCTCTAGCGACCTGTAAGTTCTCAGTTCCTCCAAAGTGACATAATCAAGGGAGAGGAGTTTACTCCTTTTCTGGCCTGTGCTCTGGTCTATGGGCAACCAAAAGCACTCTCTTCTGCCCTGTAATTGCAAGTAGGGTTCCCTCTCCACAGCTAACACCAACTCCACTACTCCAGTGCCAGTACTCCTCCTCACCTCAGAACTGCCACTCAGGACTGAGACCCAGATCAGCTGTTCCATCCCCCCAGGGTCATTAGGCTGAGGGCTCCAAAAGTGGTTGTTGCTGCCATAGTGGCTGCCACCACCCTGGGGCCAGGGCTGGGGCCAGACCTCTCTCCCCTCTTGCCCAGGTGGAGGAGTTTTCTCAACTGGCCTTTGAAGCTGTCTTTGGTGTTTATCAGTTAAGAAATCTAGAAACTGCAGCTGATACTCATGATTCCATGCCCTGAAGCCTGCTCCAGTCCTGTCCCTCTGAGACCAGTGTGATGGACCCTTCCTGTCAGCCTTCTAGGTTGTCTTGGGCTAGAAATCTGTTTCATTCTGTCATTTTTTGGCTTCTGCTGCTCTAGAATTTATTTAGAGTCATTTTTTAGAGGTGTTTTATGGGCTTTGATGGGAGAGCTAGGGCAGGTCAGTCCTTTTACTGTACTCTCTTGGCTCTGCCTCCCTGGACAAAGAAGATTTTAAAAGCCTTATTCAAGTCTAGGATTCTATGAGTACAATTCAGGGTTTTCTGTTTATTTTAGATCAGCAAAAAACATCATACTGGCATGTCTACAGTAATTTTTTGATAGTTTTAATAAGTAATCTAAACATGAATTAGAGATTAACTGTTAGTGGTTCATTTCTTTTAGATGACTAAAGGGATATGGAGGCACAGAAATATGGAGGCTGTTAATATCAGCCATGTTTGATAAAAACCATGTATTCAATAAATACGAAGGTATCCAAATCAAGTTCTTGAGACACATACGTTTTTATGACATTGTTTCTATAGCTTAAGCCACTAACAGGCACCAAATGGTTAAGAAGTTAGTTAGCTTCAGGTCCAAGACATCATAAAACAAGTATATACAATTCAACAGAATTACCTGTAAAAACCTGAAGAAAGTCAAGAAAGGCAACATGGAAAAAAAACTACAACATATAACTCTATATGGGGAGTGAATATGTAAATACATACTCTATTTATTAGGCATTTATTATGTACCTGGCTCTAGGGTAAGGGTTAGGGATACAAAGGAAGGCAAAAGACAGGCCCTGCTGTCAAGGAGCTCACAATGAGTGACTTAACATGCAAACTACAGAGTCAAATTATAAACACTATAAATTGGAAATAATCCACAAACAGAAGCCATTAGAATTAAGAATGATTAGAGAGGGTGGAGGGAGCAGACTAAGGCAGGAACTTGTCTGAATTCTCCCAGATTCACTCTTCAAAAACTATGAAATAATGCCTTAAAATGTCAGAACCAACAAAAGGACAGAGTGAAGCAATTTTCCATTCCAAGTCAACTTTGAAGTTTGACTGGAAAGGTTTTGTTTCACGGGAGCAAAAGGGGAGTGCAGTTTAGCAAAGGTAGCACCTGGGCAAATCAGAAGCCAAGTCCCAATCCAGAAGTGAGGCCCTGGGGCCCCAGTGCAACCAAGTGGTCAGGTCCCCAGCCTAGCCCAAAAGTAAAGCCCCCAGCCCTAGGCCCCCAGTGCAGCCAAGCAGTATGGCTTCCTGCCCTGACAGCCCAATGGTAAGACCCTGTAGCTACTAGTAGAGTCAAGTAGCAAGGTCCCATGCTCCTATGCAAGAAGCATATCCCCTACAACAATGGAGCAGAGCCCAACTTTTTCATAAAGGTTAATGAAGAAAATAATTCCTCACAAATTGGAATTGAGCAAGTGGAGGCTAATGACTTCATGAGAAAATAAGAAACAGACAAAATCAATAGAATGAAAAAAATAGGAAAATATGTGTAATATTTCATTGAAAATACAAGCGACTTAGAAAATAGATTGAAGGAAGGTATTTTAAGAAATTATTGGACTACCTGAAAGCTATGATCAAAAAAGGATCTGGACATCATATTTCAAGAAATTACCAAGGAAAAGTCCCCTGATATCCTAGACCACAAGGGTAAAATAAAAATTGAAAGAAGCTATTGACCACCTCCCGAAAAAGACACCCAAATGAAAATTTCCAGGAATATCAAAGCTAAATCCCAGAGCTCCCAGGTCAAATAGAAAAATATTGTAAGCAGTCAGAAAGAAATGACTCAAATACCATGGAGCTACAGTCAGGATTACACAGGATTTAGCTGCTTCTACATGAAAGGATTGAAGGGCTTCCAATATGATGTTCTGGAAGACCAAGAAGGTGGATTAAAACCAAGAATTGCCTACCCAGTGAAAGTGGGTATAATCCTTCAGGGGGGAAAATGGATCTTAAATGAAATAGAGGACTTTCAAGCATACCTGATGAAAAGACCAGAGCTGCAGATTTTTTTTCCCCAAATATAAGATTCAAGAGAATCATAAAAAGCAAACAGGAAAGAGAAAGCATAAGGGACTCAATAAGGTTAAGCTGTTTACATCCCTACACAGGAGAATGATACTTGTAACTCTTAAGAACTTTATCACTATTAGAGCAGTTTGAAGGAATATACATAGAGAGTCAGTACAAGCATAAGTTGACTATGATGGGATGATAAAAAAAATTAAGGGGTGAGAAAGAGGATTCCACTGTGAGAAGAGGGAAGGGAGAGGTAGAAGAGGATAAATTATCTCACGTGAAAAGGAATGAAATGGCTATTACAGTGGAAGGAAAGATGAAGGGCTGGCAAGCAATATTTGAACCTTACTCTCATCAGAATTGACTCAAAGAGGAAATAGCATACATTCTCAATTGGCTATGATAATCGATCTTACCCAGTAGGGAAGTAGAAAAGGAGGAGGACAAGAGAAGGGGTGAGTAAAAGATAAGGCAGAGAGAGGGTAGATTGGGGAAGGTGGTAGTCAGAAACAAAACATTTGTGAGGAGGGACAGGGTGAGAGACCGAGAAGGATAAAGAAGAGAAAAACAGGATGGAAAGAAATATGCAGTAATCATATCTTTGAATTGAAAGGGATGAACTCACTCATAAAATGGAAGCGAATAACAGAGGAGATTAAAAATTAAAAAAAAAGAATCCCACAACATTCTGTTTACAAAAAGCATATCTGAAGCAGAGAGAGACACACAGAGTAGGGGTCAAAGGTTGGAGACGAATCTATTATGCTTCAGCAGAAGAAATAGAGAGAAAACAATCATCATCTGAGACAAAAAAAAGCAAAAATAGATCTAATTAAAAGAGATAAGGAAGGAAACTATATTTTGCTAAAAGGTATGATCAACAATGAAATAATGTCAATACTAAACACATATGCATTAAATAATATAGGATCTAAATTTTTAAATGAGTTACAGGAGGAAATAGATAGTAAAAAATTATACTAGTGGTGGACCTCAACTTTACCCTCCCAGAATTGGATAACCAAAAAATAAACAAGAAAGAAGTTGAGGAGGTGAATAAAAGTTTACAAAAGTTAAATATAATAGACATCTGAAGAAAACTGAATGGAAATAGAAAATAATATATCTTTTTTCTCAGAGGTCCACGGCACCAACACAATAGGGCATACAAAACCACATAATCAGCTGCAGCAAAGTAGAAGTATTAAATGCATCCTATTTAGATAATAATGCATTAAAATTACATTCCATAAAGGGTCAAAGAAAGATAGATTATGATTAGATTATTTTATTCTAATTAATTTTAAAGAGAACAAGTCATAGAAACAATAATTTTTTAAAAAAGAATGAAAACAATGAAACAACATACCAAAATTTATGGGATGCAGCCAAAGCAATACTTAGGAGAAAATTTATATCTCTAAATGCTTATGTTAATAAAGGAAAGAAAGAACAGATTACTGAATTGAGCATGCAATTAAAAAACAGAAAAAGAACAAATTAAAAATCCCCAGTTAAACACTACATTGGAAATCCTGGAAATCAGAGAGTAATACAACTGAAAGTAAGAAAACCACTGAGCTAATAAATAAAACAAAAGGCTAGTTTTATTTAAAAAAAAAAAGAACAAAATAGATAAATTTTTGGTTAATTTAAAGAAAAAAAAGGAAAGAAGAAAATCAAATTACCATCATCAATGAAGAGGAAATTAGAGCAACCATTAGGAGCTTTGGTGCCCAAAAATATGCCCCAAAATATGGCAATCTAAGTGAAATGGATGAATATTTACAAAAATACAAATAGTCCAGATTAACAGAAGATGAAATGGAATACTCAAATCACTCCATTTTAGAAAAAGAAATTGAACAAGTAACCAATTAGTGCCCTAAGAAAAAATCCCTAGGGCCAGATGAATTTGCAAGAGAATTCTACTAAATATTTGAGGAACAATTAATCCCAATTCTGTATAATCTATTTGAAAAAAAATAGGCAAAGAAGGAGTTTTACCAAATTTATTTTATGACATAAATATTATGCTGATACTTAAACTAAGAAGATCAAAAATAGAAATAGAAGACCAATTTCCCTAATGAATATGGATTTAAAAATTTTAAATAAAATATCAGCAAGATTATAGCAAAGCATCAAAAGGATACATACAGTATGACCAGGTGAGATTTATACCAGGAATGCTGGAAAACCATCAGCATAATGGACCACATCAATAATGAAACCAATAGAAATAATATGATTATTTCAAGAGATGCTGGGAAAGTTTGTGACAAAATGCAACAACTATTATTAAAAACCACTAGAGAGCATAGGAATCAATGGAGTTTTCCTTAAAATAATGAGTAGTGGCTATCTTAAACCATAATAAGCTTTATTTATAATGAGGATAATCTAAAAATCTTCCCACTAAGAAGCAAGGGTGCCCATTATCACTACTATTGTACTAGAAATGATAGCTATAGCAACGAGAAGAAAAAAGAAAGGGAAGGAATTAGAACAGGCAATGAGGAAACAAAACTATCACTCTTTACAAATGATATAATGGTATACTTAGAGAATCCTAGGTAATCAACTAAAAAAACTAGCTGAAATAATTAACTTTAGCTAAGTTGCAGGATATAAAATAAACCCCAATAAATCAGTATTTCTATATCTTACCAAAAAAGTCTAGCAGTAAGAGATACAAAGATAAATTCTGTTTTTAAAATAACTGTGGACAATATAAAATACTTGGGAGTCTACCTGCCAAGACCAACCCAGGAACTATATAAATACAATTATAATACATTTTTTCATGCAAATAAAGTCACATCTATACAATTGAAAAATATTTATTGCTCCTGAGTAGGCTAAGCCAGTATAATAAAAATGACAATTCTATTTAAATTAATTTACGTATTCAGTGGCATATCAATCAAACTGCCAAAAATAATTTTATAGAGCTTGAAAAAATTATTTAAAAAATTCTTCTGGAAAAACGAAATATTAATATTAATGAATATTAATGAAATCAATGAATAAAAAAGCAAAAGAAGGTGATCTAGTTATACTAAATCTCAAATTGTATTATAAAGTGGTGATCATCAAAACAATCTAGTACTAAGAAATAGAATTGTAGATCAGTGGAATAGATTAGGCACATAATATGTGTGTGTTCATCCTTCGCTGACGAAGAAGACCATGCCATCAGAGAAATGAAGTCTATAAGACTTGCACTTGACTTTGTTTTTGAGTGAAGGAGGGCTGTGCAGATCATCAGTCTCACTTCTCCTCCAGAGCCATCTGAATCCAGTGACCAGATATTCATGAGGATGACTGGAGATGACCCAGGATGAGGCAATTGGGGTTAAGTGACTTGCCCAAGGTCACAGAGCTAGTGAGTGTCAAGTGTCTGAGGTGAGATTTAAACTCAGGTCCTCCTGACTCCTGCACTCGTGCTCTATTCACTGCACCACCTAGCTGCCTCTATTAGGCACATAATATGCTGTAGTAAATGACCATAGTAATTTTGTGTTTGATAAACCCCATCTGAGATTTTGGGGACAAGAACTCACTATTTGAGAAAAACTGCTGGGAAAAATGCTAGGGTAGAAACTAAGGAACCTCATACTGTACACCAACATAAGGTCAAAATAAGGATTTACATTATTACATGATTTAGACACCAAAGATTATATACCATGGGCAAACTGGAGGAGCATGAAATAGTTTAATCATTAGATCTATGAATAAAGGAAGAACTTAGGGCCAAACAAGAAATAGAAAGCATTATGAAATGTAAAATGGATAATTTTGATTATATTAAATTAAGAAGGTTTTGTACAAACAAAATCAATGAAACCAAAGTTAGGAGGAAAGCAGAAAACCAGGGAAAACTTATAGCAAGTGTTTCTGATAAAAGTCTTATTACTCAAATATATAGAGAACTGAGTTAAATTTATAAGCAAAAAAACACTCCCCAATTGATAAATGGTCAAATGATATGAACAGACAATTTTCAGAAAAGGAAATCAAAGCTGTCATATAAAAAATGGTCTGATTCACTATTGATTTGTGGAATGCAAATTAAACCAACCCTGAGGTATCACTTCACACCTATCAGATTGGCTAATATAACAGAAAAGGAAAATGATAAATGTGGGAGGGGATGTGGAAAAATTAGGGCACTAATGCATTGTTGGTAGAGTTGTGAACTGATCCAATCATTGTGAAGAGCAATTTGGAACTGTGCCCAAAGGGTTATAAAACTGTGCATACCTTTTGACCTAGCAATACCACTACTAGGTCTACCTCCCAAAGAGATTAAAAAAAGGAAAAGGACCTATTAGTCGCTTTTTTCTTAATGGTGGTTAAGAATTGGAAACTGAGGGAATATCCATCAATTGGAATGGACAAGTTGTGGTATGTGATTGTAATGCAATACTCTTATTCTATAAGAAATGATGAGCAGAATGGGTTCAGAAAAACCTGGAAAGATTTACATGAACTGACACAGAGTGAAGTGAATAGAACCAGGGGAATGTTGTATATGGGAACAGCAATATGGTACAGTGATCGATTGTGAATGACTTGGCCATTTTCACCAATACAGTATAAAGGGACTTGCCTTGGTCTGAATAAATCGTAGTCTTCCAGTAGGCTTACTTGGGAGTTCCCTGTTCCTTCAGGGGAAATGAATGTAAAGATTAGTCAAAGTTTTCCTGATTTCACCAGTATTGTTCTTTGGTTAAGGTGAGCACTTCTCTCATAGTAGGGAATGTACCCTCTTCTTGTTAAGGGTTCCTCTTTCACTCCAGACTTTAATTTTGTTATTGGGCTGGGTGTGAGCCTTACTCTAGATGGGGAGAGGGCTCGAGGGGGGGGTTTCCCTATTTTTAACAGAACTCAAAACCAAAAAAAAAAAAAAAGAATGAATGTTAAAAATTGTTTTGAGATGTAATTGGAAAAAAATATTATTTTGAAAAATGATCTCTGCTTCCAGAGAAAGAACTGGATAGATTCCAAAGCACACTATTTTCACTTTCTTTCTTTCTTTTTTGAGTTTTCTTCCACAAAATGACTAATATGTAAATATATTTTACATGATTGCACATGTATAACCTATACTAGATTGCTTACCTTCTCAAGGAGGGGTAGGGGAGGGAGGGAAAGAATTTAGAATTTTAAAAAAATGTTTAAATTGTTTTTACGTTTAATTGGGAAAAAATAAGATGTAAAAAAAAAGAATTAAGGGTAATTGATTAAAACTTCCTCTAGAAGTAGGACTTCAAATGAGACTTGAAGGAAGTCAGGGAAACTAGCAGACGGAGATGAGGAAGGAGAGCAATACAGATATGAGGGGCAGTCAGTAAAAACTTAAGAGTTAGGAGATGCAGTGTATCCTATGTAAGAGACAGGAGGTTAGTATTACTAGATTTCAGTGCATTTGGAAAGGAGAACAGTGTAAGAGGATTTGAAATTTGGGAGGTTTGGTGCAGGTTTTGGAAGACTTTAAAACCAGTCAGGATTTTATCTTTATATTTTATGATACACACACGCACACACCTGCTACGTATATACACATCTATACATATGTATAGTGAGACCGTATATAAAAGGAGAGAATGTATAAGTAAATAAATCGGAATATAAATACACACACATACACACACATGCATATATAAAGAGGGAAAGAATCAATGAATAAAAAAGCATTTATTGAACACTTACTATGTGCCAATCTCTGTGCTAAAAACTGAGGCAGGGGAGAGGCAAGAGGGGAAGGGCACCACCATTAATGTGAAAGCTTAACACATACTCAAAACCCCCCTTTTTAGAAAAAGAGAAAATATGAAAAACAAGTCCAACTTAATACTCAAAAAGCATAACAGTATGGGGCCATTTGAATTAGAAGCAAACGGCTGAATGCAACAAGCCTGTGGAAAAACAAATACAGCAAAATACATAGCATTAATAATAATGACCCTGAGCTATCAAGGAAAGATTAGATTACATGTTTTGTTTAAAGAGAAAGAAATATATAATTCATTCCATCAGAAATAGTTAAAAGTAAGTTCTAATACTTAAACGTCAGGTTTAAGGAGAATTTCCATATTCTATGGAATGTATCATACAATCATGGATAAATGAGGCATTACTGTCTTTCAAGTTTCTATTTTTCATTTTTAGTTTCATTTGCTATCATGAAAAACATAGTGTATGTCACAAAGAAATGAGACATTTCCCCTCATTTGCAAACAGCTGAAAATAAAGAAAAAACAATTAAAATGACATAGAACCAAGTTTTATAAAGACTGTTTGGAAGAAGAGAGGTTTGTAAAGCACATTAAAGGGGAAAGCACGTGAATTTAGAGATAGAAAAGATGTTAGAGAATAGCTAGTCCAAACACCTTATTTTACCCCTGAATAAGGTCCTAAAAGAGAATTAATTTGCCCAAGGTCACACAAATAGGAAAAGACAAAGAATTTAATCCCAGGTCCTCTGATTCCAAATCCAGGATTCCTTCCACTAAGTCATCCTATCTTTCTTCTGACTATAGTGTTGATAGTTTAATTGGTTTAAAAAGACTCTTCATGAAGGAACTGTCTTGATGCTCAGGTAAAATCACATCCAACTGTTTATTTCTATTTTTACTAGCTGCGTGACTGGGTAAGGAGCCCTGAACAATTCCCTAAAGTTATTTGTTACAGGAGAAGTGTAGATCTGTATTTGTTGAGATAATTCCTACAGTGATCAAATCACACTTTCTGTCCAAAAGGAAGTCTCTTAACAGTCCAGAAGTGATTCTGCCACCGTGGTGGGGATGGTTGACCTGGGAAATGTGTCATCTTACCAAGTAAGCAGAACAGTCCTTGACTTCACGAAAACAAGTCTATCTCACCTTGGACTGTTGTCTCTCCAAAGAAAGCTCCATATAAAATAAATAATTTCTTTTAATTGTAGGTGCTAATTGACTCGATTGTAGTATTCTATTTATAGTCACTTCAGCATAATCGCATATAGCATTTTAACTTAACAAGTGGTTCAATTTCTTGATTGATCTAGGTAACTAAGAAACTGCTGATTATAAGAAAGTAAAAATGGTCACAAAGTAAGCAAGAATGAAAAGTAAAAAAGGATGAAAGAAGAAAAGGAAAAAAAGCAGCCCCATTATACCCCATTGACTTTTGCTCTACCCGATGGCCAGGGGACACACCCGATTTCTCCACCCGGGGTGACTTCCGCCTCCCAGGCACAAAATCTCTAGACACACCCTTTCTGGTCTTGCCTTCGCGACTATAGAAGGAGCCGCAGCTGGGCTGGCTTGATCTCCCACGCTCTTTCCTCTTCTGAAAGGTCCTGTCCTCCCCCGGTAAGAGCGCCCCTCCTGGGGCTCCATCAGTACCAAGGGGAGTGGTGTGTGTGTGTGTCTGTCTTCAAGGGGAGTGGTGTGTGTGTGTGTCTGTCTTCAAGGGGAGTGGTGTGTGTGTGTGTCTGTCTTCAAGGGGAGTGGTGTGTGTGTGTGTGTGTCTGTCTTCAAGGGGAGTGGTGTGTGTGTGTGTGTGTGTGTGTGTGTCTGTCTGTCTGTCTTCAAGGGGAGTGGTGTGTGTGTGTGTGTGTGTGTGTGTCTGTCTGTCTTCCCAAATCTGCAGTGCCGAGCCCCTGGTAACCCTCTTCTCTTCAGGGGCCTTTAGACCGCCTCCAAGCCGAGTATCTGACTTAGCTTGGCAGCAGAAAGAGAGGGAAAAGGCCCCAGGGGCTGCCAGTTCGGGGTCCGCTCCTACGGTGCAGGGCATCCACACACACTCACGGCCACGGAAAGACAGCGGGGTGCGCTGCCAAGGCAGCGATTGACTGGGAAGGACGAGCGAGCTTGGAGTTCCCCGCAGCCCCGCCCCGCCCCCCTCTAACGGGAACCGCTGGGCTGTGCCGTGGTCCCTCCTCTCTTGACTCCCAGCCTCGGGCGATCCGAGCTGCTTTGTGGGGCTGGAAGCTAGGCGAGAGGGTGGTTCTCTATGACCAGAGGAGGAAGTGAAACTGCAGAAGCCTAGACATGCCTCCAGTCCAGGCTGGGAGCGAAGGGAGCGAAGGGAGCCTCGGAAACGGCTGTTCTTAGCTACAGAGTGTCTCGATCTGGGATCAGGGAGGAGCGTGGGGCGTTGTTCTGGGAAGCCCGGGGACCTCCAACTCTTTGGGGACTATGCGTTCTTTTCTGTCTTTGTGGCTTCCCCACCCTTGCCCTGGACCCTGCCGGGATCAGTTCTTCCTGGTTTTTGAATCCACATCTTAATTTTTTTAGGCAAAGCCAGGGCAAATGCAGTGTGTGTAGATGTAAAGCCCCGGAGTACTTTCCTCCAAATGTTAGTGTTCAGAAATTAATCTTGTACGTTTGAGGGGACGAGGAGTGGAGGACGGGGGGGCGCGTAGGGCATGACCAATGAGGGAATTTGTTTTGCTTAACTGCGCATATTTGTGACAAGGGTTATTTCAGTTGGATGAGGGAGGAGTTAGCGATAGGTTTTAGTCAACTGAAAAAAGTACTTTTTAAAAGAAATTAATCAATGCTCACTGTGAAGCATGCCAATGACGGTTGAAGAAACATTTGCAGATCAACTACTATGTAAGAGAATCTCGCAAGGCACTGGGAAAGCTCCAGATTTGCCGATATCTTCATTTTATTTTGCCTCTGATTTGTGATATTGGGAGACCTGAGTTCAAATGAGTCCTTAGAAACTTGATCTCACTTAATCCCTATTTGCCTCAGTTTCCTTATCTATAAAAAATCTTAACACCTACCTCCCAGGATCAAATGAGATAATATCTGTAAAATGCTTTGTAAACCTTACATATAGCTAAATATGACCCTAAAAGTTCTATGTTAATAGTATTAATAAAACTCTCCTCCTGCTGCTGCACCTCTCTAAGATTAAGGCTAATTTGCATAGAAGGTATTTTTGTTTTGGTAGAGAGAGTTTCCTCAGGGAGAGTTCCTTATACTATAGATACCACAGGTCTAGGTCTTTTTTCATATCTCTTTGTATCCCCAGCCCCTTGCATAGTGCTCTACATATAGTAAGTACTTTATAAACATATGTTTAATTGAAGAGGCAAGACATGGCCCTTAAGCTCATGAATCTTGCAGTCTCCTAGGAGTTATGACACTTAGAGTTATAATACATGTAACATTTCATTGACAACTTATATAAAGATACTACAGATTTATCTACCCATTATACATACTTCCAGTCCAGCTGGAGAAAAGAATTTTGTCACATTTTTAATAAAGTAGAGTCACACATTGGGTTGCTACTGAACATTAGTCTTGGATTAGAAGCCCAAGCTTTCCTCCAAGAAAGCACATTTTATATATTAGGAAGAAGAAAGACCTAAAAAGGCTTGAATACCTCCCTCCCTTCAGGTGTGATTCTGGGCTTCTGCAATCCAGTCAGAACAGGCTGAGACTTAGGAAAATTGCTAACACCAGGTTGGTTGCTGTATCCCTAAGATATGTTACTGGATGTTTATTTTTTGTTGTAGTCTTAAACCATGGAGCAGCTGAGTGTGGCGAATACCCGTTTTGCTGTTGAGCTCTACAAGACATTGGTTGATGCCCATCCAAAAGAAAACATCTTCTTATCTCCATTAAGCATTTCAACAGCTCTAGCTATGATATTTGTGGGAGCCAGAGGTGACACTGCAGCACAGCTGTCAAAGGTCAGGAAAAATTTTTCTTATTACTATGAAAAGAGAGTACCCTGCTGTATGTACTACCTAGTAGTAGTTTTTCAGTTTTCAGTGACTTGATAAAAGTTAAATATTATTATCATGTATTTAATTTAATTATGAAGTCAAATTTCTTGAAAAAGCAGCCCTTCCAAAGATGTGGTTAATTTATATTTGACACCTATTTCTCACTATATTGACTTTGGATGGGTTTCTATTGCTGCCTTGCATATGGAAATCTAACATACACTGTTACAGTATATCTTATGCAATAGGATCCATCAGGCACACACATACACATACACACAAATGATCAAATCTTTATGGTTTAGAGGGTGGGGAATCTGGGGCTTTGAGGCCATCTGTGGGCTTCTAGGTCCCTGAGTGTCCCCTTTTGACTGAGTCCAAGTTTTACACAACAAATAATTTTATTAAGGGGATCTATTCTGTGAAGTTTAGATTCAGTCAAAGGGCTTTGAGGACCTAGAGCGCCACATGTGGCCTTGAAGTTGAAGGTTCCCCACCCCTGGATCATTAGACAATAGAAAGAACTTTCAGACCACCACTATTATAAGAAATGTTCACATGGACTGTTTGTGCCAGACCTGTGGTAGAGCGTTCAGAGCTAGTGTTGGTCTGATCAGCGACAGACGCACTGTACCTTGATTGTGACAGTGATGTCATTTTGGTCCTCCTCGAAAATGAAGGACAAGAACCAATCAGTTGTAAGAAATGGAAATATGGTACCAGAGGGAAAGGTGATGAAAACTTTTCTTGAGAATTTTCTTTAAAATGGTAGCTGAAAACATAAAAACAAAACAAAATAAAATGGTTGCCAACTGTTTTTCTGGGATGATTTGGGCATAGGTGTTCCCATAGTCACTAGGAATGAACTAGTGACTTCATGAGATTTGTCCTGACTTGTGAGATGGTGATGTTCTTAAACCTACCATTAATAACACTTTTCTCCAGTGGAAGGATCACTGATCTTGGAGTGAAAACCTAGGTCCAGGTCCTTGTTAGCTACATGACTTTGGGAAGGTCATCTAACCACTGTGAGGTTCAGTTTCCTCATAAATAAAGTGGCATATTAACATTTACACTAACTAGCATTGTTCTGTCGTTCAAATTAATGCATATAAACTACTTTGTAACTATAAAGCACCATATAAATTTGTAAGTATTCATTTCTACTACTGTCATTCTACTACTATTAATACCACTACCACCAAAGCAGAAGCATCTCATTTACAGCATACTAAGCCATAAACAAAATTATGTTACTGTATTTTTTCCTCTACGAGAAAAATACAATTACATATACAAGTACAAATAATAATTGTACAAAATACACGTACTAGTCTTTGTCAAGACTTAGGAAAGACAACAGATTATTTAAATGGAAAAAAATGGTGAAGCCATTAGATTTCTGGAAAGGGAACCATTAATGATCTGATGTTTGTTTGTCTTTGTTCTTGTATATAGCCCCAATAGACCCATTAACTCAGCTTGGGAAGAATTTTATGAGCCAAAGATTTTACTTACTTATTCACAATCATCCTGCCCTTATTATAGCTGTTAATTTTAAAAATAACTAATTTTCCCCTTACATGTTTAAAGAGCTTTAGACAAATTCTTTTTTATGGGATTTTGTTACCTTATATTTTAAAGGAGAGAATTTTTGACACAGTGGCTAACATTAGGCTGTTCTTAGAGTCAAGAAGACCTGAATTCATACCCTACTTGGAATATACTGGTTGTGTAGTTGGGAAAGTCACTAAATCTCTCATTGCCTCAGGCAACTTTCTAAGATTCTAAGTTGCCTTCCTGATATATAGAAATTTGGAAAGTTTCCATTCTAGGAGTCCCTGATACCAGTGAAATCATATCCAGATACATGCATACACCCATGTGTATGTGTGTCAATCTATGCATATATACATATATATATATATACACATACACATGCATATATATGCATACACACATCATCCATATGCTACTACATCTTAGAGAAGATCTGGTTTGAGGTTTAGGTGTTTGTTTCTTTCCTTGCCCTTAAAAAAAATTAAACAACTATGAATCATTCATTGTAACTATCCATGTCCATGTCATACCTATGAATAATGTGCACTTTGTACTGCTGTATAGTTAGGTTTGTTGCATTTTATAACTCAGTTCTCATAAAACCATCGGGTGCCTTTTGATAGAAATAAAGACTGCATGGATATTAAAGTCTTATTGGAATATGTTGATATATGAAGAAATTCACTATTGATAATATCAGAATAATAAAAGGAAGAAATATATTCAATATCAATATTCAATATATTCAATATATTCAATGTCCTATATATAGGACATGACTTTTATTAATTCTAATTAACCCTATAATTTCTCTGTAAAAGTAATTGTATATAATACTGAATGTATATATGTATGTCTCTACATATATAATATATGGAGTGACAATGAACCACATGTGAAAGGGAGTAAAATTTGTTAGTGTATAAGCAATAAATAATTCTGGTTTCATTTATTTAATTATGTCATCCTGCAAAGAAAAGGCAAGGAGAAAGAGTGGTTTGTTATTTTGTATCATTTATGGATGTATAATTATTTATGGAAATTTGTAAAAACATACTCTACTGTTATTCATATCTCTGTCAATGTATTTTGCACTATAATTTTTCATATCTTTAAGCTTGATCTCCACTAAAAATGCATAAAATGGAGTTTCAGAAATTACCAATGACAAAAATAGAACAAATTAAGTTCATGGAAATATAGAAGAATATCTTCCTATTCATAAAATATCTTTTTTTTAAAATTCCTTTATTTTTTTTTTAATATTTCAGACCTTTCATTTTGATGAAGTTGATGATGTTCATTCAAGATTTCAGAGCTTAAACACTAGTATTAACAAACATGGAGCTTCTTACATCCTGAAACTTGCTAACCGATTATTTGGAGAGAAGACATACAGTTTCCTTTCAGTAAGTGTATCTGGGGGAAGTATATGAAGAGAAAAATCTTCCATTTCCTTCCAGCATGTTCTAATCTAGGTGTCCATTAGAAAGCTGAAAAGATCTTATGATCAAATCGCTTAGTGTTACTGTCCAACCAAGAAAAATTTATTGAGACCCTAGTGCGTGCAATGTATTGTGTTGTGGGATGTTGTGGATACAAAGGAGTGTGTGTGTGTGTGCGTGTGTGTGTGACATTTAAAAAGTTTGAGACATGGCTTCTGGGTAATTTAATCATTTTATTAATAAGGCTAGTATATTATTAATAAAAGAGGTCAGTGACACTCTCAGATGCCAAAGACCCTGATGGTGAGTACTCCTGTCGTAAGACAGCCTTGGAAGAGGGGTGTTCCTGAGAGTGGCAATCATCTCTGGTTGGTTAACAATTAATGAAAGAATATTACAGGGAATTTTGATTATGTCATTTACTTCTAAATTGCCCAGCTTTGGAACAATCTATGCAAATAATTTATTCTCACCCCAATCTGAGTAGAACACCTGGGAGGAGTCTGAACAAGACTGTTAAGAACGTTAATTCAATCTAATTATGAGCGGTGTCTTTCAGAGACTGAACTTTTGAAATAAGGACTTTAGAAAAAAGGAGATGTCTGGATCTCCCCAAATCATTGCTTATTGATAACTATTTCTCTCATTGTGTGTATGTATATGTATGCATATATGTGTGTATATATGCATATATATATAATTTCAAAGCTTATTTAAATTTTTTTACAAATTTACTTTTGTCAATTTTGAATAATAAATAATTTAATTTTAACAAGACAATGTATCTTGATATGTCTGACTGTTTAAGGTGCTTCTTTTAGAACTTGACCATGTTGGTCACCTCTCCTATCTCTGTTAGACGTTTTCTCTTGGGGTCACATCAAAACTGTTGCATGTGCATCAAAACATTATTCTTTGGATCATTTTAAAGCTGGGATTCCAAATTCAGACCTTTCAGTTAAGGAGCAACATCTGTTGAATTTTTTTTTTTTTTTGCCCAGTTCAAAAAATCAACTGGAGTGATGCATAGTTCAAGTTGGTAGTTACGTTGAATTTTAATAAGAAATATTTTTCAATGTTAAATAAACTTTCCGATTTTTTTGATAAGTTTGTAGCTCTTTACTTTTGAAGTTATAATCTGTTATAGTGTTTAAAGTTGTACTAAGATTTTTGGGACATTGTTCATATGCACAGATTTGCATATATATGCATATTTGTAAGTGTATATGGTTATAACAGACGTGGTCCTTGTCCTGAAATATTATAAAATTATGCAAATGATAGCTTATAAAAGATCTGGGATTATTATTTAATTACTGTATAATTTAATACTTACAAACAAGCTTAGTAAGGAATATTATTTTGATTTTCATACGTTAATAAATGTGAGAATTGTTTTAAAGAGCTTCAAATAAATGCTATACAATAAGAATATATTGAGATCAATTGAAATCAATTCTTTTAGTGGAAGTTAAATTCCCTGATTTAAAAAATGGAAAGACAGCTACTAAGATATTTTCCCCAAGCCATTGTCAGTGCTCCCTGGAACAGATTAATTGCTCGTAAACATTTATAATTTTCAGTGTGAAAAGCTGATAACGATAAATCCTTGAAGAAGAATTACTTTTTGATGAATTATATATAACTCCATAGATAAGCACAAGAGATAGCTGTGTCAGATTATTACTGACCTGTGGGAATAGAATTCTCTGTGACTTCTTCTTGCTTTGGAGGAATTTTTTTTATAACTACTCTAATTCTTGTATTTAATGTTTCTCTTTTGTAGGACTTCTTGAGTTCTACCCAGAAATTCTATGGTGCTGAGTTGGCCACAGTTGACTTTCGGCATGCTTCGGAAGCTTCAAGGAAGGAGATTAATCAGTGGGTCAGTGAGCAAACGGAAGGTAAGAGTGTCCCAGGTAGCAAACTGAACAAAATCTATTCATATATTTTATATGTGCAATTCTCTAGCATAAATACAAGTATTCTTCTTTCCCTGTTACCATTTTACCATTTTCCCCCATCTGAAGCCTTCCATCTCTGTTCCTCAACTGATGCCTATTTAACAAAGTCAAAACTTATTTCTCAGACTCCTAAGGAGGAGTCATTTGTATGTCCATGAAATCTGTAATGTGTCTGCTTGCCTTAATCATTTCTAATGATGATGCCAGACACAACAGTCAATGATTATAGTAATCTACTATTTGATAAATCCAAAGACTAGTTCTGGGATAAGAATTTATTATTTAACAAAAAGTGCTGGGAAAATTTTTGAAGTTATAGTATGTTATAGTGTTTAAAGTTGCATTAAGACTTTTGGGACATTGTTCATATGCACAGATTCACAGAATCTGGCAGTATGGAAGAAACTAGGCATTGAACAACATCTTACACCAAGATCTTATCTATACTGAGATAAACCAAAATGAGTACACGATTTAAATATAAGCAAACAAGGAGAGCAAGGAATAAGTTTATTTGTCACATCTATGGAGAATGGAAGAATTTATGACCAAATAAAAGATAAGGAACATTTTGAAATATAAAAATGGATAATTTTCATTACATTAAATTGAAAAGTTTTGCACAAACAAAGCCAATGCAACCAAGCAGAAAGCTGGGAAACAATTTTTACAATCAGTGTCTCTGATAAAGGCCTTATTTCTAAACTATATGGAGAACTGAGTTGAATTTATAAGACTGCAAGTCATTCCCCAATTGATAAATGGTTAAAGGATATGAACAGGCAGTTTTCAGAGGAAGAAATTAAAGGTTTCTATAGTCATAAGAAAAAATGTTCTGAATCTATAAATTAGAGAAATGAAGATCAAAATGACTCTGAGGTACATCTATCAGACTGGCTAACATGACAAACAGAAAAATGATAAATGTTGGAGAAGATGTGGGAAAATTGGAACACTAATGCATTGTTGGTAGAGTTATGAACTGATCCAACCATTTTGGAGAGCAATTTGGAACTGTGCCAAAAGGGCTATAAAATTGTGCATACCCTTTTATCCAGCAGTACTTCTAGGTCTGTATCCCAAAGAGATCATAAAACTGGGAAAAGGACCTACATGTACAAAAATACTTATAGTAGCTCTTTTTGTGGTGGCCAAGAATTGGAATGTCCATCAAGTGGAGAATGGCTGAACAAGTTGTGGTATATGAATGTAATTATATACTGTTGTGTTGTAAGAAATATTGAGCCAGTGGACTTCAGAAAAACCTGGGAAGACTGAAAGAGTGAAATGAGCAGGACCAGGAAAACACTGTATGTGTATATATATATATATATACATCAGCAGTCACATTATGTGATGACTGAATTTGATAGACTTAGCTCTTTTCAGTAATGCAAGGATCTAAGACAACTCCAAAAGACTCATGATGGAAAATCCTATCCACATCCAGAGAAAGAACTTTGGAGCCTGATTGCAGATGGAAGCATATTATTTGCTCTCCTTTTCTTTTGCTGTTTTGTTTCTTCTTTCTTATGGTTCCTCATATTAATTCTGATTCTTCTTTCCATCATGACTAATGTGAAAATATGTTTAATATGAATATATAAGTGAACCTATATCAGATTACACACCATCTTGGGGAGGGGGGAGATGAAGGGAAGGGAGAAAATTTAAAGCTCAAAATCTTATGAAAGTCAGCCTTGAAAGATAAAAATATACCATATTAAAAAAATAATTTCTAATGATGGAACTGGATTTGGAGTCAAGATAACTTGGGTTAGAACCTTGCCTGACACCAGCTTTGTGACCTTGAACAAGTCACTTAACTCTTCTGAGCCTCCAATATTTCATCTTCAAAATATGGGAGTAGGATTCTCTTTGAGCTCTAATTCTGTGATAATAGGATCCTATAAACTGCATATTAGGGTCAAAGATGAAGGTAATAAATTTAATCAGACTCTCTTTTGGATGTAGTCAGACCAAATCATTAGATGAGATTAACTGAATGATATTTTTCCTTCCCAATAGCTAAGCTTTAGGATCAAAACCAATATTAGAGGTTGAGTTATAAGAATCAAGTTTTTGACAACTTTCTAGATAGTATGACTTCAAATGACTTCAAAACATTTAACTTAACATTTTTTTTTCTAACTCATTGGTATAAATATTATGGGTCTTCTTGGGTCTAAGTAGAGTATATGCATTGACTTTTTCAGACTCTCTATTGATTTATAATATTGCCTTCCTAGTGCACCGCATGCAATCTTAAGACTCGAGAAAGAAATAACACATCTCTATAAATACCCAGATTTTGCCATGAGAATAAATGCCTAAATTATATCATAAAAATTCACTAGAGTTCCCCTGTTTCCTGACCATAGACTGTGTTTGCATAGGGAAAAAAAATGTCTTTTGGAGGTGAGATAAAAAAATCTTTTAGATTCTTAGTTTTTCATTTCATACTCCTGAAGAGGTGATTGACTAATGACTTAAAAGAACTCTGTCAAGGAATGATTTTATTTAAATGAATAGTTATCACCTGTAGTGTCAAGTTCATTGCTAGTAGACAAGTGTCTGGAACCACTTGGACTTGCTTGTTCTATCCTGTTGGCTGTGGATTTGTATTGGATTCCACTTCTTTTCTTTGTGTTTTATGTACCATACTCAACTGAACAGCTCATTGCCTGATTTAGCACTCTAGACTTGTCTTTTCTAACTTAGTCCTGAGTACTTATGAGGGATTGATTCTTACATGCTAAAAGGCAAGTACTGCTCAATTCGGTTATATTACAGTTTTGTTCAGTTTAAATTTTTTTCTTTTATATATGAATTAATAAATCATCTCACTTTTCAGGTAAAATTCCGGAGATATTGGCATCAGGTTCAGTAGATAGCCTGACTAAACTTGTGTTGGTGAATGCCATCTATTTCAAAGGAAATTGGGAGAATCAATTTGATGAAAAACTTACTGCTGATGCACCCTTTAGATTAAACAAGGTGAGGGGGATAAGTAGGGATACAATAAGTAGCCTTTTTACAAAGGACAATATGTGTGTGTGCTTTTTAAAAAAAACAACCTTCTTCATTTGGCATTCTGGGTTGTCTTTTTTGTATGTTTCTAAATGTTCAGAGAGAAAAAATATCAGTGAAAATGATGTATCAGAAAAAGAAGCTTCCCTATGGTTACATCAAGGCTGTCAAGTGTCGAGTATTAGAACTTCCTTACAAGGGCAACGAGCTTAGCATGGTCATTCTGCTGCCAGATGATATTGAGGACGATTCTACTGGCCTGGAAGAGGTACCTTACACATTTTGGATACTGTATAGTCTTTTTTTGGACACGCTGGTTTTCCACATACTTGACTCCAGGTTGTGGGGGCAAAAGCAGATTTCACACCGTAACTAAAATAATGGGGTTCCATGAACGTATTTGTTCTTGGTCAGTCGTTTTTTCAATTGTGTTCAACTCTTCCTTACTCCCTTTGGGGTTTTATTTGCAAAGATCCTGGAGTGCTTTGCCTTTCCTTCTCCAGCTCATTTTACAGATGAGCAACAGAGGCAAACCAAGTTAAATGACTTGCCCAGGGTCACCCAGCTAGTAAGTATCTGAGACTGGATTTAAACTCAGGAAGAGAAATCTTCCTGATTCCAAGTCCAGTGCTCTATCCATCGCACCACCTAGCGGCCCTGTGAACATATTCTTACATGTGTTGTTATCAGAGCTATTCGGTAGCTCTGATAGCTTGTCCTATGAGAAGTATACTTTAGTAATCTAAAGGCTCTTGAGTTGTGTTTAAATGTTTACTTTTAAGTTGACACATTTAGCTTTATGGTTTTGGAAAGAGCCTAAAGTAAATTGGCTCAGTTGAATGGATGGATTTTGAAATTTTTGTTATACTTTATACAGAGAGAGAGATAGACTGAGACAGAGACAGTACCATCTGAATTTAGATAAACAGAAAAAGAGAAAAAAATATTACCAAGTTATGTGATGCTAATGGGAGATAATAGTTAATATTTTCCTCTGGCAAAGTTCAGGTCATCACATATTATTTTTTTTAACCTATTAGTCATGGGATTGAACTCAATATCAAGCAAAAAAATAAGATTCTTGAACTTTTTAAAGTTTATTCATCTACAGATAGGTATGCATCCTGGTACGGAAGAAAGATGAAACAATTAGCATCACAGAACCCAAGTTCACTCATACCGTTGCTCCTTGCAATATTATGTATCCTTGAATAATCAATCAGCAATCATTGATTAAGCATTTACTTTGTGCTCAGCACTAGGAATACATAGAAAACTCCAGAAAAATAAAATGTAGCAGGCAATCGATGTATATAAGAAGTAAGTTATAGCTTAAATATTCCATTTCCTTATGTTTAAAATGAGACTTTGGGCTGGCTGATTTCTAAGGAGCCTTCTAACTTGAATTACTGTGATTCTGTGAACATAGGTTTTATTACATGTACAGGAATTTGGTAAGAGGTCAGTAAATATTTGCTGAGTATAGAGATCCCATACCCAAATTCCCCTCAATTAGACTGTCAGTAATGGAAATTCATCTGTGTTCTGTCATTACCAGCCAATGAGCTGGATAAGAATGCAGTTCTCATAAAGGAGTCCTTTTTGTGGTGGAGTTAGAAGGAAAAGAATGAGCAACTTCTCTGACCTGTCCATTCATATAAATAATAATAATTGTAATCGCTGTCAATTCACCTATCTCGGCAACTAATGTAATCCAATTGTTAGGGTTCTATCTTCTTTCCATCTTTCTAATTTCAGATCGAAAAGCATCTCAGTATGGAAAACTTAACAGAATGGACACATCATAAAAATATGGATACCATTGATGTTCATGTACATCTACCCAAATTCAAGATGGAAAACACCTACGTCCTCAACTCAGATTTAGCCCAAATGGGTGTGTGTGATCTCTTTACCAGCGGTAAGGCTGATCTCTCTGGAATGTCAGGGAGCAGAGATCTCTTTATCTCCATGATTATCCATAAGTCTTTTGTGGAAGTAAATGAAGAAGGCACTGAGGCAGCAGCCGCCACTGCAGGCATTGCACAATTAGCCATGCTCTTGCCAGAGGAAGAGTTTAATGCTGATCATCCATTCCTATTCTTCATCCGTCACAATCCCACAAGAAATATCTTATTCTTTGGCAGATTTTCTCGTCCATAAAACCTCTGGGAATACAGTTTGAGTAAAGAAAACCAAATTTTTATATCTGAATTGTAAAATCATGGCCTATTTGCTATATCAAATTTTCCTAATAAAATTACTGGTCAGAAACAGATTTTAAGATTTTTTTTTCTTAATTTCAATTCATTTACTAATTAAAGTTATGACATTTCACACATAATTTGTTTCTGCATTTATTTTTGTCCCAAAACTGTGAATGTTCTGTTGAAATGAATCAGGTGGCTGGATTGTTGCCTAGAATGGGCTCTCAGCTTTCAGAGTTAGATAACTATTTACTTCAGACAGCATAGTGGAGATTTACATTCAATAAATGTTGACAGGGTGACTGCTATGGGCATGACTTTATGCCCCATGATGAATATATGGTCACTGGATTCAGATGACTCTGGAGAAGAAGTGAGGCTGGTGACCTTGCACAGCCCTCTCGCACTCAAAACAAAGTCAAGTACAAGTCATGTCAATATTTCTCTGATGGCATGGTCTTTAGCAACGGACAAATGCAATAGCAATGACAAAAACCTGACAGTCCCTACCTTAGGGAACTTGTATGGGGGGAGGAATGGGACATTGTGTAGCATATGTTCTCATCAGTAGAACGATATAGACTGTGCAGGCAGAAAGAACTAATATGCTAAAGAGATGCACCCTTTGTTATTACCCTCTTGTACAAATGGCACCTGTGAGATATTTTCCAAATGAAAACATCAGCATCTCTCTCCTGATTGCATAACAAAAACTAATATTTAAATATTATGCTCAGTTGTGCAAAATGATTGACATACATTATCTTATTTCAATGGCAAAACAACTTAGTGAGATTCATAGTCTAGGCATTGTTATTGCTAGAGAATGTATAACTGGAAGGAAGGAAAAAAGTATTTCTTAAGGGTCGTGTGCCGAAGCACTGGGCCAAACTTGGGGTTAGAAATACAAAAGAAAGTTGCTGCTCTCAAGGAGCTTACATTCTAATAGGAGAAGTATGGCTAGTATTTCGATGTAAGAAATCACAGGGATGGTTAATAGAGCCCTAGAGTGGTCAGTTGACACTCTCCTTTTCTAGAAGCAATAGTAGCATTGTTTTGTTTACTGTTCCTGGATCATGAGGTAAAAGTACACCTGCAGGAGTATGGCAGGATGTATCTAGCTGTCCAGGAGAAATGTTGAGGTAAAGAAGTGGGTTTGGAGCCAGGTAAAAACAGCAAGGACATAGTATCAATACTAAAAATATATGCACCAAGTGGTATAGCATCTAAGTTCTTAGAGGAGAAGGTGAGTTACAGGAAGAAATAGCAAAATTATATTAGTGTGGGATCTCCCTCTCTCCCTCTCAGAACTAGATAAATCTAACCACAAAATAAGAAGGAAATTAAGGAGGTGAATAGAATCTTAGAAAAGTTAGATATGTTAGAGTTCTGGAGAAAATTGAATGGGGACAGAAAGGAATATACCCTTTTTTCTCAGCAGTGTATTTAGAGGAAGAGTTTAATTCTGATCATCCTAAATGTATTAGGGCTTAAAAACCTCACAATCTAAATGCAGAAAGTCCTTTTCAGACCACGATGCAATAAAAATTACATGTAATAAAGAGCTATGGAAAAATAGACTAAAAATTAATTGGAAATTAGTCTAATCTTAAAGAATGAGTGGATCAAACAACAAATCATAGAAACAATAACTTCACCCAAGAGAACGACAATAATGAGACAACATACCAAAAGTTACTGGATGCAGCCAAAGTAGTTCTTAGGGAAATTTTATATCTATATATCTATATATATGCTATCTATATCTATATCTATGCTATATGTAGATATATATTTTATATCTACATATATGTAATACATAAAATGGAGAAAGAGGAGATCAATGTTAGGTATGCAACTAAAAAAGCTAGAAAAAGAACAAAAAAAGAAAAAATAAATTTCAAAAATCCCCAAATTAAATACCAAATTAAAAATTCTGAAAGCCAAAGGAGAGATTAATAAAATTGAAATTAAGAAAACTATTGAATAAATAAAACTAAGAGTTGATTTTATGAAAAAGACAATAAAATAATCTTTGGTTAATTTGATTTATAAAAAGAAAGAAGAAAACCAAATTACTAGTATCAAAAATGAAAATATTGAATTCATCATCAATGAAAAGGAAATTAAAGTAATAATTAAGAGCTATTTTTCCAAACTGTATGGCAATAAATGTGACAATTGTAGTGAAATTGATGAATATTTTTAAAAAATGTAAATTGATGAGATTAACAGAAGAGGAAATAAAATACTTAACCCCATTTCAGAAAAAGAAATAGAGCAAATCATCAATGAAAACTCCCTAAAAAAAGTCTCCAGGAACAAATGGATTTACAAGTGAATTCTCTCAAACATTTAAAGATCAATTAATTCCAATCCTACATAAACTATTTGGGAAAATAGGCAAAGAAGGAGTCTTACCAAATTCTTTTTATGATACAAATATAATACTGATACCTAGACCAAGAATACTAAAAGAGAAAGAAAATTATAGATCAATTTAATGAATATAGATGTGAAATTTTTAAATAAAATATTAGCAAACAGCTTACAGCAACTTAGCATGAGAAGAACATAATATGACCAGGTAGACTTTATACCAGGAATGCAGGGCTGATTCTATATTAGGAAAGCTATCAGCATAATTGACCATATCAACAACAAAACTCAACAGAACTTATATAATTATCTCAATGAATACAGAAAAAAACTTTTGAAAAAAAACAACACCCATTCCTATAAAAAAACTAAAGATCATAGGAATAAATGGAATCCTCCTTAAAATGGTAAGTAGTATCTCTCTAAAACCATCTATGTGATGAGTGTAAGCTACAAGTATTTTCAGTAAGATTGGGGGTGAAAGAAGGATGTCCATTATCACCACTGTTATTCAATATGGTACTAGAAATGCTAACTTTAGCAATAAGAGAAGAAAAATAAAATGAAGGAATTAGGATAGGCAAAGAAGAAACAAAGCTATCACTCTTTGCAGATGATATGATGTATATTTAGGGAATCCTAAAGAATCAAGTGAAAAAATAACTACCTGAAATAATTAACTACTTTAGCAAAGTTGTAGGATATAAAATAAACACAAAAATCATTGGCATTTTTATATGTTACTAACAAAGCCCAACAGTAAGAGATAGAAAGAGAAATTTCATTTAAAGTTACTGTAGACAATATAAAATATTTGGGAATTTACCTTTCAAGACAAACCTAGAAACTATATGAACACAATTACAAAACATTTTTCACACAAATAAAGTGAGGTTGAAATAACTGGGAAAATATCTGTGGCTAATGTGTAGGCCAAGCTCTTGTAATAAAAATGACAATTCTACCTAAATTAATTTGCTTATTCAGTGCCATGCCAAACTACCAAAAATTATTTTATAGAGCTAGAAAAAATAATAAAATTCATCTGAAAGAAGAAAAGCTCCAGAATATCAAGGGAATTAATGCAAAGAAATGCAAGGGAAGGTGGCCTAGCTATAACAGATCTTAAATTATGTTATAAAGCAGCAATCATCAAAACTATTTGGTATTAGCTAAGAAACAGAGTAGTGGATCAGTGGAAAAAGTTAGGTACACAAGACATAGTAGTCAATGACTATAGTAGTCTACTGTTTGATAAACTCAAAGACTCCATCGTCTGGGATAAGGACTCACTATTTAAGAAAAACTCCTGGAAAACCTGGAAAATAGTATGGCAGAAACTAGGCAGAGACCAACATTGCACAAGTCCAAATGGGTACATGATTTAGATATGAAGGCTGATACTATAAGCAAATTAGGAGAGCAAGGAATAGTTTACCTGTCAGATATAGAATAGAAGAATTTGTGACCAAAGAAGAGATAGAGAAAAACAATTATATAATTGGGAATTATGAAATGGAATTATGAAACTATAAAATGCAAAATGGATAATTTTGATTACATTAAATTGAAAAGTTTTTGCACAAAGTCAATTCAACCAATTTTAGAAGGGAAACGGAAAGCTGGGAAATGATTTTTACAGTCAGTTTCTCTGATAAAGACCTCATTTCTCAAATATATAGAGAACTGAGTCAAATTTACAAGAATACAACTCATTATCCAATTGATAAATGGTCAAAGGATATGAACAGTCAGTTCTGAGAGGAAGAAGTTGAAGTTATCTCTAATCGTATAATAAAAATGCTCTAAATCACTATTGATTAGAAAAATGCAAATCAAAACAACTCTGAGATACTACATCACACCTTTCACATTGGTTAACATGACAAAACAAGAAAATCATAAATGTTGGAAAAGATGTGGGAAAATTGGAACACTAATGTATTGTTGGTGGAGTTGTGAATTGACCCAACCATTCTAGAGAGCAATTTGGAACTATGGTTTACGGGCTATAAAATTGTGCATACCTTTTGACCCAACAATACCGCTTCTGGTTTTAGAGATCACAAAAATGGGACAAAAGTATTTAAAGCAACTCTTTTTGTAGTGGTCAAGAATTTGAAATTGAGGGGATACTCATCAATTGGGAAATGACTGAACAAGTTGTGGTATATGAATATAATGGAATACTAATGTTTCATAAGAAATGATAAACAGGCTGACTTTAGAAAAACCTGGAAACACTTATATGAATTGATGCTGAGTTATGTGAGCAGAACCAGGAGAATGTTGCACACAGTAAATATTTGTATGATGACTGACTTTGATAGACTTAACTTCTCAGTAATTCAATGAGCTAAGAGAATTCCAAAAGACTCATGATGGAAAATGCTATCCACATCCAGAGAAATAACTATGGAGTCTGAATACAGATCAAAGCATACTATTTGCTCCCTCCCATTATTTTTTTGTTTCTTCTTTCTCATGGTTTTTTTCCATTGGTTCTAATTCTTCTTTACAGTATGACTAATATAAAAATATGTTTAATGGGAATGTATATGTATAGCCTAGAAAATAAAAGTAATATTCTCAACAAAGGTAGTGAGGACAATAGCAGCTAGATGACCACATAGTATGAAGATGACCAGGATGTGGCATGATCAGGATATGGGATGGGATACATGCATACACACACATGTTCAGTTGTTTCAGTCATGTCTGACTCTTCATGACCTCTTTTGGAGGTTTCTTGGCAAAGATATTGGAGTAGTTTGCTATTTCCTTCTCCAGATCATTTGACAGATGAGGAAACTGAGGCAAACAGGTGTAAGTGACTTACCCAGGGTCAAACAGCTAGTCTCTGAGGCCAGATTTGAACTCAAAAAGATGAGTCTTCCTGATTCCCCACTTCTTCTACCTCTGTCTGTAGGTATGTGGATAGATAGATAGATAGATAGATAGATAGATAGATAGATAGATAGATAGATGGATGGACGGATGAATGGATATTGCTACTCCCATCTCACATATAGAATCATAGATCATTGGAGATGGAAAATCTAGATATACTGGAGATCATTGAGCTGTTATCAGAGAGCACTCTAAGTTGTAGAGGGATTAAATGACTTATCCTTATCCATGGTCACAGACCAAGATGCTGTCAAAGTATAGATAAATTGGAGCCCAGGTCTCCTTATACAGACTGAAAGAGATCTCCATTTACCTCATCTGAAAACCAACATGCAGGGAAAGGGGTGAGGAGGAAGTGTACATATTCCCTAAAGAGCCAGGTGACATTCCATAGAAATGAATTATCACGGTCCTAAATCAAGAAAGAAACTTTTCTTGTCATGTTAGATATTCAAATGTGCTAAGGCCTCAGGCTCTGTAAATGCAATTTTGATTGAAAGTGGCGCAATTCTTATGTTTCTTAATTATTGGAAAGTTTTCACAAAACAGACAAAATACTTTCTAATTACAGGATAGTCCTTCAATAGAGAATTTCCCCTTGGTATGGTCTCTTTTCAGTGTTCCCTTGAAATACCTAATGGGGGAAGAAAGACTGGGGAAACAGGCTGGCAGTAGCTGAAGTCCTTAAAGAAATGGAGAATTGCAAAGAACTTGCTCAAAAAACCAGGACACTGAGGATTCCCCTGCAAATAGCTTCACAGCCCCTTCTCCCTAATTACCCATGTGAGACTGCTCTGGCTCATTTTGTTTATATTCAACTATTAGTGAGAAAATGGGCATGTAGGTGGCACAGTGGATAGAGCACTGGGCCTGGAGTCAGGAAGACCAGAGTTCAAATCTAGGCTCAGACACTAACTGGTTGTGTGACCCTGGGTCAAATCACTTGACTCAGTTTCCTCATCTGTAAAATGAGCTAGAGAAGAAACGGCAAACCACTCTAGGACCTCTGCCAAGAAAATCCCAAATGAAGTCACAAAGAGTTGGATGTGACTGCAATGACTGAACAACAAATGTTCTGAGGTTCTGAGTTACTCAGAAAAGTGGTGTGTGCCCTAACTCCTTTCTCCGTTCATCTGGTATCTGATATATTCTCCAGGGTTAAATTTAGCAATGTGCTCTTTGAACGACCACTTCCAGCTGAATGTATTGGGTCTCGTGCTCCACAGAGAAACATTGTGTTTATAAATGAAAGTATAAAAGACAACATGGGGTTTTATAAAAATTATAGGTCTAGGGGGACGGAGCCGAGATGGCGCAGTAAAAAGATTCACATATGCTAGCTCTTATCCTACAGCCCATACAGCCCACAAAATACCTGTAAAGAAGAGTTCTCAACAAATTCTAGAGCAGCAGAAGCCACAGAACAACAGAGTGGAAGAGATTTCTAGCCCAAAGTGACCTGAAAGACTGACAGGAAAGGTGTGTCCTCCAGACCTGGAGCAGAGCCCATCCCAACCTTGGCCACGCGACACTGAAAGGAGCAGATCTGAGCAGGCTTCAGGGACAGAATCTCCAGCAGCAGTGCAGATCCCTCAACCCACAGGAATCAAAGATCAGTGAGAGGGTCCTTCTGGCTGGGTGAAAAGGGACCAGGGTGTCCCCATAACACAGGGAGACAGTGTTGCCCCCACCTTGGAAGCAGAGCTCCACTTAAGCAATGATTTAAAAGTCAAGAAATAGGCTGGAAAATGAGCAAACAGAAAAGAATTCTGACATTAGCACAACACAGATTGGAGGAGAGTAAGACTTAAATTTGTAGTCTCACTGTCTGTCCTTTGTCTGAAAGACTGACTTAGGGTTTTCTTCCCATAACCAAACAACCAGTTCCCTCTGGTCATGAGATGGGGCTTATGAGCTGCTTGCCCAACAAAACATATTTTGTAGGATCACCCCCACCTCTAAAAACATACAATAGTAAAACACAAGTATTAGGAAGAAAGATCAATGCCTTGGAAATGAAAACAGTATCCTTCTGAGAAATAGGACCAGACCTCATGATGGTGATGACGTCCTTAAAGGGGACAAGGGATAAAGACTGGGCCTGTGATTACTTGTAGTCCTAGAGATCTGACTAGAATGTAAGGAAGGTAAACGATGTGCCCAGAATACCACAGTCACAGTTGTTACAAGACACAAAGCCTGACCTTCGAGCACTCCATGCTGCTTCCTGGAGAAGAGGATAACCTAACAAATGGAAAAGAATTGAATTGTTTTTGTTTTTAAAGGAGGTTGGTGGCACAGTCTTTCATGACTATGTTGAATGAAATCTGACCTCAGAGATTGTTGGGATGATGGAGATACTCAAAGACAAAGATTTCATTTCCTGACAGAAAGAACTACCTTCATGCATCTCCTGCAGAAAAACGCACCTACTGGAAAGACTTTGGCTCTGAAGTCACCTGCATCTGCAAAATCCAAGTCACCTGGATCCAAATTACTCACACTCTTTAAAAATCAACCAAATCCCAATATCTCCCTATCCCTGACTACCCAGACAAGAGCTACTCTGCTGCATCAGCCTCAGCCAGAGCCCCCAGCATCGCCTGTGCCTTTCAAACTTCTGAGAAAAATAGTTAAACAGACTGAGAGCAAGAAAAACTTTGACTCAGGGAAGATGTTGGAGAAAAATTAGTAGTAGTTACTTCTCAGTCACATGGTTTGGACTGTGTAAAATGATCAAGCCTTTCTTTCATTCACTTGGTGAGAACTACCCAGATGTGATCCTCATAGAAGTGGGCATAGATGACTGTTAGGGTGTTGCTACAGACTCTGAAGTGAAATGCATGGCAACATTTCAGTTTTATAAATATGGAAACAAGGTGGGTGAATATTTTGGAGCCGACAAGGAAAAGCTGAAATCAACCATTAATGAAGTAATTGTGGATCCCGTGAGCAACTGTCAACTATCTAAATTATATGGCTTGTGATTTTTTTCTATTACAACACCCCCCCCAAAAAAAGATCAAGTAACAGGAGTGTGTATCCAAATAACATTTGACTGTAAATGTCAATAAAATGTAAATCCTATCCTATTGATAAAAAAAGAACTATGAATTCTCTGACAGAACGTAAATACATAGTAAAGAATATTACTGAGGAAACAGTGAAGACTTGAAATCAGTGTTCTCCAGGGATAGTGTCAGGGCCAAGGAGGAGAGGAAGTGAAGAAAATGAATCAGCTGTCAGGACAATTGAGCATTCTCAGTCCAAGATATTGTGATGATCTCCTCCAAGTATGACCTGACTTGACTGATCTACTTTTGTCTTCAAACGGAGGGTTGAAGAGAAACCATCAAACTAAAACAGGTGAAAAGAAAGGTGACAAACCACTGAATATAGACTAGCTCAACTTAAAGGAGGGAGAGCTGTTATTTAATTGGATGTAAACAGTCACAGTTTTTGTTCAAATTTGCATGAAGATATTTTTAGGAATACCCTATAATACTTTGCTTTCATTCTTCTGATCTAACCTTTCCTCTGCAGATACAAAGTGTTCTACAATTATCTCCATTTGCAAATTTTCAAATAATGTCCTTCCCATTCTCTCTCCTCAAGTAAATTTAAAAAAAATAATAAAGTCTTCAATACATACATGAATAGTCTGGCAAAAACACAAACTAAAACCAAATTCCCAGATATATGCAGCATAAATTAGAGATAATCTCAGAGGAAATGAATTCCTACCCTAACACACTTCATCAAATGGACTGAAGCATTTATTCCATCTACCTACATGAGGGTTATAGAAAGTACTTTTAGAGCAAACTCTTTCCCCAGATAATGGGCCTCAGTAAGAAGTAGCATAATAAACAATGTTGGGCAGGATCCACTAGGGGTGAGCCCAGGCATAAAAACTTAGGGACTGAGGTAGCTGAGAAATTGAGAGTCTAGCAATCACAAACTTGGTTCTAATCCATGTTATACAACGTCCTGTCCTGACATCCTTACAACTTTGTTCTCCACTCAGGCTGTTTTGATCCCCTCACTGCCCCTCTTTGGCCCTTAAGCTCTCTGTGTTTTTTCCTGAAGGTAAAAACTAAGGATAGCCCAGTAGACCTGTAAGACTCTTACCAAACTCATGAGCAGAGATTTGTTATGTTCCTCCACAGGGAACCTTTGAGAAAGCTGAGCATGAACCTACTTCTAACAATTTGATTGTTACCATGCCTCATATCTGACCAAACTTTGGAATCCTCCATTTTTTTCTTTTATGAAGTAGTACAAAATATTAATATAAAATATGGACCCACATTTCCATAAGCAAGTATTCAAAACTTACAGTAGAACCTCTTTTTGTTGCTTACTATTTTTCATTAACCAATGTACTGATCAAGCAGAACTTATGAAAAGTGACTGGACTTCACCAAGTATAGCCACATGAGAAATTTAGTGACCTTACAAGACTATCATGCCCACTGCACCTGACACATCTATTATCTTTTTAAATGCTTCACATGCATGTGCCATGGTGGTCAAGAAAGTAACTGACAAAAAGGATGCTATGGATGGAGATAGTTTCATCAATACAAAATATTTTGTATCATTATAAGCAAACACACACTGTAGACCATCACTGTAGGAAAATCCCACTTGACATTTGTGATGACACATTACAGTGGTCCTGAAAATGAATTTCTCCCTTTGGGTTGACTAACATTGATAGACTGGCAGAATTCAGGCAACATTCACAAAACATGCTATTAACTATCTCATTATACTGTATTCATTCTCTACTATTTGCCATCCAGTTTTACTAAGTAACTGACACTCCTTGATACTGCTACTCAATCTTTACCTATGTTCCTGTGCCAACCCACTGAGTCCATCAGTATTTCATAGTGTGCAATGAGGAAAGGTTCCACATGTATAAAAATGTTTATAGCAGCTCTCTTTGTGGTGGTCAAGAACTGGAAACAGAAGGGATGCCCATCAGTTGGGGAATGGCTGAACAAGCTGTGGTATATGAATGTAATGGAATACTATTGTGCTATAAGAAATGATGAACAGGAAGACTCCAGGGAGGCCTGGAAAGTTTTATAAGAACCAATGATGAGTGAAATGAGCAGAACCAGGAGAACATTATACACAGTAACAGCCACAGTGTGCAAGGACCTGTTTCTGGTACACTTAGCCCTTCACAGCAATGCAAGGACCTAAAACATTCCCAAAGGACTCGAGCAAAAATGCCATCCACATCCAGAGAAAGAACAATGGAATTGGAACACAGAATGAGGCAGATTATTTTCTCTTGTGTTATGTTTTGTTTTAGTTTTTCTCATAGTTTCTACCATTCATTTTAATTCTTCTATGCAACATGACTAATATGAAAATGTGTTTGAGAAAAATGTATGTGTAATCTCATATAAGATTGCATACCATCTTGGGGAGGGAGGGAGAAAGGAGGAGGAGAAAATTTAAGACTTATGGAAGTGATTGTTGAAAAGTGAAAAAAATTAATTTTTAAAAAATATTTCGTAGTGCTTTGAAACTAGGACTTTATTTTGAAGCATTATAAGCTCTCTATTAGTGAAAAAGTCTTTAAATGGGAATCAGGATTGGGAGAGTTCTGCTTTTCCTACTGGTAGTACAACAACTCCAAATTTATTCTATCATGGATTTTATAGTCCCAGAGGGTCATATATTCCTTGCAGATAGGGAATAGACCCATTCACAGCTGCTTCCTGTCAAGGCCAGAAGTTTCTTCAGGTCTCCCATTATGTAACTCGTTATTACACTTTCGAGTTTTTTCTCCAGGTTGTCATTACACAGGACCTCAATCGTGGTTCCCATACAACTCTGACCTCCACCTATGGCTCCTTCTGAGTACACAAGTGCTTTAGAACTCTGTAGAGGTCCAAAACGCTGATTTACCTCCACTTACATTTCCTTCTTTAAGGAGCATGCCACTTTGAAATTTTAGAAAAGATAAGAAGTGTCTAACCTCCAGAAGGAACTCTTAATAAAAATTGTGTGTGTATACCTACAAACCCATACATATCTATGCATGTATATATATATGTGTGTGTGTGTGTGTGTCTGTGTGTGTATGTATGTATATATGCAAATTATCAAAAATCTATCTTTTCTTCCTCATTTCCAATCTCCCTATTCAATGCCAATTGACAACAAAAACACCTGTACAAACATGTAAAGTCAAAGAAAACAAATTTCTGCATTGGAAATTTCTCTTTCTTAAGGTGGGCAGTATATTTCATTACTGATTTCCTCTGGAATTGTTTTTGATCACTATGCTGATCAAAATGCCTAATTCTTTCAAAACTATTTGTTTTTTACTACTTTGTGGTCCTTGGTTAAGTTTTTTTCTCGTTTTTTTTTCTCACATCAATCTGTATCAGTTCATATCCTTTTTCCAAGGGTTCTCTGAAACAATCCCCTTCAGGCTTATTTAAAATAAAATAGAATTCCATCACATTCATATAGCATAATTGATTCAAGCATTTCCCAGTTGACGGCCAAACCTTCCAGTTTTCATTCTTTGCCACCTCAAAAAAGAGTTATAAATAGAAGATCTGAGTTCAAATGCAGCTCCAGACACTGTGTAACCCTAGGCAAGTCACTTAAGCTCTATTTGTTTCAGTTTCTTCAGCTATATAAAATGGGAATAGTAATAGTACCTACCCCCCCAAGTGATTGTGAGAATCAAATGAGAAAATAATTATAAAACATATAGCACAGGCCTGGCACATAGTATTATATAACTACTAGCTACTATTATCATTATTAATATTGATCCTTGTATTGATCAGAATTTTTTTAAAGTCTTTCAAAGTTGTTTGTTTTTACAATATCATTTTTCTTATATAAATTGCTTCTCCCGATTCTGCTCAGTTAATTTTGCATTGGCTCACACACATCCTCTCAGGTTTCTCTGAAACCAGCACCTTCATCCTGTCTTTTGGTATAATGGTATTCCATCATATTCACATACTATAACTTGCTCAGTCATTCAATGGATGGGCATCGCTTACTTTCCAAATTCTAGCCATCACTAAAAGATATTATAAATATTTTTGCACAGGTTTCACCATACAAGCACACACACACACATGCACAAACACATACACACAGGGTTTAAGAGATGGAGAGAAGGGGAGAAAAAGGAGAGTGAAAGGGAGAATGAGATGGAGATGGAGATGGAGGGAAACAGAGAGAGACAAAGACAGAGAAAGGGAGAATGAGAAGAAGGGAGGGAGAGAGACGGGGGGGGGGGACGCAGAAACTAATGAAAGAAGTCATTGGCAAGTGCCTGGATTTCCAGATTCTGGCTTAACCACCTGAAGGGATTAATGCCTTCTATGATCCACCCACGTATGGAAGGCAGAGAAGACAAGGACAGGGGTAGAGGCACTGACCTCTGGGAGTTTCCCTAAGACCAACTGAAGAGTTTTACAAGTGGCCGGTAGAAACCGCTAAAAACTTTCCAGACATCTGGTAGGTGCTTTCCCTCATATTCCAGTCCAAAGGCCTGGATGGTCTAAAGGTTAATCCCCTTACCCCTAAACTACTCCACTCAGGGCCAAAGCAACAGCCTTTGGCTGCCCCACCAGCCTGATGAGCTCTACACACACACACACACACACACACACACACACACACACACACAACTAAGAGATCAAATATTAGACTACCTGGGATGAGGAGATGGACAAGTCTTCTCCACCTCAGGGTGAATGAGTGAATGGATAACTCATTTATTAGGGGTTTACTATGTTCAAAACCCTGTGGGATACCTCAGCCCCCCCCAAAAAAGTTCTGCTCTCAAGGATGGCACGTTTTCAAGTATTCAAACTGATCACCTCTGAAATACCTTGCCATATTTGATATAGGATACTATTATTCCATCCATGATGAAATGAATAAAGAGAAAGGGGATTTTGTGTGTGTGTTTGTGTCTGTGTGTGTATGTATGTATGTATGTATGTATGTATATGGGACAGCTGGGTGACTCAGTGGATAGAGTGCCCAGTCTGAAGTCAGGAAGACTCAGTGGATAGAGTGCCCAGTCTGAAGTCAGGAAGACTCATATTCCTGCGTTGAAATCTATCCTCAGATACTTACTGTGTAATCCTGAGCAATTCACTTAACCATATTTGCCTCAGTTTGCAAATGTGTAAAATGAGCTGGAGAAGGAAACAGCAAACCACTCCAGTATCCTTGCCAACAAAACCCCAAATGGGGTCAACAGAGTCAGGCATGACTGAAATGACTGAACAAAATCAAATGTATATGCATGTATAAATATGGAAATATAAGTTATGGAGGATCTGAATTCTTTATCAGTGTGTGTGTGTGTGTGAGTGTGTGTGAGTGTGTATGTGTGTGCGCATGGATCTGTAGGGAGGGAAGAGAGGAAAGGACTTGGGAAGCAGAGAAAAAGATGCCTATAGCATCTTAAAAAGTAACCAAGTTGAAGCATTCTAAGAAAATGCATTTTTCACTAAAAAGGTTTCTGCCAGTTTTTCCCTGTGTGGGCACTTTACCTATCAATGAGGCCCCCAGATTCTATTCTAATTAATACCTCTCTCAAATAGTTATTATAAATAAGGAAAATGCTGTGTCAATTTTAAAATGCTATATAAATGGGAACTCTTATTTTTATTACATCACCAAAAATATAGCAATCTTAAATTGCCTTCAAACATCTCATCTTATAATCAGAAGTTGACTTGCAGCTATTTTTTTTAGCTGTGTTTACTGATTAAGATGACATGTATTTGGCAGAACTGAATCAGTGAACAATTGCTTGTGGGGTGCAAACCTATCTAAACAGTCAATTTCTACATACTTGATATGATCAAGTGACTGGAACTGTAAGTAAACTCTAAAGACAGTCAAAGGAACCCATTTGACCTCGTGTTGGCACAGCACTTTTCCACTGTGAGGACAGAGCCCAAGTTTCACGTACACTGTGCTATAGAAGGGGTATTGAAAGAATAGTAGAAGACTTACAGGAGACATAATACTTGTCTTCAGATATTTGAAGGGTGGTTATCTAGCTCATGCGTGTTCATCCTTTGTTGCCAAGGAAGACCATGCCGTCAGAGAAATAATGACATGACTTGCACTTGACTTTGTTTTGAGTGAGGGAGGGTTGTGCAGGTCACTAGCCTCACTTCTCCTCTGGAGCCATCTGAATCCAGTGACCAGATATTCATCAGGATGACTGGAGATGGCCCAGGATGAGGCAACTGGGCCCAAGGTCACATAGCTAGGGAGTGTCAAGTGTCTGAGGTGAGATTTGGACTCAGGTCCTCCTGACTCCTGCACTGGTGCTCTATTCACTGCACCACTTAGCTGCCCCATATGTAGCTCAAAGGATCGTAGGCTTAGGATGGAAAAAGAACTTAGAGACTGCATAGCTCACCTCTTCATTATACAAGTGAGAAAACTGAGATCCATCAAGGTTAATTGACTTGCCCTGAGTCACGTAGGTTACAACCTATACCAGGGCACAGGTAGGATTCAAACCCAGATCTTCTAATTTCAAATCCAGTTCTATTTCCACTGTGCCACTAAACTTGTGGAAGAGGGATTAGGTGTATTCTGCTTGGTTTCAGAAGGCAGAACTAGACAATGGGTAGATGAAGAAAGGAAAAAGGCAGGAATGCAGGATGGAAGGAAGGAAGGAAGAAGAAGGAAGGAAGGAAGGAAGGGAGGAAGGAAGGAAGGAAGGAAGGAAGGAAGGAAGGAAGGAAGGAAGGAAGGAAAGAAGGAAGGAAGGAAGGAAGGAAGGAAAGAAGGAAGGAAGGAAGGAAGGAAGGAAGGAAGGAAGGGAGGGAGGAGAGAAGGAAGGAAGGAAAGCTCTCTTTTGTAACTGTAGCAATCACTTGCTTAACTCAGGGTCATAGTCAAACCAAACCTTCAGAGTATAAGGGAAATTTTTCAGGTTGCAAGCTAATGGTGGAGAAAAATAAGATAGTCTTGCTCCCATTTCCATAACACTTGAGTCTGCCTCTGCTAATAATGAGTCACTAACTAGCCATGTTACCATGTAATCAGACAATTGAATATCTCTGAGTCTGGGTTTCCTCGTCTATAAAATGGGTATGATACTTATACTACTGATCTCACAAGGTTGTTGGAAGGAAAGCTCTTTATGAACAGGAAATATTTATAAATAAAGTAATATAAATATAAACATTTATAAACAGCAACATTCCATGGGATTGGAATATTGGAAATGGTCTTTTATACCTTATCAAATTGAAATCCTCTACTACTCCAAGATTCTTTCTTGCAAGATCTTCATATTTTCTAGTTACACTCTAGCTCCAATATCTGCTCATTGCACAGAGACTGAAATTGGAATGAGGAAGTTAAGGCCTGTTCAGTGATTTGCCCCTAGGTTACAGAGCAGTAAACTGAGATTCAAACTCAGATCCTCTGACTTGTAATCTAGCATTCTCTCTCCTATACGCCATTGCCTCTGTTGGAATTGTCTCTCATCACTGGGCCATGCCACCTGGACAGCTCACAGGTACATGAACTCACTTTCATCCTCCAGGGAGGCAAGAAAAAGGTTAATTTTTTAATTCTCTCTTGAGAGATCCCTCTCTAGTAGCCCCTTCGGAAAAATAGAATTCCCCCCCAAAGGGACTAGTCCTTGTGCCCATACCCTCAGATTCTCTGTCTTTTCTGTTTTACTCACTCACTACTCTTGATCAAGTCTCTTAAACTACTGGGTAACCTTTCTGTGGGCCTCTCTACTACAACTCCCAGTCTGTGAACAGCCCCTTTCTCCCTCCTGGGTGCAACTGAGGTGATTATTTGTTTGCTTGGTTCTTTAGAGGATTTTCATATCATCCAGAGAGAAAAAAGCAAAAATAAACACAGAGAACACAGAATTGCTCCATTGCAGAGCATGATAATCTTATTCCCTGAATATCTCTAAACTACCTGGACCAGTTCCCTAATCCAACTCGTCTTGCTCCCATTTCCATGATACTTTGATCTGCCTCTACTAATAACCACTGATCTCACAAGGTTATTGGAAGGAAAGCTCTTTATAAACAGCACAGCATGATATAAATGTATTATGTACATTTACACGTAGTCAGTGGTTTTTCTTTTAATTGGTTCTACAAATTAATGAGGCAGAATGGAAGCAGAGTTGGGTTGTAATTGCAGCGACCTGTCCTGAGCTCCACTGCTAAGCCTCCGATCCTTGGCAAGTCACTTTGTCTCTCTTGGTGGTGTCTATTGTCCTATGATCAAATGATTTCTACAGTCCCTTCCTACATCTAAAATTCAAAGATACCTAATTTCTAACTGCGGAATAATTTAAGCAGGAAGACTAAACTGACTCATTCTTAGTAAATGCTAATTACCTTCAATCATAATGCAGAATGGAGGAGATGTAGTCCTATTCAAACAAGTTCAAAGTGGAAAGAACAATGTGAAATGAAGTAAATAGAAGAGGATTTACCTAGCATTTTTGATGGGCTCTTCATGATTTATGCCTGTCCTGGGGAACACGAGTTCCCCAGTACTAATCTGGGATTAAGAGATTGCTATCATTAAGAAATTAACAACCTAAAACCTACAAAATGTCCTATAATCATCAGGCAGGTGTGGTTGAGGGTAGAGGCAGGACAGGGCATCTGTGCCCAAGTTTAGAAAACTTGCCATCCCCTCATTTGTAAATTGCATCCTCTGTCTATGGCAGGGGTAGGGAACCTGTAGCCTAATTTAAGGCCTCATGTGGCCCTCTAGATCCTTAAGGGTGGCCTTTCAGCTGAATCCAAGTTTTATGGATCAAATTCTTTAAAATTTAGATTCACTCAAAAGACCTTACTTAAGGATCTAGAAGGCCACATGTGGCCTTAAGTCTGCTGGTTCCCTTCCTCTGCCCCCCGCCCCCGCCCCCCGCCCCCACCCCTGTTTGTGTCATTCAACTACCAAGGCTTTGAACCTTCACCAAAATGCTCACAAAAACTTATCACAAAATAAATATCTACATGGCATGGAAAGCAGACTTGATGGCATTAAGACGTGCACATCAATAAAAAGTAATGTGATAAAATATCCCTTGAATTGCGCATGCAGACAAACATGGGTACATAGATTTCTCCTTTATAACTGCTGTGGATTAGTCAACCTTACCTACTACCTATTTCAAGCCCTGCCTGAGGGACCCAACAGTAGCAGTAAACGTCTTCTCCAAAGCAGTTAGAAATTCATGGAGGTGAGAGAATTGGTATTTAGCAAGCCCCCTCTACCTCCATTTTCTAAGTATTGGTTCCTTCACTATAATTTAAATCCCTGTGGAATGAGCAGATATAGTAAAGGATTTCAGTTTGACAGTTGAAAGAGACCATTTTCATACTCCATTCCTTTGGAACATAATATATTATTTTTCTCAACCATTAGCTAGCAACATGAAAAATTTCCCTTACACGTTGAGGGCTTGCTTTGACCATGATCCTGAGTTAAGCAGGTGATTGTAACAGTTAGAAAAAGAGCTTTCTTTCCTTCCTTTTTTCCTTCCTTTTTCCATTCTTTTTTCCTTCCTTTTCTGTTCTTTTTCCTTTCTTTTTCCCTTTTTTCATTTCTTCCTCCCTCCCTTCTTTCCTGCCTTCCTACCTTTTTGCTTTCTTTCCTGTTTCCTTCCTTTTCCCTACATTTTTCCTTTTCTCCTTTTTTCTTCCTTCATTTTCCCTTCTTTCTTCCATCCTTTTTCTTTTTTCCCTTGTTTCTTTTTCTTCCTTTCTTTTAAATAAAGTCAGCAAGCTGCCAACACACTCTTCGAGTTCATCCACTGAAGCATTTCAGATCATGCCAGAACACGTCTTGACATTGCTTAAGACATTAAGAAAGAGGTTTCCAGTAGTCAGTTTCTATTGGGTCAAAGAATTAGAGAAGTCTTAAAGTAACCTTGTGTCAGCTTTTGCTTCTTACTTTATTTTCCCGTCTTTGAAATACTTGCTAAGAATGTGGTAATAGAGTTTAAAGGTTATTATTCCTTACTTACACTGTACAGCAAGAAAAAAAGCCTCCAGGAAGCTATAAAAATTGGAGTTTTAATGAGCAAGAAGGGATGGTAATGGCAGTGAAATCGACAGAGTTGCCCTTTAAAAGCAAGCAGGTACAAATCCAATGCATTTGACTGGCTTACATCTGCTCCTTTCTTCGACTTACCGATCAGTGGGCAAAAGCAATGACAGTAATTAACAATGACTTTCTGGCTGAACTTTTCAGGCTGAAGGTCATTCCATGGAAGACATTGGAAAGCAAAAAGGAAAGTAATTATGCTGGTTTCATGGTCAGAATCCTAATTTTTTTGAACCAGTATTCCTTTAACAGATGCAAGTTGAACCAAATGTCCCTAGGATTTCAGACAGGATGTTTTCACAGAAAGTACCTTCAAGAAACAGATGAAATAAACAGCAGTTACTTTAACAGTAAAGTCAGCATTAATCACTGTTAATCAATGCCTTGTCATCAGCTCTGACGGCCAACCTGGCAGAATTTCCCTGTCAGATCTCATTGAGGGTATTTTAATTTTGGCATGCTGAACTGAAAAAAACTAAGAATCCAGTAGGAAATGAAAAAGCATGGGTTGGATTATATTTTACAGGCCTCACAAGCCCCTAACTGTAATTAATTTCCCTAACTCAGCACAAGTTTCAATATCAGTTTCTATATTTTGCATGGTTGTTGTTTCTTAGAAAATTTCCAGTATATAGATTCACATACACAAGTTTAAATACTATTAGTTTGCCAGTATGAGATGAAGTTGTCATCTGGTTTGCAAATCTTGAATACTCTCTAAGCTCCATATGCTGGCTATTCCACACAGTATTGTAAACTAGCCAATGAAAGGGACACAAAGAAAGGCTCAACCCAAGAAACAAGGAAGGCTCAGTGTCTGGAAATTTCTACCTTTCAGTAGAGGAACTAATGAATATTGTAGAAAGTCTCCCAGGAGGCTTTCCTCAGCAAGCCTTCTTCTCATGACTTGGAAAGGGAAAGTCTCTTACAGCTATTTAGGTTAAATTTCACAAGCATTTATTAAGTGCGTACTGAGGCACCATGCTAAGTGATGGTGATACTAATGCAAGCAAAAAGAAAGACATCCTTCTGCCTTCAGAGAGCTTACAGTAGAATGAGGGAAGCACCCAACAGTACCAAAGAACTAGAAGGAGGGGTGATGGTGAAGGTGTCCACAAGGGTGAGGGGTTTTTGAAGTCTAGAAATACAGAAACATAGCAAGAATGTGAAGGAGAGTCAGCTGGCCCGGGTCCTTCCACAAAATGGAGGTTCCACTAGGAATACACTAGTGGGAGAAGGGAGCCAGCATAGCAGAGGATGTTCTAGAATGATAAGGTCGCAGGGAAAATGGATGTTCCGGGAGGAGACTACAGGTGAGGCATGACATTGAAAGCACTCACTATGGGTCCAATGCTATACTAAGAGCTGGGGATAGAAAACCAAAACCAGAGCAATCAAAGCTCAGGTGAAGGTCTGATAACCAAGACATACAGAGTATCCCCAAAGTCTCAGTACCTGTCAGTCTATATTATCCTTCCCCACTTCTTATGAGGACACTTTCAAGGTCACTCTGAAGAACTTTTATCTCTTGAGCTTTCATCATACTGGGAGGGAGAGATAAAGAGATCAGGGCATGTTACTCATGCATCAAAGCATGCATCTGTGATTATATTCTGTCACTGCATCAAATGATGTAGGAAGTACACCCCCCCCAACATATGTTTGATGTAAATATGTAGTAAATAAATACAAAATCATTTCTGGAGAAAAATGTCTGAGGAAATCAGGAATCTCCCTTCTTAGGGGGCCTGATGATGTAACTATGGCTCATGTTTTCTTGTCCTCTATTTTTCACTCTGTCTTTCCTTTGTTCCTTGCCTAGTGCTCTGCATCTCTCTACCATTCTCCAGTTACCTCCTCATCCTGGAAACTCCCTTTACTCTTGCTGCCCCTTCCCCACACTGGTGAGTTCCTCCCCTGAACCTCCATTTTGAGTAAGTGCCCAGGTTCGCCATTTGGTCATTGTTGAGTCATTTTTCAGTTGTGTTCGACTCTTCATGACCCAGTTTGGGGTTTTATTGGCAAAGATCCTGGAGTTGGCCATTTCCTTCTCCAGCTTATTTTACAGACAAGAAAACTGAGGCAAGTAGAGTTAGGTGATTTGCCCTCAGCCACAGAGCTAATAAGTGTCTGAGGCCATATCTGAACTCAAGAAAACCCAACACTATGCCACCTAGCTGCTATGCTTACGCTCCCAGACCTGCTTCTGACTCTCCCAAATTCTTTGTGTTATCAGACCTTTACCTGCTTGTTGTAACTGCATCTTCTTCATAGGAGTAGAGTAAGAGATTTTGGCAACTGCTTCCTATCAGTTCTATATGTGAAATTTCATAATGGCTGTGAACTTACCCACTGGGAGGTATGTTCATATTAGGCAGTGATAGTTTGTACAAGAAACTGCATTGTGATGGTCTATTCTTCTTCATTAAGCTGAGTGAAGCCAGGACTCATTTGTGTGGTTTTGACTACCTTCTGGTGGCCATTCTCTAGCCTCTGGCTTCAGTTTAGTGGTAGATGCAGAAACTTGGTGAGATGGGAATGGCTCTGTCTAAACTGGGGTGGGTTTTAGTGCCCACTTAATACCTGTTAGGCTTTATTTACCCTTCCCTGCTTCTTGAAGAACTTTAGTATAAGTTGTGAGACATGGTAGACAGTGACACAGGGCTATCTGATATGGCATGCCCAACTCAAAGAAGACACTGTGCTCTACAAACCAAGTACAATCATGATAGCACAAAGAAAACATGAGATGTACAAATACAGAGACATCTTCCTCCCAAATGTTCAAACAAACTATTTGTGCCTGACCTGTGGTAGACCTCCAACTCAAGTCTGGGGTTGAGGTGCCCTGAGCATAGATTTGTGCAAGGGAAAGAATATCTCAGGTTGACAAGGAGGGGGATGGGAATGGTTAGCTGCTTTCCAAAAGCAAGGGTTTCAAAATTAAGAAGTCATAGATTTATAAAATATTAACCCCATTTCTGTAGAACTCTAAGGCTTACAAATCTCTTTCCTCACAAGAACTTTGTGATGTTATTATGAATCAAATGCATGAATTATTATCTACCTTTAATAGAGGTTGAATAGGTTAATAATATGCCTGTGGTCACAGAGTAAATTTCAGAGTTGGGATTCTGTAGCACCAATGCAATATTCACAAGGCCTATAGTGGCCATGAATATGCTGGCACAGTTCTGAATCAAGAAATACAACAGACTCTCCACATAGAAGACAGAACCAAAACATTTATTCAGATGCCAGAAAGTCAAATCCTTCATAGCAACAAAGAAGTCTATACACAGTAACAATGCAGAGGGCAACACCAACCTCAAGCCTTCCTTCGGTTAGGTTTCCCACAAACCAGCTCCTTTAAACAAATCACAAACAAGCTCTCTCACTCACACTAGCCTGCTGCCTGCTTTCTCTCTCCCTCAGTTCTGACTTCTCTAATTTTCTCTCAGCTCTTCTCTAGCTCCACCTCTTTCTGTTCTACCCTTTCTACTCCAACCCTTCCTGTTCCATGTAACTTGACTCATGAGACTCAGGCTTCCATGTGACTTGGTTACACAGGCTTATTAATAGATGGGAAAGATCACATTAAGAAGCAAAATTACATTAACAATAAGAGAAAATGCATTATTAATACAGATTCCAACCCTGGTGTCTTGACTCACAGGATCTTATGAAAATACCTCGGAGTTGGATGAGACCTCAGAGGACTTCCAGTCCAGCCAGTAACTCAAAAGGAATTCAATATACAACACTTTCTGCAAGGGGCCATCTAGATTCTAAAGAAAGACTACCAGTGATAGGTAGCTCACTTCTTCCGAAGGTCATCCATTCCAATTTTTTATACCCAATTTGATCAAATTGAAATCTGCCTTATTTTAATTTGTACTCATTTTATGAAGTTTTGGCATCTGGTGCCAACTAGAATAAGATTAGCCCTCAGTCCATATAACAGTCCTTAAAACACTTGAAGACTGCTATTGAGTTGACAGTATCTTCTACTATTCTACCTAACATCCTCAGTTCCTTTCTTAGCTCCTTGTATGGTATGATCCCTAGCTCCACAAAGTATTTGATGGCCTTTTCTGAATATGCACCAGCTTATCAATGTCCTTTCTGATATAATATGTGGTCCTAGGAAATGAAAATAGTATGCCGAATGAAGTCTGACTAGAAGAAAATCCAGTGAGGCCTTCCCTTCCCTTTTTCTGGGCACTTTGCTTCTATTACTTCAAATGAAGATGTTGATATTTTTTTGTCTGTTGAGTTATACTGTTGACTCACAACTGATCTTGAAGTCAAATAAGATTCCCAAGCATTTTTCACAAGAATTGGTATATAACCATACACTATTTTTGGAAAAAAAAATTTTTTAGGTTCAAGTTTAGGATGTAATCAGACTCATAGCTCAGAACTTTCTTATAAACCTTGGATTCACATGAATTGGACTCAGCCATGGGGGAGGGGGGGGTCTGACCCCAAGAGGGTCATCTTCCTCTCTTTGACTTGATTTCTCCACCTGAACTAATCTCTAAAAATACCATGGTATAACTCATATCTAGGTGTTTTCAAATATAAGTAAGAAGGGGCCCACATCCGACAGAGGCACTTTTCAGGTGCCAACTGCACATCAGGCATGGAACAGCTTTATCTCAAACCATAGAAAATATCAAAAGATGCCAAGGCCTTGCCGGAGTACACAGACAGACACAGAAACGTAAAGCCCTGAAATAGCCCATCTGCTCCTCTGGAAAAGAATCAGTGACAATTAGTGGTTGCCACTAAGACAAATAATTCTCATTCCAGTGAGTTCTTTCCCATAGAACACTACAAAGTCTCCCTTTGGACTTGTAGCATGACCTGTATTTAGATTCCTTCCCATTAACTCTGTCCCCCTCTTCCTAAAGAGAAAGATACACTGGAGCTAGTGAATAAGCAAACTCGTTCTCACCAGATCTTCACACCATTACTTTCTCAGTTACTCACTGGTTTTTTTCTCCCAGTAGGCCCCTGCACAGGAACTCTGTGGGTTATTTCTCTTCTTACTCTAAGGATTGCCCTGTCTCAGGAAATCCACAGAGGAGCTGGGGTTCACGAATGGTGTTCATAAATTTCCTTGTAGAATAAGTGACCTATGTTTCTTTTTTCATAATAATTATGATTTATTAATAAACTAAACTCTAATCTAAAACACTTTTTGATATACCTACTACATGTAAGATATTCTGCTAGGCCTTGGGGGTTAAAATACTCCCTGTCCTTATGGAGCTTATATTCTACTGCGAGAATGCCATGTGGAGATAGACCAATATTTTCATGACAAATTAGAAGGTGAAAGGGGAACATAGTTTACGCTTTTGCTGTGATTCAGTGTTATACTGGTCTTGAGCAGAGGGAAAGGAGAAATCCTCTCTCCCTTCTTACCACTTGATGTACTCTGGAAGAAGGGGCCAAGGAAAAGGAGAAGAGGTAGTCTTTAAGATAAAGACAGGATGGAAAAAGGGCTGGACTTGGTTTCACAGTTTGCCCAAAGGGATAAGTGATTGATTCTTAATCAACCATTCATCGGAAGGCAGCCTCAGTCCACCCAATTAGTATGTCATCAGTGGACATGCTCACATCGTATGAAGTGATTTCTCCAAATGATCTATATCCTGTATGCTTATAAGGTTGAAAGGAGTTGAAAATTCTTCAAACTGATCAAAGATTTTCCCAATCGTCTTCTGCTCTAACAGCTACCAGTTCAGTCATTTTTCAGTAATGCCTGACACTTCATGACCCCATTTGGGGTTTTCTTGGCAAAGATAGTGGAGTGGTTGACCACTTCTTTCTCCAGTTAATTTTGTAGATGAGAAAACCAAGGCAAACAGGGTTAAGTTACTTGTCCAGAGTCATATTGCTAGTAAGTGTCTAAGGTCACATTTCAACTCTGGAAGGTGGGTCTTCCTGACTCCTGGCCCAGAACTCTATCCCTTGTGACACTTAGCTGCCCCCTAAGAGTTATATTTACACCCATTAAATTTCATGCAATTATATTCAGCTAATCATTTTAGTTTTTAAAGATATTTTGGTTCTCTTGTGTTATGTTTTCTTTTGATTTGATTTTTCTCATGGTTTCTCCCATTTGCTTTAATTCTTCTATGCAGCATGGCTAATGTGAAAATGTGTTTAATAAGAGTGTATGTAGGTGTAGACTCATATAAGATTGCATGCCATCTCGGGGAGCAAGGAGGAAGGGAGGGAGAGAAAAATGAAAACTTAGGGAAGTTATTATTGAAAACGGAAAACAAATAAATTAATTGAATAAAAAAGAAAATTTTAATAAAAGATATTTTTGGATACTAATTCTTTTATTCATTGTGTCAGCCATCCCTGCCATCTTCGTGCAATCATTAAATTTGAGAAGCATGCTATTTGTGACTTTTTTCCCATGGCTTCTATGAAATAGAATAGTGATATAAAAGGTATGTAATTTCTGATATGCAAGTTAGTACCTCTATATATTCACACATATTCCATTCCATGAAGGTCTAGTTGGGATATACTTGAGATGAAATATTTTGTCTCATTGCTCACATGTAGATCCAGATCATTCCTGGTCAGTGAGATTTAATCTTGCATCAGATTAGTCTCTACTTTGCCCCTCTGATTTGTGAATCACACTAAATCACCAGTTATGCTTCTGGAAATACACTGCATTTGCACACTTGATAAATTTAACACATTGCAAAGTGTGCTTAAGTACCTCACTGTACATTATCAGAACCTTTACAATGTTCCCATTCGCTAATAAGCTTGTCAGAACTGAAGGAGAAAGGGGCTTCAAAGAGTAGATGAAACGCCACAGAGTTACTTTAATTCTAATACCTTCTCTCTGTTAGCTATTGTCTATTTGTCCTCTTTGTGTAATTTTACATATTTGTCTGCTTGTTGCCTCCTCTTTAAATGATGAACTCCTTGCAGGCAGGTAGTCTTTTACCTTTCTTTGTGCAGGTTTTATCTCAACAAATTGGCAAAGATGACAAAATATGGTTGTGGAAAGATGGGCGAACTAAATACATGGTTGGTGGAGCTGTGAGTTAATACCACTGTTTTGGAAAGCAATTAGGAATTTCACAAACGAAGTAACTGAAATGCAAAAGTTGGTTTGGGTATCAGCTAGTAAATGTCTGGCTGAAAATAAAGTATATAAAGGGAATAAATATAAAATAAATCTAGAAAGACATAGTGAAGTCAGGTTTTGGTGGCTCATCAATGTCAGGCTGAGGGTTTTGTATTTTTATCCTAGAAAGAAGAAGGAGTTGTAATTATGAATAATAATGAATAAAATTATTAGCCTCTAAAGAATGAACCCTTGAAGTCGGCCTACCTCAGAACAGCTGGCATATTAATTTGTCAGTCTAAAACATTCCTCTTATAGGATTTCAAATTCATACATGCTGATGGGGTAATGGGACCTCGACCCCTAAAAAGAAAAACACTTGTCTTTGAAAGCAGTCCAGTCCCTGAATTTTCCCATCTATTTTAGCAACCCAAATCACAGGTGTCTGGCCAAGGCAACTGGCCCACCTGAGGTCCCATAGATGACCTAGTTAGCTTATTTGACATTCCTTTCACTATTCATCTTGTCCCATCCCCAGACTACTTACATATACTGACCACTCCTTAATCTCAGTTAGATCATCTAGTTAGCCTACTTGATATTCCTTTCACTGTTGCATCAGGCTCACCCCATATCACTTTCCACTCCTTAATCCCATATAAGCATCCGTCTCACCCACATTAAATTGCAGATTTACTAGGAACTCTGACTGTTCCTATTGGCATTACAATAAACCTTGCCACTTTGACTGGAAGAAGGATTGAAGGTGTGAATTTATGTCAGGATGAATTCATTTCAGGCAGACTACATTCCAGGGTTCCCAACAACCCCAAACCACATCAATGCCTCTTTCCAAAATACCATATAGTCTCATATGTTTACTAAGATGATGCTAGATTGCTTCATTGATGCAGCCACAATGATAATCATATTCAGGTATCTTCTGATTGGGAACCTAGTATAGACTGGTAGTAGGGCTCTGGATTGTATATAGCAACTGTGTGAATCAGTACATGATAGCTCTGCTGGTACAAGATAGTCCTGTTCATATAAGGAAAATTGTACAGAGGTCAGCTTGTTCTTGTAACAGGGAGAGATATTTTGCCTCACTGGGGCCCACTCGTGAGTTATTTCCAGGCATAGAGTCCTTAAACTGGGGAGAAAACTATCAGAGATAATGTTTTGAAGCTAGAAGAAATGTCAGCTTGAACTTGGGGTCCAAGCACCCCATTAAAACCACTGCAATACCTTTATCAAGAGAACCCCAAATGGGATCACACAAAGTCACAAGTGGCTGAAGTCACTGAATATCTGTTTTGTGCGGGCAAGTGAGATACTTGACAAGGAAATATGCTTGTTAATGATGGGAGACAACACACAAAAGGAATCTAGAAAGGGAAGGGATGAAAAGGCGAGGGAGAAAAGTCTGGAGACTTGTATTTATAATGATGTTTTATTGAATATGTTTGTATTTATTCACTCTGCGGTATCTCTATTTCTATATGCATTGGCCTCCTCCGTTTGAATGTAAGGTGCTGTGAGTAAGAATGTCCTCCCTTCTTAACTCGCCTCATAGAGTCTTCTTTCTTAAAGATGTGACTCAACCAACACCTTCTGCATGAAGCCTTTCCTGAAAGCGCCTTTTCTCTTCAAACCACTCTATATTTTATATTCTCTCTCTCTCTCTCTCTCTCTCTCTCTCTCTCTATATATATATATATATATATATATATATATATATATATATATAAATATATATATATATATACACACACACACATATACATGTATGCTATATACATGTCTGCCTATACGTGTAGGTATAGGTGTACATGATTTTATTCTGTTGTTGTTTTTGAGCTATTTCAGTCACGCCCAAGTCTTTATGACCCCATCTGGAATTTTCTTGGTAGAGGTACTACAGTGGTTTATTTCTCCAGCTCATTTTTCAGAAGAGCTGAGGCAAATAGGGTTAAGTGACTTGCCTAGGTCACCCACCTAGCAAGTATCTGAAGTTAGATTTGAACTCAGAAAGAGAAATCTTCCTGATTCCCAGCTCAGTGTTTTATCCGTTGTACCACCTAACTGCCTGTTTTTATGCCATATGTATTTAAAATATATGTATACAACTCATTTTATTAGGCACTATCAAACACTATGCTAAGTGCTGGGAACACAAATACAAGCAGAATAAAACAAAATAAAACAAAAACAAAACAAAAAACAATTCATCACCCGCCCTCAAGGAGCTTACATTCTAGTAGATCTGAAGGATCATTTTTATACTTGAATAATTCCAGTGGTGGAAAATATTTTTAAAAATCAGCCCATTCTGTCCTCAGAATGCTATTTGTTAGAAACTTCTTACTTAGATTAAGACAAAATGTGCCTCTCTGGTAGTCATTCTAGTTCAGACCACGGTGGTAACCCAAGATTTCTAACTTCTCTTCCATGTGATTGATAGCCCTTCACCTATTTCACTGAATCTACAATCCTTTGTTGTATGTGCAGGAGTTAGGAGGACCTGAGTTCAAATCTCACCGCAGACACTTGACACTCACTAGCTGTGTGACCTTGGGCAAGTCACTTAACCCAATTGCCTCCTCCTGGGTTATCTCCAGTCATCCTGATGAATATCTGGTCACTGGATTCAGACAGCTCTGGAGGAGAAGTGAGGCTGGTGACTTGCACAGCCCTCCCTCACTCAAAAACAAAGTCAAGTGCAAGTCATGTCATTATTTCTCTGATGGCATGGTCTTCTTCAGCAATGAAGGGCGAGCACATATGGTGGCAAAGAACTGGAAACTGCAGGGATGACCATCCATTGAGGAATAGCTGAACAAGTTGTGGTATTGATTGTGATGAAATGAAACATAGAAAGATTTGCATGAAATAATGAAGAGCAAAATGTGCAAAATCAAGAGAATATTGTACACAATAGCAGTAACATTGTTATAAGAACAACTTTGAGGAAATAAGTTATTTTGCCTTTTACAAATGCCTAAATTAACCCTACAGAACATACGAAGAAAATGCTTTCTGCATCAAAAGAATGGTAGCCATCTCTAAGGCAGGGGGGAGGAGAAAGAAGGAAAACAAAGAAAAAAATTTACATGCTAATTTTGTTGTATATTTGAAAGAAATAGTAAGTTGCACACTGTAGATTTACAATTCCATGTATAATCATCTTTATCGTTGTACTGTGTTATGAAAATGTTTGTTTTATTCTGTAAACTAAAAATAAAAGAGAAAATGTTATCCACCTTTAGAGAAAGAACTGATAGAGTCTGAAAGCAGATTGAAGCATACTTTTTTCTTATCTTTTTTGTCTGTGCTTTTCACAACATGACTAATATGGAAATATGTTTTGCATGACTGCACATGTATAACTTACATCAAATTGCATTCTCAATGGCAGGGAAGAATTTGGAACTCAAAATTTTTTTAAATGAATATCAAAATCATTTTTACTATACTTTTAAAATGTACAGCAACCATACTTTCTTTTTAAATATTAAATATTTTATTTTACAGGGAAAAAAATAAAATATTAAATAAATGGGTTTTTTTGAATATGGTTGCTGAGGTTGTGGGTGACTCAATGCTAGAACAATGCCAAGTACCTTTTATTTTACTGGGGCCCTCAGCAGATCTCAGATTACAGGAAGCTAAGATTTAGTATGCTGAAAAGGAGTTGCCACTTCAGAATTAAAAGTAAGGGACTGCAGAGTTGCTAATGTGTGCCTAATCTTGTATATCTTTCACTAAATGTTTCTAATCTTATAAGTCTCTTATGAAAGTTTCTACTTTTCAATGCCTTATAACTGGAAACTAAATGTTTATCCTACAGTTAGCCTGAGTCAAACAAGGTGATTTGCCCAAGATCAATTAGCTAATGAATGTCTGAAGTTGCATTTGAGTTCAGGTCTTCCTGACCCCAGCCTCAGGTTTCTAACCAATGTGTTGCCAAGCTTTCTATAAAATTAAAATATATAAAATGAGGAGGACGGACTGGATAATCTCTAAGGACCCTTCCAAACCGGTTAAATGCCAAACCACAAATGTGGTGATTAAAGCAGTCAACCTGGGGCAAGGTGTCCAGTGAAAGATCTAGTATGTGACCCTGGGTAAGGCAGTCAATTCCTGGAGCCAGACTACCTCTGTTATTCTTCCCATGTCAATTCAAACTAAATTTTCAGTAATTGCAAAATCTAATTTTAAATACAGATTTAATTTTTAATTGATTGGGACACCCAGCAGAAGATGAAAACCCACCTCAAACCTTCACTCCCCAGAATCCCTTCTAATATTTATTCCAGGCAGTTCACAATTCAATTGAAGCTTTTCTGATATGGATGTTAATTCTTTTACCCTTCCTTACTTGTATGACAATTCCATCATGAGGTTTAATAAGGGGAGTCAGCAAGTGAAGAGGCAAAAAGTATTCCTGCTTCAGTTGCCCTTTATAAAACTAGAAGAGGCAGCTGAAAGTTAAATGCTGGACCCCAAATTCTATGTTACAGTATATTGCAGTCCTTCCTTTGTAAATTAAGAAAACATAAAGAACTTCTTTACCTAAAGCAGCAGAATTATGTAAGAATCATGAAATACTGAGCCTGGTTTTATTTTGTAATTTAGTTTAAATTGTAAGTTATTATGTAATAATCAGTACATTGCATACCCTTACTCCCACTTCTCAGGTTAACTTGAGAAATTACTTCCTTTAAGTAACCTATATGTATGTAACATTTTTGGCCACTAAACCAAAATAGAGCCTTGCTTCAAAACATGACTTTTGCAAAATTTTTTGACCCTATTTGTTCCTTCTGGTCTTAACTTCACTGTTTGTCTGGTATGAAGAATCTGAGTCCATAAATCAAATAAATCACATAGGAACTGTCTCTAATCATCTTCAAAATTGTCAGTAAAGTTCAGGTTGTACATAGGAATCAATGGTAGAAGAGGAAGAAGATGCTGACGCTGATGAAGATGGCAACGATGAAAAAGAGGAGGAAAAGGAAGAAAAAGAAGAGGAAGATGAAGCAGCAGCTTGAGATTCCTATGTAACCGTTCCTTAAGCCTAGGTATATCCTATATGGCAATCCTACTGTAGAAAATTGCAATAGGTTGTCAGAATTTTTAGCTCCCTATTTCCACCAGATAATGTGCATAGTGCAGAGAAATGAGCACTGCTTCTGGACTCAGAGAACCTGGGTTCAAATCTTACCACCAACACATTATCTGTGTGACCAAAGGCAAATCACTTCCCCTTGCTTGATATCTGTTGTCTCATCTGTGAAATGGAGTATACACCAGATATTCCCTGTGGTACATTCCTGCTCTAGATCTATAATTCTTTTTTTTATTTTATTTTTCATTTTTAACACAATTTATAACAGATAAAACAATTGAAACTTTTGGTCAGGTGATACTTCTTTTTAAAGCATTTACAATATGGGCCACAAAACAATTTTTTTAAACATTAACCATAAGTAATATTTATGTTGCTAACTTCCCAAACTCTTGACCTACTTGTCTCCACAGTATTACTAAGAATTAAAGGACCCTAACTTGTTGGTCTAAAGTCCTATGCCTAATAACTTAATTTTAGACTTAACCTTGGATGTTCCCCTACCAATATTCTATACTTTAATAGATCTGGTATTAAGCTTACTAACCTTTTGACTACAGGAAATTGCCACCAAGAGTAAGGACATGGCAGGGATACAATATCTTCCCAACTTCATGTCAATTCCAGGCAGGATTAGATTATCCACTTGCATTCAGTCAGGCTTAAAGTCTGCCAGGTGTCAGTGGGGAAACTGAGTCAGGAGAATTCCACCTCAGCCCAGGCTGAACAGCAGCTCTCCCACCCTTGCCTTGAGATCACCTATGCAGTTCATACCAGCATCTTATCAGGTTACTCTCATCATGGATTGGAGGCTCAGACTGCCTTTCCTGCTACCCAGAGTTAGACTCAGAAGAACAGTCACTTAATAGTTCCATAGCATCTAAAAATGGCAAGTTCCAATAAAAAAGGTTTCAAATATGATTATAATTTCATTTTGGCTAAGGAACATCTTTTGAGGCAAGTCTTAAGTGGCTTACATGCCTTTCTATACATGTTCTAGTTCCTGATTAAATGGCAATCATAAAATCAAATTTACCATTAAAAACCTTGACTTTTCCATCAATGCCAAATGTTACCTGAGGTTACCTTCCTCTAGGAAATTTAGACTGAAATTCTTTTCCCCAAACTAAAGATGTCATTGATTTATTCTCAGTAATTAATTCAGTCTATTGTTTTAATACTAATTGCTTTTACCTCACTTTGTAACATGTCCAGTTTTTCTCCACATAGCTCCCCTCCCCCTGCTTCCTAATACCTTACATTCTGATTACTCCTTCCCTTAATGTACCCTCCCCTCCATCACACCCCACCCCTCTCCTATCCCCATCTTCTCTCTTTTCTTGTAGGGCAAGATATATTTCCGTACCCCATTCCATGTATTTCTTTTTTCCCCATTATATGTAATAAAAATTCTCAACATTCATTGCTAATACTTTGAATTCCAACTGCTCTCCCTCCCCCCATCTCTCCCCAGCCCTACTGAGAAGGCAAGCAATTCAACACAGACTAAATATGTGCTCTTTTGCAAAAGACTTCCATAGTAATCATGTTGTGTGATACTAATTATATTGTCCTCTGAATTACCCTATCCCCCCTAATTTTTCCCCCCTACAATTGACCTTGTCCCTTCTCAAAAGTGTTTATTTCTCATGATTCCCTTCTCCCATTTGCCCTCCCTTCTAACATTCCCCTCATCCCACTTGTCACCTCCTCTCCTACTTTCCTGTGGTGTATATAAATTTTCATATCAAATTTAGTGAGCATGTTATTCCCTCCTTCAGCCAGATGTGGGGAGAATAGCTTTATTTTTCCCCCTCTCCTCTTCTACTTTATCCCCTCCATTGAATAAGATTTTTCTTATCTCTCTTATGACTTATGGCTTGCCCCATTCCATTACTCCCTTTCTCTTCCTGGAATTTTCCTCTTTCACCCCTTATTTTTTATTTTATTTTATTTTATTTTTTGTGTGGACATCATCTCTTTTGATTCAACACACCCTGTACTCTATATCTATATATGTGTATGTGTGTATCTGTGTGTATAATCTCTCCATCTACCCAAATACTGAGAAAAGATTCAAGAGTTAAAAATATTTTCTTGCCATGTAGTAATGTAAACAGTTCAGTTTTAGAGAGTCTTTCATGAGTTTTCTTTCCTGTTTACCTTTTCATGCTTCCCTTGATTCTTGTCTTGGAAAGTCAAATTTCCTATACAGATCTGGTCTCTTTACTTCAGCATGAACTCTTGAAATTTGACTATATCACAGAATGACCATTTTTCCCCTTGGAGTATTATATTCAGATTTGATGGGTAGGTGATTTTTGGCTTCAATCCCAGTTCCTTTGACTTCTGAAATATCACACTCCAAGCCCTTTGATCCCTTAATGTTGAAGCTGGCAGATCCTATGTTACCCTGATTGTATTTCCACAGTACTCAAATTGTTTCTTTCTAGCTGCTTGCAATATTTTCTCCTTGATCTGGGAACTCTGAAATTTGGCCACAATATTCCTAGGAGTTTCTCTTTTGGGGTTTCTTTCAGGAGGTGATCGATTAATTCTTTCAATATCCATTTTGCCCTCTGATTCTAGAACATCAGGGCAGTTTTCCTTGATAATTTCATGGAAGACAATGTCTAGGCTCTTTTTTTTGTTCATGGCTTTCAGATAGTCCAATAATTAAATTATTTCTCCTGAATCTATTTTCCAGGTCAGTTGTTTTTCCAATGAGTTGTTTCACATTATTTTCCATTTTTTTTTTCCAAATTTTTGGTTTTGTTTACTAACTGCTTGGTTTAACTCATAGTCATTCATTTCCCTGAGCTCAATTCTCTCTTTCAATGAATTATTTTGTTCAGTGAGCTTTAGAACCTTGTCCTCCATTTGGCTAATTCTGATTTTTAAAACCTCCTTCTCCTAGTTGGCTTTTTAGACCTGTTTTTCTAATTGAGTTAGCCTCTTTTTAAAGCTGTTACTTTCCTCAGCATTTTTTTGTTTCTCCTTTAGTAAGCTGCTAACTTGTTTTTTAAGGTTTTAATTACCTGAGCCCAGTTTTAGTTCCCTTTGGAGGCAGAGGCCTTGACTTCCTCTGATGGTCTGCCTTGTTCTTCCTCATCTGAAAGGATGGGGGGAGACACCTGTTACCCAAAAAAGTAACCTTCTATGGTTTTGTTTGTTTTTTCCCCTTTTTGGGGCATTTTCCCAGCCAGTTACTTGACTTCTGAGTTTCCTCTCCACAACCACCTGGCCTCCAGTTCTGCCAAGCCAGCACTTGGGGGCTAAGATTCAAATGTGCTGCTCCCAAGCCTTAGGGATTTTCAGCAGGGGTGGGGCTGCTATTCAGTGTGAGATTAAGTTCAGCTGCTCAGGTGGGGGCATGGCTGCCACACAAGGCTCAGTTCCCTCAGGGGAACTTATGAGGAGTTTATGAGGAAACCTTCAGCAATGAATGTGGGCTACTGCCTGCTTTGGGAGTCTCTGTCAGCTGCTGCTTCTACTGCTGACTCCTGAGGGGGCCTGAGTTATGGGGACACCCTGCTCCCCTCTCAGCCAGCCAAAAAGACCCTCTCACTGACCTTTGGCACCTGTGGGTTGAGGGACCTGCACTGCTGCTGGAGATTCCATCCCTGAAGCCTGCTCGGATCTGCTCCTCTGGGTGCCATGTGGTCAAGGCAGGGCTGGGCTCTGCTCCAGGTCCAGTGCATGACAGACCTTTCCCTTCAGTTTTTCAGGTCTCTCTGGAACAGAAATCTCCTCCACTCTCTTGTTCTGTGGCTTCTGCTGCTCTAGATTTTGTTGAGACTTCTTCTTTACAGGTATTTAATGGGCTGTGGGGTAAGAGGTAAGCAAATGTGTATCTTTCTACTCTGCCATCTTGGCTCCTCCCCACTCTAGCTCTCTCTTCAGGCAACATCTGTTATATCTCCTCCTCAAGGTTCTTAGGTACCATCAGGTACCTCAGGATCCTGAGGATTCTCTATTGGGGGGGCGGGGTGGTGTATGACCATCATTCTATTTCATTTAATCATTTGACATCTATTGACTTTTCAAAAAGATATTTATTTCAAAGATATAGCAAAAGTAAGCATTCAAACCCTAACAGTTCAGGGGCATAATCACCTATATTAGCTTGAGATATGGGACAGTAGGCTCAATTTAGCTCAGTTTATACATAACATTGTGCCCAACAATTTCATGTCTAAAGCTGGTGGCATCTCTGCTAGATATGTCTTCTCAGCTTCTGCTGGGCAGGGAAATCTAAGGTCCTTCCAAAGATGAGCCTTCCTTCCCCAAGCATTGATATTGCACAGGCTGAGAATCATGGTCTGCACTCTGAATCCCAGATTCTTCTGCTCCTTCTCCTGACCCTCTGAAACTCCCCAAATCAGATATTCTGTGGATAAAGGAGACACTGAGATTCCCCAGAAGTGAATGAGTCCAAGAGACAGAAAGTGAGACTGGTAGATCTTTATGAACCGCTTTGCAGTCAAAGATCCTCTTCAACATGTGGTCAGTAATCCAAAACCAGTTACCATATGTCTACACATGTTCCACAGCCTTTCCCTCCAAGGCACCTCCCTTATTCCTCATACTGATTCTCTCTGCTTCCTAGTGGTCCTCTTCATGGAGAGATGCTGCTTCTCACTAATGTCTTCTATGTTGAGATGCCTACTGACACACACAAACCCCTCTCTACACTTGTCTGTGAAAATATTTTACCCTCTTAGTATAAGCTGACCAAGGGCAAAGATTGTCTCACTTTTTCATTTGTATCCTAGTACAATGTTTGACATATATGAGGTACTTGATATATAAAGTCTGTTGACTAAGTGGTTTAAGGCTATGAATTTAGTTCTGCTTTGTTCATTTTCTTACCATTAGATGCAACTCCAGACGTATTTATGTCTTGCTTTCTCGTTTACATTCTGCCTCAGATCAGACACTCCAGACCTAGCCCTGGGGCACTGCAGTCCTTACTGGTGAGAATTCAACAAATCTAGGTACTCCCTCACCCACCCTAATTCTCCTGGATTGTGCATTCCCCCTTCCTCACTTTTCCACTTCTTTCTCTCAGAATAGTTACAAAATTAAGACAACCAGCCTTGAAAAGGACATGCCAATAAATTGTCCTATGATTTCACTCATCATTTCTTTGACTTTCCTGCTTAAAACTCCATTCCCTGACCACCTCTTCATGTACGTTATTTTTCCTTATATATAAACTCCTTCAGGATGGAGGCTGACTTGTTCTTTGTACTTTGCACTTGGCACAAGGTCTGGCTCATAGTAAATACTTAAGAAATGCATTTTCATTCATTCATTCATTCATCTTAGATAAAATCTGTAGATGACATAAAGCTCAGGTGTAGGGATAGTTTACGTGTTAGGTGAGAGAACTGAGGTCCCTAATAATTGTTTTTGTTGTTCAGTCGGTTCAAAAGTGCACGACCCTTTGTAACCCCATTTTGGGGTTTTCTTGGCAAAAATGCTCGAGTGGTTTGCCCCTTCCTTCTCCAATTCATTTTACAGATGAGGAAACTAAAGCAAATAAGGTTAAATGATTTGCCCATGGTCACACAGCTAGTAAATGTGTAAGGCCAGATTTGAACTCACAAAGATAAGTTTTCCACCCTCCAGACCTGGCACTCTATCCACTGTGTCACCTTGGGACACCTTTCTTTTGTGTTTCTTTTGTATTCTTTTCATTTTTTTCCCCATTAAAAATTCTTTTTGGCAGTCTCAACTGGGATGCTCACTGATCTCTGCCATTCCCACTAGTGCCATTCTTGCCATGATTTCCCAAACCCTTCTCCACCTTCTCCTTTTTTCTTTTCTTTCTGCAGACCTTAAGTGATATGCTATAGAGTGCCCAAAGGTGTTGTTTCTGTTCTTCCCAGAGTGTTCACTGCTCTGCTGTCACTGACAGGAGCTCAGATGATCTCATAAGGAAAAGAAAGGTTGCATTGGGGAGATGGGGAGAGGAGGTAAGAATGAGGAAAATTAACTCACTATAGAGACACATAAGGAAGAGATTTTTTGCAGTGACGCAAGGGAGTAGGAAATGCTTGAACCTGTCATCTGAACTGGTTCAAAGATAGAAGAATTTACATATATTTATGCACACCTGCCTCCATATATTTATGAGACTGGAAAGGTGAGTGAGAGCTAAGAACATTCAATTTGAGAGTGATAATTATGACCGCCTACATTCAGACTCAAAGTGTCAGTTGCACAAGTGGAGAATGGGGTTTGATAAATACTTCCCATGAAAAAGACCTGCTTGTTCTGTTAACTGCAAGGTCATTATGAGCCAATAATGTGAATTGACAGCCAGCAAAATGCTCATATAAAAAAAATGCTTACACAAACTTTAACTGAATTAATAAAAATATATTGTTCAGCCTAGGGGAGGCAATAGTCCCTATTGCCTTCTAACCTAGTGAGATTTGTGTGGGATGTTGATAACCTATGGTTCATCTAGAAGAAGGAAACAGTATGGTTAAGGGCTTGGGAACTATGTCATGAGGCAGAGTTAAAGAAACAGGGATACTTACCCTGATCAAATGAAGGTTTTTTGGTGGGTTGGTGATAAAGAGTCATAAAACTGGAAGGCTCTTTATGTGGCAGAGGGATTGAAGTTTAGTCTGAGTTGCATCCAAGGATGCAACTAGGACCACTGAGTGGAAGCCATTGGGAGAGAGGGAGATTTGAACAGAAAGAAGACAATTGTTAAAATGTTTATTATTTTTCCTTTTCTCTTTCTTTTCCTTCCTCCTTTCTTTCCTTCTTACCTTCTTTTTTCTTTCCTTCTTTCTTCTTTCTTTCTTTCTTTCTTTCTTTCTTTCTTTCTTTCTTTCTTTCTTTCTTTCTTTCTTTCTTTCTTTCTTTCTTTCTTTCTTTCTTTCTTTCTCTCTCTCTCTCTCTCTCTCTCTTCCTTCCTTCCTTCCTTCCTTCCTTCCTTCCTTCCTTCCTTCCTTCCTTCCTTCCTTCCTTCCTTCCTTCCTTCCTCTCTTCATAAAGATATACCAAAATGCAGTGGCTGAGTCCATTAGATAATAAGTCCCTCATCACTACAAATGCTCATGTGGAGAGTGGTATCTATCCATCAGGGACACTGTGAAGAGATTCCTGTGTTAGTTAGAGGAGAGGTTAAATGACTTGTCCTCTAAGCTCCTTTCCAACTTAAAAATTCTACAATCAGCTGTCCCTGGCTAGGTTTCCACACTACCTTATCTTTACTGCCTTCTCTCTAGACAATAAAGGATAGAGAATGCACGTGTGAGGTGAAACTCCTTCTACCAATGCACTTGGGCACCAGAGCACCACAGCAAGGCTTTAACTTGCCTCTTTTATGAGAGATAATTTGCCCCATTCCATTTCTCCTTTTCTCCTTCCAAAATATTCCTCTCTCACCCCTTAATTTTATTTTTTTTAGGCATCATCCCTTCCTATGCAACGCACCCTGTGCCCTTTGTCTGTCTGTCTGTCTGTCTGTCTCTCTCTCTCTCTCTATATATATATATAGATAGATAGATAGATAGATAGATAATATATATATGTATATGTATATAATCCCTCCAACTACCCAAATACTGAGAAAATTTTCAAGAGTTACAAATATTATCTTTCCATGTAGGAATATACAGAGTTCAACTTTAGTAAGTCCCTTATGATTTCTTTTTCCTGTTTATCTTTTCATGCTTCTCTTGATTCTTGTGTTTGAAAGTCAAGTTTCCTATTCAGTTCTGGTCTTTTCCTCAAGAATGCTTGAAAGTCCTCTGTTTCATTGAATAGTCATTGAATGACCATTTTTTCCCCTGAAGTATTATACTCACTTTTTCTGGGTAGATGATTCTTGGTTTTAATCCTACTTCCTTTGACTTCTGGAATATCATATTTCAAGCCCTTTTATCCCTTAATGTAGAAACTGCTAGATTGTTTGTTATCTTGATTGTACTTCCACAATACTCAAATTGTTTCTTTCTGGCTACTTCCAATATTTTCTCCTTGACCTGCGAACTCTGGAATTTGGCTACAATATTCCTAGCAGTTTTCTTTTTGGGATCTCTTTCAGGAGGTGACTGGTGGATTTTTTCAATATTTATTTTAGCCTCTGGTGCTAGAATATCAGGGCAGTTTTCCTTGATAATTTCATGAAAGATGATGTCTAGGCTCTTTTTTTGATCATGGCTTTCAGGTAGTCCCATAATTTTTAAATTGTCTCTCCTGGATCTATTTTCTAGGTCAGTTGTTTTTCCAATGCAATATTTCACATTGTCTTCAATTTTTTCATTCTTTTGGTTTTGTTTTGTAATTTCTTGGTTTCTCACAGTCATTAGCTTCCATCTGCTCCATTCTAATTTTTAAAGAATTATTTTCTTCAGTGAGCTTTTGAACTTCCCTTTCCATTTGGCTAATTCTGCTTTTTAAAGCATTCTTCCCCTCATTAACTTTTTGCCCCTCTTGCCATTTGGGTTAGTCTATTTTTAAGGGTGCTATTTTCTTCAGTATTTTTTGCAGTCTTCTTTAGCAGTCTCTTGACTCAATTTTCATCATTTTCTTGCATCGCTGTCATTTCTCTTTCCAATTTTTCCTCCACCTCTCTTACTTGATTTTCAAAATCCTTTTTGAGCTCTTCCATGGCCTGAGACCATGGCATTTTTTTTTTGGAGTTTTTGGATGCAGATACCTTCACTTTTTGTCCTCCTCTGATGGTATGCTTTGTTCTTTCTCATCTGAGAGGATGGAAGAAAATACTTATTCACCAAGCAAGTAACATTCCATAGGATTATTATTTCCCCCCCCCTTTATTTTTTTGCATTTTTCCCAGCCAGTCACTTGACTTTTGAGTCCTTTGTCAAGTGGGAGGTATACTGTAAGGACCTGTAAGTTCTCACTTCCTCCAAGTTGGCACAATCCAGGGAAAGGGAAAGGATCAAGGGAACTCCTCTCCTGTCCTTCACTCTGGTCTGGGAGCAACCATGAGCTTTTCTGCCCAGTACCTGTGAGTAGAATTCCCTCTCTAGAACCTCCACCTCCACCATTCAGTGCTCTTCCTCTCCCCAGGACTGCCTCTCAGGGCTGAGACCCAGATCAGATGCTCAAATCCCCCAGTGTCTTTAGACCTCAGCTCCAAAAAACAGAGGCTGCCACAGCATGGGGCTGGGGCAAGGCCAGCACCCTGCTCCCTTCTCACCCAGGTGAAAGAGCTTTCTCACTGATCTTTGAAGCTATCTTTGGCTTTGTGGTTTGAGAAATCTGGGAACCACAGCTGCTGCCTGTGATTCTGGACCCTGAAGTCTGTGGCCAAGACTGGGCTGCACTCCACTCCAAGTCTGGTGTGGTAGACCTTCCCTGTCAGCCTTCCAAGCTGCCTTGGGCTGGAAATCTCTTTCACTCCATTGTTTTGTATCTTCTGCTGCTCTAGAATTTGTTACAGGTATTTTATGAGCTATGAGAGTTGAATTACAGCAGATCAGTCTTTCTACTCTGCCATCTTGACTCCACCTGAGGATAACTCGAGGCTATTTTTTTACTTGGAGAGACTTAAGGAATCCAAGCATAGGAAAAGAAGACTTTAATGGATAACTGACCTCACAGATATAGGCCACCTCTCTAATAGTACAACTTTAAACTTAGTCACATCCCTGCATCCTGTGAGATTCAAGTCCATGTCCTCCTACAAATCACCCACTGTAGGTCCACACAATATAACATTGCAATATCCTAATGATTTCTGTCCAATTTTCTTCCATTCCAGCTTAGAGGTATATAATAGTACCCTGAAATCTTTCTTTATATAACTTCTACATCTTAATGTTAATTCTACTTTCTGGAGGAGGCAGAATAAACCTCTTTTATGTGATAACCCTTTGGATACTTTTTTGGGGGGGTAGGCAATCGGGGTTAAGTGACTTGCTCAGAGTCAGGCAGCTAGTAAGTACCAAACAGAATAAGAGTAAACTCTTCCCCTAATGACAGCCTTTTCAATCTTGGAAGAAAACTCCCTCTTGAGTCTTCTCTTCTCTGGGCTAAATGTTCTCACTTCCTCAGCTGATCCTCATTTGACATGACTTTGGGATCCTTTAATACCCTGGTTTTTCAGAAGGTACTTTGTGTGGTCCTGAGCAAATCCCATAGCTTCTTTAGACCTCAGTTTCCTCACCTGTAAAGTTGTGGTGTTTAGGTTATAAAACCACTCTAAGGTCCTTTCCAGTTCCCAAACTATGATTTCATAAATCCCAATGCAGTCAGTCAGTCAAGTCAGTAAACATTTATTAAGTATCTCCAATGTGCCGGGTGCCAGCACTGTGACAAGTGCGGGAATTAACCTACTTCTTTATCTTGTCTCCAGCCCTCTGTAAGGCCTAGTAGAGTGTATAGAACTCTGTGATGTTGCTCCAAAGACCAGAATACAAAAATGTTAACACTATTGGAATGTGTACACTCAATGTGAGGAAGACCTTGGACAATAAATCAGTGTTTCTTAATTGACTTTCTCTTCACAATTAGTAAACCACCAGATCCAATCACTCATTTTCCTCAACATTTCTAGTGTCTATTCCCAATTTTATACCCACCGTGGCTTCTTTGAATGATTTATAGCTTTAATTCTTCTGAAAGCATGAGCTGATCCTCACAGGATATGAGCAAAATCCCCATCACATCCTTGTTGTCCCCTCTTCTGAGCTCTCTAACCCATTGATATTCTTGTTAAACTGTAATGAACCCTCTCTTCCAGATGGAGTCTGGCCCTGGCAGAGCTCAGAGGGCTCTTTCCTGATTGTCCTAATTTATCATTATCATCCTCTTTCCTGAAACCTCTGTCTCTTTTGCTCTTTGCTCAGGCTTTGGTGGGATGCTGGGATTTGACCATCATCTAACATTTGACCGTAATCTAACATTCAGAAAGTATTTATTTATTATTTGCTATGTACCAGACACTATATTAAGTCATGGGGATACATACAGTGAGGAAGCAAAAATGGACCCTGCCTTCATTCTAAAGGGATTGACCACATGGCTCAAATAGCAAGCCCAAAAACCTGAGGGAACCAGAAAGCACTCCTGCAGAAGGTAGTGCTTGAACTGAGTCTTGAAGAAAGTCAAGGATTTTAAGAGATGGAGCGGAGGGAGGAGAGAATTCCAGGCATGGGAACAGCCAATGCAAAGGCCCAGAGGTGAGAGATGGAGTGTCTTATGTGAGGAAGATCAGAAAGGATGGCACAGAGGTGGGAAGAACCATAATCTATGGAAGGGAGATATGTTTAACAAGACTGGAAAGACAGAGAGGGGCCAGGTTTTGAAACACTTTTCATGGCTAAAGAGGAGTTCATGTTTGATCCTGTAGGAATAGGGAGCCATCAGAGAGGATTTTGTAAGGGGTAACCTGTGCTTCAGGTGGAAAGAGACTTGAGGTAGGGAGTCCAATTAGAAGATGATTGATTACACAATCAATATGAGAAAAATGAGGAAATATGAGATATGAAAACATTATGAAACTGATAAATTAGATATGATTATTCACATTACAAAAACACTTGACCAGTGTTTACATTAAGTAATGTTTTTCCTAGTGGTTTTCAAATGTGATACCATATTCTAAAACTTGCTAAATCCCCCCAAATATTTAGAAATACACCTGTTTCGCAAAGTGAAACACATTCACGTAAATCTAGTCCTATAAACTAGAAAGAGAGAATTTCAGTCACAGAGGACAGTCAGTGCAAAAAAACAAAAATGAGAGACAAAGTGTTTTGTGTAAGCATTAGATGAGGCAGGGATGGTCTTTTGCCTCTTTGTATCCCCAGCTCTTCATGCAGTGCCTGGCACAAAATAGGCATATAATAAATATTGATTGATAGATTGATAAACATTGCATCTGTGACATTCCCACTTCTCCTTATGGATGGCTATTGCCATAGAAGCTGGAAGGGAGTATTCTCTTCTTCATGATCCTGTCCTTAGGAGGACCTGAGGCTGGGACTATACAAGGAGTGAAGTTACTGCAGGTTCCATAGTGCTGACTTCTTTCCAGAGTTTTCATCTAGAATGTTCCCCACAGGCACTTGGGGGTGTGTGTAGCACAGAAACAAAAGGCAAGCAGGGATAAATCAGGGGGAAGTCATCCAGGTCTTGAATGGAAGAGCCAAAGGCAATAGAGGTGTTTGAAGTAGGAGTCAATGTTGGAGTTTAAAGGGCCAGATGCAGCAGCAGTATCTAAAATAGAAACCAGGCCCTAAACGTGAAGAAGTCACAGGACTAGCAATGATATCAGATCTAGAGGGCTAAGGTCCTGGGTCTCAGAATCAAGGATTTGGAATAGAGTAAGAAATAAGGAAAAGTGTCATGACATAGTGGCTAGAGAGCCAGTCTGAGTAAAGAGGACTCAGGTTCATTCAAGTCCTGCCTTAGATTTACTAACTGTGGACAATATAAGTCATTGAATTTTTCAGTACCTCCAGGGATTCTCTAAGACTTTCAGAAAAGATCCTGATATGTATTGGTAGAGGGAGTTTCTCTCCTGGAATTCCTTATGCTAATGAAAGCATAGAAAGGAAGGAAGAAAGGATGAAAGTATGGAAAGGAAAAAGGAAAGAAAGAGAGAAAGGGAGTGAGAGAGGGAAGAGAGAAATAGACACACACACACACGAACGCACAGAGAGAGAGAGAGAGAGAGAAGAAAAGGAAAAAACAGAAGCAAAGCTAATCAGTACATTCCGTGTAGTGTGACTACATATGTCATGTTCCACAGTCCTAGACCTATCACCTTTGAGGAAGACCAGGAGGAGGTATTTTATGTCTCTTCTTTGGGGCCGTGCACCTTGGTAATTTTCCAACATTATTTAAGAATGATTTGGTGGATTTCATCCTTTCCATTTATACTGTTGTCATTGCAGATGCTGATTCTTTTCCTCTGCTTATTTTGTCCCTCATCGGTTCATGTCCATCTTTCCATGCTTGCCTTTAAGCCTGGTCTTGGAATCTCTCAGTCAAAGGTCATGGGTGTTTCAGTTACTTCGTTTGTGAAATTCCTAATTTCTTTCCAAAACAGTGGTATTAACTCACAGCTCCACCAACCATGTATTTAGTTTGCCCATCTTTCCACAACCATCTTTTGTCATCTTTGCCAATTTGTTGAGATAAAACCTGCACAAAGAAAGGTAAAAGACTACCTGCCTGCAAGGAGTTCATCATTTAAAGAGGAGGCAACAAGCAGACAAATATGTAAAATTACACAAAGAGGACAAATAGACAATAATTGCTAACAGAGAGAAGGTATTGGAATTAAAGTAACTCTGTGGCGTTTCATTTACTCTTTGAAGCCCCTTTCTCCTTCAGTTCTGACAAGCTTATTAGGGAATGGGAACATTGTAAAGGTTCTGATAATGTACAATGAGGTACTTAAGCACACTTTGCAATGTGTTAGATTTATCAAGCGTGCAAATGCAGTGTATTTCCAGAAGCATAACTGGGGATTTAGTGTGATTCACAAAGCAGAGGGGCAAAGTAGAGACTAATCTGATGCAAGATCAAATCTCACTGACCAAGAATGATCTGGATCTACATGTAAGCAATGAGACAAATATTTCATCTCAAGTATATTCCAACTAGACCTTCATGGAATGGAATATGTGTGAATATATAGAGGTACTAACTTGCATATCAGAAATTATATACCTTTTATATCACTATTCTATTTCATAGAAGCCATGGGAAAAAAGTCACAAATAGCATGCTTCTCAAATTTAATGATTGCACGAAGATGGCAGGGATGGCTGACACAATGAATAAAAGAATTAGTATCCAAAAATATCTTTTATTAAAATTTTCTTTTTTATTCAATTAATTTATTTGTTTTCCGTTTTCAATAATAACTTCCCTAAGTTTTCATTTTTCTCTCCCTCCCTTCCTCCTTGCTCCCCGAGATGGCATGCAATCTTATATGAGTCTACACATACATACACTCTTATTAAACACATTTTCACATTAGCCATGTTGCATAGAAGAATTAAAGCAAATGGGAGAAACCATGAGAAAAATGAAATCAAAAGAAAACATAACACAAGGGAACCAAAATATCTTTAAAAACTAAAATGATTAGCTGAATATAATTGCATGAAATTTATTGGGTGTAAATATAACTCTTAGGGGGCAGCTAAGTGTCACAAGGGATAGAGTTCTGGGCCAGGAGTCAGGAAGACCCACCTTCCAGAGTTGAAATGTGACCTTAGACACTTACTAGCAATATGACTCTGGACAAGTAACTTAACCCTGTTTGCCTTGGTTTTCTCATCTACAAAATTAACTGGAGAAAGAAGTGGTCAACCACTCCACTATCTTTGCCAAGAAAACCCCAAATGGGGTCATGAAGTGTCAGGCATTACTGAAAAATGACTGAACTGGTAGCTGTTAGAACAGAAGACGATTGGGAAAATCTTTGATCAGTTTGAAGAATTTTCAACTCCTTTCAACCTTATAAGCATACAGGATATAGATCATTTGGAGAAATCACTTCATACGATGTGAGCATGTCCACTGATGACATACTAATTGGGTGGACTGAGGCTGCCTTCCGATGAATGGTTGATTAAGAATCAATCACTTATCCCTTTGGGCAAACTGTGAAACCAAGTCCAGCCCTTTTTCCATCCTGTCTTTATCTTAAAGACTACCTCTTCTCCTTTTCCTTGGCCCCTTCTTCCAGAGTACATCAAGTGGTAAGAAGGGAGAGAGGATTTCTCCTTTCCCTCTGCTCAAGACCAGTATAACACTGAATCACAGCAAAAGCGAAAACTATGTTCCCCTTTCACCTTCTAATTTATCATGAAAATATTGGTCTATCTCCACATGGCATTCTCATAGTAGAATATAAGCTCCATAAGGACAGGGAGTATTTTAACCCCCAAGGCCTAGCAGAATATCTTACATGTAGTAGGTATATCAAAAAGTATTTTAGATTAGAGTTTAGTTTATTAATAAAACATAATTATTATGAAAAAAGAAACATAGGTCACTTATTCTACAAGGAAATTTATGAACACCATTCGTGAACCCCAGCTCCTCTGTGGATTTCCTGAGACAGGGCAATCCTTAGAGTAAGAAGAGAAATAACCCACAGAGTTCCTGTGCAGGGGCCTACTGGGAGAAAAAACCAGTGAGTAACTGAGAAAGTAAAGGTGTGCAGATCTGGTGAGAATGAGTTTGCTTATTCACTAGTCCCAGGGAAGACTTTAGGAAGAGGGGGACAGAGGTAGTGGGAAGGAATCTAAATACAGGTCATGCTACAAGTCCAAAGGGAGACTTTGTAGTGTTCTATGGGAAAGAACTCACTGGAATGAGAATTATTTGTCTTAGTGGCAACCACTAATTGTCACTGATTCTTTTCCAGAGGAGCAGATGGGCTATTTCAGGGCTTTACGTTTCTGTGTCTGTCTGTGTACTCCGGCAAGGCCTTGGCATCTTTTGATATTTTCTATGGGATGAGATAAAGCTGTTCCATGCCTGATGTGCAGTTGGCACCTGAAAAGTGCCTCTGTTGGATGTGGGCCCCTTCTCACTTATATTTGAAAACACCTAGATATGAGTTATACCATGGTATTTTTAGAGATTAGTTCAGGTGGAGAAATCAAGTCAAAGAGAGGAAGATGACCCTCTTGGGGTCAGACCCCCCCCATGGCTGAGTCCAATTCATGTGAATACAAGGTTTATAAGAAAGTTCTGAGCTATGAGTCTGATTACATCCTAAACTTGAACCTAAAAAATTTTTTTTCCAAAAATAGTGTATGGTTATATACCAATTCTTGTGAAAAATGCTTGGGAATCCTATTTGACTTCAAGATCAGTTGTGAGTCAACAGTATAACTCAACAGACAAAAAAATATCAACATCTTCATTTGAAGTCATAGAAGCAAAGTGCCCAGAAAAAGGGAAGGGAAGGCCTCACTGGATTTTCTTCTAGTCAGACTTCATTCAGCATACTATTTTCATTTCCTAGGACCACATATTAAATCAGAAAGGACATTGATAAGCTGGTGCATATTCAGAAAAGGCCATCAAATACTTTGTGGAGCTAGGGATCATACCATACAAGGAGCTAAGAAAGGAACTGAGGATGTTAGGTAGAATAGTAGAAGATATTGTCAACTCAATAGCAGTCTTCAAGTGTTTTAAGGACTGTTATATGGACTGAGGGCTAATCTTATTCTAGTTGGCACCAGACGCCAAAACTTCATAAAATGAGTACAAATTAAAATAAGGCAGATTTCAATTTGATCAAAGGACAAATTGCATGGGTATAAAAAATTGGAATGGATGACCTTCGGAAGAAGTGAGCTACCTATCACTGGTAGTCTTTCTTTAGAATCTAGATGGCCCCTTGCAGAAAGTGTTGTATATTGAATTCCTTTTGAGTTACTGGCTGGACTGGAAGTCCTCTGAGGTCTCATCCAACTCCAAGGTATTTTCATAAGATCCTGTGAGTCAAGACACCAGGGTTGGAATCTGTATTAATAATGCATTTTCTCTTATTGTTAATGTAATTTTGCTTCTTAATGTGATCTTTCCCATCTATTAATAAGCCTGTGTAACCACGTCACATGGAAGCCTGAGTCTCATGAGTCAAGTTACATGGAACAGGAAGGGTTGGAGTAGAAAGGGTAGAACAGAAAGAGGTGGAGCTAGAGAAGAGCTGAGAGAAAATTAGAGAAGTCAGAACTGAGGGAGAGAGAAAGCAGGCAGCAGGCTAGTGTGAGTGAGAGAGCTTGTTTGTGATTTGTTTAAAGGAGCTGGTTTGTGGGAAACCTAACAGAAGGAAGGCTTGAGGTTGGTGTTGCCCTCTGCATTGTTACTGTGTATAGACTTCTTTGTTGCTATGAAGGATTTGACTTTCTGGCATCTGAATAAATGTTTTGGTTCTGTCTTCCATGGGGAGAGTCTGTTGTATTTCTTGATTCAGAACTGTGCCAGCATATTCATGGCCACTATAGGCCTTGTGAATATTGCATTGGTGCTACAGAATCCCAACTCTGAAATTTACTCTGTGACCACAGGCATATTATTAACCTATTCAGCCTCTATTAAAGGTAGATAATAATTCATGCATTTGATTCATAATAACATCACAAAGTTGTTGTGAGGAAAGAGATTTGTAAGCCTTAGAGTTCTACAGAAATGGGGTTACTATATTTTATAAATCTATGACTTCTTAATTTTGAAACCCTTGCTTTTGGAAAGCAGCTAACCATTCCCATCCCCCTCCTTGTCAACCTGAGATATTCTTTCCCTTGCACAAATCTGAAGTGCTCAGGGCACCTCAACCCCAGACTTGAGTTGGAGGTCTACCACAGGTCAGGCACAAATAGTTTGTTTGAACATTTGGGAGGAAGATGTCTCTGTATTTGTACATCTCATGTTTTCTTTGTGCTATCATGATTGTATTTGGTTTGTAGAGCACAGTGTCTTCTTTGAGTTGGGCATGCCATATCAGATAGCCCTGTGCCACTGTCTACCATGTCTCACAACTTATACTAAAGTTCTTCAAGAAGCAGGGAAGGGTAAATAAAGCCTAACAGGTATTAAGTGGGCACTAAAACCCCACCCCCAGTTTAGACAGAGCCATCCCCATCTCACCAAGTTTATGCATCTACCACTAAACTGAAGCCAGAGGCTAGAGAATGACCACCAGAAGGTAGTCAAAACCACACAAATGAGTCCTGGCTTCACTCAGCTTAAAGAAGAAGAATAGACCATCACAATGCAGTTTCTTATACAAACTATCACTGCCTAATATGAACATACCTCCCAGTGGGTAAGTTCACAGCCATTATGAAATTTCACATATAGAACTGATAGGAAGCAGTTGCCAAAATCTCTTACTCTACTCCTATGAAGAAGATGCAGTTACAACAAGTTTCTCAGGTAAAGGTCTGATAACCCAAAGAATTTGGGAGAGTCAGAAGCAGGTCTGGGAGCGTAAGCATAGCAGCTAGGTGGCACAGTGTTGGGTTTTCTTGAGTTCAGATATGGCCTCAGACACTTATTAGCTCTGTGGCTGAGGGCAAATCACCTAACTCTACTTGCCTCAGTTTTCTTGCCTGTAAAATAAGCTGGAGAAGGAAATAGCCAACTCCAGGATCTTTGCCAATAAAACCCCAAACTGGGTCATGAAGAGTCGAACACAACTGAAAAATGACTCAACAATGACCAAATGGTGAACCTGGGCACTTACTCAAAATGGAGGTTAAGGGGAGGAACTCACCAGTGTGGGGAAGGGGCAGCAAGAGTAAAGGGAGTTTCCAGGATGAGGAGGTAACTGGAGAATGGTAGAGAGATGCAGAGCACTAGGCAAGGAACAAAGGAAAGACAGAGTGAAAAATAGAGGACAAGAAAACATGAGCCATAGTTACATCATCAGGCCCCCTAAGATGGGAGATTCCTGATTTCCTCAGACATTTTTCTCCGGAAATGATTTTGTATTTATTTACTACGTATTTACATCAAACATATGTTGGGGGGGGTACTTCCTACATCATTTGATGCAGTGACAGAATATAATCACAGATGCATGCTTTGATGCATGAGTAACATGCCCTGATCTCTTTATCTCTCCCTCCCAGTATGATGAAAGCTCAAGAGATAAAAGTTCTTCAGAGTGACCTTGAAAGTGTCCTCATAAGAAGTGGGGAAGGATAATAAAGACTGACAGGTACTGAGACTTTGGGGATACTCTGTATGTCTTGGTTATCAGACCTTCACCTGAGCTTTGATTGCTCTGGTTTTGGTTTTCTATCCCCAGTTCTTAGTATAGCATTGGACCCATAGTGAGTGCTTTCAATGTCATACCTCACCTGTAGTCTCCTCCCGGAACATCCATTTTCCCTGCGACCTTATCATTCTAGAACATCCTCTGCTATGCTGGCTCCCTTCTCCCACTAGTGTATTCCTAGTGGAACCTCCATTTTGTGGAAGGACCCGGGCCAGCTGACTCTCCTTCACATTCTTGCTATGTTTCTGTATTTCTAGACTTCAAAAACCCCTCACCCTTGTGGACACCTTCACCATCACCGCTCCTTCTAGTTCTTTTGTACCTTTGGGTGCTTCCCTCATTCTACTGTAAGTTCTCTGAAGGCAGAAGGATGTCTTTCTTTTTGCTTGCATTAGTATCACCATCACTTAGCATGGTGCCTCAGTACGCACTTAATAAATGCTTGTGAAATTTAACCTAAATAGCTGTAAGAGACTTTCCCTTTCCAAGTCATGAGAAGAAGGCTTGCTGAGGAAAGCCTCCTGGGAGACTTTCTACAATATTCATTAGTTCCTCTACTGAAAGGTAGAAATTTCCAGACACTGAGCCTTCCTTGTTTCTTGGGTTGAGCCTTTCTTCATGTCCCTTTCATTGGCTAGTTTACAATACTGTGTGGAATAGCCAGCATATGGAGCTTAGAGAGTATTCAAGATTTGCAAACCAGATGACAACTTCATCTCATACTGGCAAACTAATAGTATTTAAACTTGTGTATGTGAATCTGTATACTGGAAATTTTCTAAGAAACAACAACCATGCAAAATATAGAAACTGATATTGAAACTTGTGCCAAGTTAGGGAAATTAATTACAGTTAGGGGCTTGTGAGGCCTGTAAAATATAATCCAACCCATGCTTTTTCATTTCCTACTGGATTCTTAATTTTTTTCAGTTCAGCATGCCAAAATTAAAATACCCTCAATGAGATCTGACAGGGAAATTCTGCCAGGTTGGCCGTCAGAGCTGATGACAAGGCATTGATTAACATTGATTAATGCTGACTTTAATGTTAAAGTAACTGCTGTTTATTTCATCTGTTTCTTGAAGGTACTTTCTGTGAAAACATCCTGTCTGAAATCCTAGGGACATTTGGTTCAACTTGCATTTGTTAAAGGAATACTGGTTCAAAAAAATTAGGATTCTAACCATGAAACCAGCATAATTACTTTCCTTTTTGCTTTCCAATGTCTTCCATGGAACGACCTTCAGCCTGAAAAGTTCAGCCAGAAAGTCATTGTTAATTACTGTCATTGCTTTTGCCCACTGATCGGTAAGTCGAAGAAAGGAGCAGATGTAAGCCAGTCAAATGCATTGGATTTGTACCTGTTTGCTTTTAAAGGGCAACTCTGTCGATTTCACTGCCATTACCATCCCTTCTTGCTCGTTAAAACTCCAATTTTTATAGCTTCCTGGAGGCTTTTTTTCTTGCTGTACAGTGTAAGTAAGGAATAATAACCTTTAAACCCTATTACCACATTCTTAGCAAGTATTTCAAAGACGGGAAAATAAAGTAAGAAGCAAAAGCTGACACAAGGTTACTTTAAGACTTCTCTAATTCTTTGACCCAATAGAAACTGACTACTGGAAACCTCTTTCTTAATGTCTTAAGCAATGTCAAGACGTGTTCTGGCATGATCTGAAATGCTTCAGTGGACGAACTCGAAGAGTGTGTTGGCAGCTTGCTGACTTTATTTAAAAGAAAGGAAGAAAAAGAAGCAAGGGAAAAAAGAAAAAGGATGGAAGAAAGAAGGAAAATGAAGGAAGAAAAAAGGAGAGAAGGAAAAATGTAGGGAAAAGGAAGGAAACAGGAAAGAAAGCAAAAAGGTAGGAAGGCAGGAAAGAAGGGAGGAAGAAATGAAAAAAGGGAAAAAGAAAGGAAAAAAGAACAGAAAAGGAAGGAAAAAAGAATGGAAAAAGGAAGGAAAAAAGGAAGGAAAGAAAGCTCTTTTTCTAACTGTTACAATCACCTGCTTCACTCAGGATCATGGTCAAAGCAAGCCCTCAAAGTGTAGGGGAAATTTTTCATGTTGCTAGCTAATGGTTGAGAAAAATAATATATTACGTTCCAAAGGAATGGAGTATGAAAATGGTCTCTTTCAACTGTCAAATTGAAATCCTTTACTATATCTGCTCATTCCACAGGGATTTAAATTATAGTGAAGGAACCAATACTTAGAAAATGGAGGTAGAGGGGGCTTGCTAAATACCAATTCTCTCACCTCCATGAATTTCTAACTGCTTTGGAGAAGACGTTTACTGCTACTGTTGGGTCCCTCAGGCAGAGCTTGAAATAGGTAGTAGGTAAGGTTGACTAATCCGCAGCAGTTATAAAGGAGAAATCTACGTACCCACGTTTGTCTGCATGCGCAATTCAAGGGATATTTTATCACATTACTTTTTATTGATGTGCACGTCTTAATGCCAACAAGTCTGCTTTCCATGCCATGTAGATATTTATTTTGTGATAAGTTTTTGTGAGCATTTTGGTGAAGGTTCAAAGCGTTGGTAGTTGAATGACACAAACAGGGGCGGGGGCGGGGGCAGGGGCAGAGGAAGGGAACCAGCAGACTTAAGGCCACATGTGGCCTTCTAGATCCTTAAGTAAGGTCTTTTGAGTGAATCTAAAGTTTAAAGAATTTGATCCATAAAACTTGGATTCAGCTGAAAGGCCACCCTTAAGGATCTAGAGGGCCACATGAGGCCTTAAATTAGGCTACAGGTTCCCTACCCCTGCCATAGACAGAGGATGCAATTTACAAATGAGGGGATGGCAAGTTTTCTAAACTTGGGCACAGATGCCCTGCCCTGCCTCTACCCTCAACCACACCTGCCTGATGATTATAGGACATTTTGTAGGTTTTAGGTTGTTAATTTCTTAATGATAGCAATCTCTTAATCCCAGATTAGTACTGGGGAACTCGTGTTCCCCAGGACAGGCATAAATCATGAAGAGTACATCAAAAATGCTAGGTGAATCCTCTTCTATTTACTTCATTTCACATTGTTCTTTCCACTTTGAACTTGTTTGAATAGGACTACATCTCCTCCATTCTGCCTTATGATTGAAGGTAATTAGCATTTACTAAGAATGAGTCAGTTTAGTCTTCCTGCTTAAATTATTCCGCAGTTAGAAATTAGGAATCTTTGAATTTTAGATGTAGGAAGGGACTGTAGAAATCATTTGATCATAGGACAATAGACACCACCAAGAGAGACAAAGTGACTTGCCAAGGATCGGAGGCTTAGCAGTGGAGCTCAGGACAGGTCGCTGCAATTACAACCCAACTCTGCTTCCATTCTGCCTCATTAATTTGTAGAACCAATTAAAAGAAAAACCACTGACTAGTGACCTGCACAACCCTCCCTCACTCAAAACAAAGTCAAGTGCAAGTCATGTCATCATTTCTCTGACGGCATGGTCTTCCTTGGCAACAAAGGATGAACACGTATGAGCTAGATAACCACCCTTCAAATATCTGAAGACAAGTATTATGTCTCCTGTAAGTCTTCTACTATTCTTTCAATACCCCTTCTATAGCACAGTGTACGTGAAACTTGGGCTCTGTCCTCACAGTGGAAAAGTGCTGTGCCAACACGAGGTCAAATGGGTTCCTTTGACTGTCTTTAGAGTTTACTTACAGTTCCAGTCACTTGATCATATCAAGTATGTAGAAATTGACTGTTTAGATAGTTTTGCACCCCACAAGCAATTGTTCACTGATTCAGTTCTGCCAAATACATGTCATCTTAATCAGTAAACACAGCTAAAAAAAATAGCTGCAAGTCAACTTCTGATTATAAGATGAGATGTTTGAAGGCAATTTAAGATTGCTATATTTTTGGTGATGTAATAAAAATAAGAGTTCCCATTTATATAGCATTTTAAAATTGACACAGCATTTTCCTTATTTATAATAACTATTTGAGAGAGGTATTAATTAGAATAGAATCTGGGGGCCTCATTGATAGGTAAAGTGCCCACACAGGGAAAAACTGGCAGAAACCTTTTTAGTGAAAAATGCATTTTCTTAGAATGCTTCAACTTGGTTACTTTTTAAGATGCTATAGGCATCTTTTTCTCTGCTTCCCAAGTCCTTTCCTCTCTTCCCTCCCTACAGATCCATGCGCACACACATACACACTCACACACACTCACACACACACACACACTGATAAAGAATTCAGATCCTCCATAACTTATATTTCCATATTTATACATGCATATACATTTGATTTTGTTCAGTCATTTCAGTCATGCCTGACTCTGTTGACCCCATTTGGGGTTTTGTTGGCAAGGATACTGGAGTGGTTTGCTGTTTCCTTCTCCAGCTCATTTTACACATTTGCAAACTGAGGCAAATATGGTTAAGTGAATTGCTCAGGATTACACAGTAAGTATCTGAGGATAGATTTCAACGCAGGAATATGAGTCTTCCTGACTTCAGACTGGGCACTCTATCCACTGAGTCACCCAGCTGTCCCATATACATACATACATACATACATACATACATACATACATACATACACACACAGACACAAACACACACACAAAATCCCCTTTCTCTTTATTCATTTCATCATGGATGGAATAATAGTATCCTATATCAAATATGGCAAGGCATTTCAGAGGTGATCAGTTCGAATACTTGAAAACGTGCCATCCTTGAGAGCAGAACTTTTTTTGGGGGGCGGAGGTATCCCACAGGGTTTTGAACATAGGAAACCCTTAATAAATGACTTATCCATTCACTCATTCACCCTGAGGTGGAGAAGACTTGTCCATCTCCTCATCCCAGGTAGTCTAATATTTGATCTCTTAGTTGTGTGTGTGTGTGTGTGTGTGTGTAGAGCCCATCAGGCTGGTGGGGCAGCCAAAGGCTGTTGCTTTGGCCCTGAGTGGAGTAGTTTAGGGGTAAGGGGATTAACCTTTAGACCATCCAGGCCTTTGGACTGGAATATGAGGGAAAGCACCAACCAGATGTCTGGAAAGTTTTTAGCGGTTTCCACCGGCCACTTGTAAAACTCTTCAGTTGGTCTTAGGGAAACTCCCAGAGGTCAGTGCCTCTACCCCTGTCCTTGTCTTCTCTGCCTTCCACACGTGGGTGGATCATAGAAGGCATTAATCCCTTCAGGCGGTTAAGCCAGAATCTGGAAATCCAGGCACTTGCCGACGCCTTCTTTCGTTAGTTTCTGCCTCCCCCCCCCGTCTCTCTCCCTCCCTTCTTCTCATTCTCCCTTTCTCTGTCTTTGTCTCTCTCTGTTTCCCTCCATCTCCATCTCATTCTCCCTTTCACTCTCCTTTTTCTCCCCTTCTCTCCATCTCTTAAACCCTGTGTGTGTGTGTTTGTGCATGTGTGTGTGTGTGTGTGCTTGTATGGTGAAACCTGTGCAAAAATATTTATAATATCTTTTAGTGATGGCTAGAATTTGGAAAGTAAGCGATGCCCATCCATTGAATGACTGAGCAAGTTATAGTATGTGAATATGATGGAATACCATTATACCAAAAGACAGGATGAAGGTGCTGGTTTCAGAGAAACCTGAGAGGATGTGTATGAGCCAATGCAAAATTAACTGAGCAGAATCGGGAGAAGCAATTTATATAAGAAAAATGATATTGTAAAAACAAACAACTTTGAAAGACTTTAAAAAAATTCTGATCAATACAAGGATCAATATTAATAATGATAATAGTAGCTAGTAGTTATATAATACTATGTGCCAGGCCTGTGCTATGTGTTTTCTAATTATTTTCTCATTTGATTCTCACAATCACTTGGGGGGGTAGGTACTATTATTATTCCCATTTTATATAGGTGAAGAAACTGAAACAAATAGAGCTTAAGTGACTTGCCTAGGGTTACACAGTGTCTGGAGCTGCATTTGAACTCAGATCTTCTATTTATAACTCTTTTTTGAGGTGGCAAAGAATGAAAACTGGAAGGTTTGGCCGTCAACTGGGAAATGCTTGAATCAATTATGCTATATGAATGTGATGGAATTCTATTTTATTTTAAATAAGCCTGAAGGGGATTGTTTCAGAGAACCCTTGGAAAAAGGATATGAACTGATACAGATTGATGTGAGAAAAAAAACAGAGAAAAAACTTAACCAAGGACCACAAAGTAGTAAAAAACAAATAGTTTTGAAAGAATTAGGCATTTTGATCAGCATAGTGATCAAAAACAATTCCAGAGGGAATCAGTAATGAAATATACTGCCCACCTTAAGAAAGAGAAATTTCCAATGCAGAAATTTGTTTTCTTTGACTCTACATATTTGTACAGGTGTTTTTGTTGTCAATTGGCATTGAATAGGGAGATTGGAGATGAGGAAGAAAAGATAGATTTTTGATAATTTGCATATATACATACATACACACACAGACACACACACACACATATAAATATACATGCATAGATATGTATGGGTTTGTAGGTATACACACACAATTTTTATTAAGAGTTCCTTCTGGAGGTTAGACACTTCTTATCTTTTCTAAAATTTCAAAGTGGCATGCTCCTTAAAGAAGGAAATGTAACTGGAGGAAAATCAGCGTTTGGACCTCTACAGAGTTCTAAAGCACTTGTGTACTCAGAAGGAGCCATAGGTGGAGGTCAGAGTTGTATGGGAACCACGATTGAGGTCCTGCGTAATGACAACCTGGAGAAAAAAATCGAAAGTGTAATAACGAGTTACATAATGGGAGACCTGAAGAAACTTCTGCCTTGACAGGAAGCAGCTGTGAATGGGTCTATTCCCTATCTGCAAGGAATATATGACCCTCTGGGACTATAAAATCCATGATAGAATAAATATGGAGTTGTTGTACTACCAGTAGGAGAAGCAGAACTCTCCCAATCCTGATTCCCATTTAAAGACTTTTTCACTAATAGAGAGCTTATAATGCTTCAAAATAAAGTCCTAGTTTCAAAGCACTACGAAATATTTTTTAAAAATTAATTTTTTTCAGTTTTCAAAAATCACTTCCATAAGTCTTAAATTTTCTCCTCCTCCTTTCTCCCTCCCTCCCCAAGATGGTATGCAATCTTATATGAGATTACACATACATTTTTCTCAAACACATTTTCATGTTAGTCTTGTTGCATAGAAGAATTAAAATGAATGGTAGAAACTAAGAGAAAAACTAAAACAAAACATAACACAAGAGAAAATAGTCTGCCTCATTCTGTGTTCCAGTCCATTGTTCTTTCTCTGGATGTGGATGGCATTTTTGCTTGAGTCCTTTGGGAATGTTTTAGGTCCTTGCATTGCTGTGAAGGGCTAAGTGTACCAGAAACAGGTCCTTGCACACTGTGGCTGTTACTGTGTATAATGTTCTCCTGGTTCTGCTCATTTCACTCAGCATTGGTTCTTATAAAACTTTCCAGGCCTCCCTGGAGTCTTCCTGCTCATCATTTCTTATAGCACAATAGTATTCCATTACATTCATATACCACAGCTTGTTCAGCCATTCCCCAACTGATGGGCATCCCTTCTGTTTCCAGTTCTTGGCCACCACAAAGAGAGCTGCTATAAACATTTTTGTACATGTGGGACCTTTCCTCATTGCACACTATGAAATACTGATGGACTCAGTGGGTTGGCACAGGAACATAGGTAAAGATTGAGTAGCATTATCAAGGAGTGTCGATTACTTAGTAAAACTGGATGGCAAATAGTAGAGAATGAATACAGTATAATGAGATAGTTAATAGCATGTTTTGTGAATGTTGCCTGAATTCTGCCAGTCTATCAATGTTAGTCAACCCAAAGGGAGAAATTCATTTTCAGGACCACTGTAATGTGTCATCACAAATGTCAAGTGGGATTTTCCTACAGTGGTGGTCTACAGTGTGTGTTTGCTTATAATGATACAAAATATTTTGTATTGATGAAACCATCTCCATCCATAGCATCCTTTTTGTCAGTTACTTTCTTGACCACCATGGCACGTGCATGTGAAGCATTTCAAAAGATAATAGATGTGTCAGGTGCAGTGGGCCTGATAGTCTTGTAAGGTCACTAAATTTCTCATGTGGCTATACTTGGTGAAGTCCAGTCACTTTTCATAAGTTCTGCTTGATCAGTACATTGGTTAATGAAAAATAGTAAGCAACAAAAAGAGGCTCTACTGTAAGTTTTGAATACTTGCTTATGGAAATGTGGCTCCATATTTTATATTAATATTTTGTACTACTTCATAAAAGAAAAAAATGGAGGATTCCAAAGTTTGGTCAGATATGAGGCATGGTAACAATCAATTTGTTAGAAGTAGGTTCATGCTCAGCTTTCTCAAAGGTTTCCTGTGGAGGAACATAACAAATCTCTGCTCATGAGTTTGGTAAGAGTCTTACAGGTCTACTGGGCTATCCTTAGTTTTTACCTTCAGGAAAAAACACAGAGAGCTTAAGGGCCAAAGAGGGGCAGTGAGGGGGTCAAAACAGAGCCTGAGTGGAGAACAAAGTTGTAAGGATGTCAGGACAGGACGTTGTATAACATGGATTAGAACCAAGTTTGTGATTGCTAGACTCTCAATTTCTCAGCTACCTCAGTCCCTAAGTTTTTATGCCTGGGTTCACCCCTAGTGGATCCTGCCCAACATTGTTTATTATGCTACTTCTTACTGAGGCCCATCATCTGGGGAAAGAGTTTGCTCTAAAAGTACTTTCTATAACCCTCATGTAGGTAGATGGAATAAATGCTTCAGTCCATTTGATGAAGTGTGTTAGGGTAGGAATTCATTTCCTCTGAGATTATCTCTAATTTATGCTGCATATATCTGGGAATTTGGTTTTAGTTTGTGTTTTTGCCAGACTATTCATGTACGTATTGAAGACTTTATTATTTTTTTTAAATTTACTTGAGGAGAGAGAATGGGAAGGACATTATTTGAAAATTTGCAAATGGAGATAATTGTAGAACACTTTGTATCTGCAGAGGAAAGGTTAGGTTAGAAGAATGAAAACAAAGTATTATAGGGTATTCCTAAAAATATCTTCATGCAAATTTGAACAAGAACTGTGACTGTTTACATCCAATTAAATAACAGCTCTCCCTCCTTTAAGTTGAGCTAGTCTATATTCAGTGGTTTGTCACCTTTCTTTTCACCTGCTTTAGTTTGATGGTTTCTCTTCAACCCTCCGTTTGAAGACAAAAGTAGATCAGTCAAGTCAGGTCATACTTGGAGGAGATCATCACAATATCTTGGACTGAGAATGCTCAATTGTCCTGACAGCTGATTCATTTTCTTCACTTCCTCTCCTCCTTGGCCCTGACACTATCCCTGGAGAACACTGATTTCAAGTCTTCACTGTTTCCTCAGTAATATTCTTTACTATGTATTTACATTCTGTCAGAGAATTCATAGTTTGTTTTTTTATCAATAGGATAGGATTTACATTTTATTGACATTTACAGTCAAATGTTATTTGGATACACACTCCTGTTACTTGATCTTTTTTTTTGGGGGGGGTTGTAATAGAAAAAAATCACAAGCCATATAATTTAGATAGTTGACAGTTGCTCACGGGATCCACAATTACTTCATTAATGGTTGATTTCAGCTTTTCCTTGTCGGCTCCAAAATATTCACCCACCTTGTTTCCATATTTATAAAACTGAAATGTTGCCATGCATTTCACTTCACAGTCTGTAGCAACACCCTAACAGTCATCTATGCCCACTTCTATGAGGATCACATCTGGGTAGTTCTCACCAAGTGAATGAAAGAAAGGCTTGATCATTTTACACAGTCCAAACCATGTGACTGAGAAGTAACTACTACTAATTTTTCTCCAACATCTTCCCTGAGTCAAAGTTTTTCTTGCTCTCAGTCTGTTTAACTATTTTTCTCAGAAGTTCGAAAGGCACAGGCGATGCTGGGGGCTCTGGCTGAGGCTGATGCAGCAGAGTAGCTCTTGTCTGGGTAGTCAGGGATAGGGAGATATTGGGATTTGGTTGATTTTTAAAGAGTCTGAGTAATTTGGATCCAGGTGACTTGGATTTTGCAGATGCAGGTGACTTCAGAGCCAAAGTCTTTCCAGTAGGTGCGTTTTTCTGCAGGAGATGCATGAAGGTAGTTCTTTCTGTCAGGAAATGAAATCGTTGTCTTTGAGTATCTCCATCATCCCAACAAGCTCTGAGGTCAGATTTCATTCAACATAGTCATGAAAGACTGTGCCACCCACCTCCTTTAAAAACAAAAACAATTCAATTCTTTTCCATTTGTTAGGTTATCCTCTTCTCCAGGAAGCAGCATGGAGTGCTCAAAGGTCAGGCTTTGTGTCTTGTAACAACTGTGACTGTGGTATTCTGGGCACATCGTTTACCTTCCTTACATTCTAGTCAGATCTCTAGGACTACAAGTTTCAGAGAAGTTGCTGCTAGATACGGACGGAGGGATTTCCTCACTCGGGCCTTCATTCTATATGCCAGTGTAATCACAGGCCCAGTCCTTATCTCTCATCATCTTTAAGGATGTCATCACCATCATGAGATCTGGTCCTATTTCTCAGAAGGATACTGTTTTCATTTCCAAGACACTGATCCTTCTTCCTAATACTTGTGTTTTACTATTGCATGTTTTTAGAGGTGGGGGTGATCCTACCAAGTATGTTTTGTTGGGCAAGCAGCTCGTAAGCCCCATCTCATGACCGAGGGAACTGGTTGTTTGGTCATGGGAAGAAAACTCTAAGTCAATCTTTCAGACAAAGGACAGGGAGTCAGACTACAAATTTAAGTCTTATTCTCCTCCCATCTGTGTTGCGCTAATGTCAGAATTCTTTTCTGTTGTTTGCTCATTGTCCAGCCTATTTCTTGACTTTTAAATCACTGCTTAAGTGGAGCTCTGTTTCCAAGGTGGGGGGAACACTGTCTCAAGCTTCAGGGGTTTTGTACAACAGTTCTCAGAGATACTTATAGGATCAGTTCCTTCAAGGTGGATGATCTAAGGAGAAGGTGTGTGTCTACTATTGTCCTGCTCTGTGAGAGACCACAAGCACTCTTTTCTTCCCTGGAACTGTGATGAGAGGATCTCCACTCCTTTGTGGCATGTTTCTGCTTCTGGGAGTGCCACACAGGAATGTGGCCTGGATTGGAGTATGGGCAAGGCAACAGAGTTCTGCTCTGGTGCCAGGAAAGGCACCCCTCTAATCTTTTTATGACTATTGTTCTACCCCTTATATCTGTTGGCTGAGAGCTCCAAAAGCTGCTGTTGATTCAGTCACTCTCAAGATGTGCTCCTGGTTTACCAGGGCCCAGCTTGTAGTAGACTGCATTCCACTCTCACCCAGATGAGACAGACTTTTTTTGCTCACCTTTTGAGTTGTCTTGGGCTAGAAAATTGTTTCACTGTCCTTTTGTGAGTTGTGCCACTCCATAATTTATTTGGGGGCATAATTTAAGGTGTTTGGGGGTAAAGCTCAGGTGAGTTCCTGACTTTTTTGTCATCTTGGTTCCCAGCAATATTACTTTCTTACAAAGTTTCATTTTTTTCTATTAAAATATGTAAAATGCATTATTAAAGTACAAAAATGTCTAAAATATTGAAAATACTTTTCCTCCTCCTTTATAGCACCAATATATAGGATAATTGTCAATAATAGCACAAGGATAGTCTAGATGGAGAAATCTCCAAATAACCCCCAGACAAATAGTGATTTAATTCTTCTCACAAGAGCTTTCATAAATAAAGACCAGGAAAAATCCAGTAACAAAATGACAGGAAAATTTGACAGATTTTTGAAAAACACAATATACATCATCAGTAATTCACATATTACAGAAAAGTTATGGATAGGATTTCTTTTATAAAACATGTTTTTCAGGGTCAAAAAGGGAAATTAAGGCCCTTTGGCTTCTAGCCTTTATAGGTTGTTCACATGAAAGAAATATAAGAATATTTTGTGCTTTTGTGGTTTTAAATTTATGTAGATAAGGATTAGGGCAAGTTCTTAATTTGAGAAAAAATACTTGAATAGTTTATGTAATTGCATGGCTTCTCTGAATGTTTCCATCTCCCTGATGGTGAGATGTTTCTCTTCCTCAAGTGCTTCAATAACTTGGGATGATTAAAAGGGTTTGAGAGATATAGTTTCTGGGTAACAATAATTTTATTAATAAGGTCCACACATTTATTAATAAAAGGATGCTCATGTGGCCATCTCTTTTTAAACCAAGGACAATAATAATTTCAGACTCAAGGCTTATATGCTCTTTTGGAAGAAGAGTGGCAATCAACTCTGGTTGACAATGAGAGAATTATAGTGAGGGGCTGAGAGTGACATGTCTCCCATGGACAGAGAGACTATTTCTGTACCTACTCCATCCCCATCCATGGGCACTGTATTAAAAATAATTATACCCCACCCAAGCAGAACACAATATGTATTCCACTTGGGTAGAGTCTTGAACAAGAAATTAGTCCAATCTCATAATCAGCAATGTCCTTAAAGAGACTAAACTTCTTTTAAAAAATTAAGATTTTTAAAAAAGGGGGGGATCTCTGGATCTCCCAAAATCATTAGTTGTTAATAATTATTTATCTCATCCTCTTTCTTTCCCTCTTCCTCCTCCTCCTTGGGTAAAGTTGCTTTGAAGACTACTTCTTTGAGCAACCTCCTCTCCCTGAGAATTTTTTAACATAACCTTTACATCTTCACAAGTACCCCAAGAGTTCTTGTTTATCCAGATGAAGTGAGTGGAAGGAAATGTAGTAACTCCAGCATTTGAAGGCCACCATTTGAACTCCCCCATTTGAAGTCTGGTCTTCCTTCAATTCGTATTTTGAGGTGTATATTTATAATTGACAGCTATATCTCCTATTTTTTTCATCCTCTCACAGCCTCCCATTGGTTGATCCTGTTGAAAATTGTTTTTAGGCAGATATATTTTACATCAACATTTTTCAAAGCAGACATTTCTAATGCCTGAGTCTGAATGAAAGATGCTGATGCTGCTACTTACCTCTGATTTTTTCACATCAATTTTCTTCCTCTTTCTTTTAGTTATTTTCCTCATGCCAACTGCAGAAGTCACTTTGTAATAACTTTATTCCAGTTCATGTGCATGATGCCCCAAATATATTGAATGAGGATCTGGATTCAAATTCCTTCCCTGTTGCTCACTAGACATATTACCTGGAGCAAGTCACAACCTCCTTGTACCCCCAGTTTCGTTCTGTGTAAAACTAGGCAGCTGGACTAGATGGTATGTGAGGTTCCTTTGTGATTTAGATCTATAATTTGAGGATCCTATGACTCAATTCCTCCCTTACCTCACTAATAAGGAGCTCCCTCTAGCAATGCACATTCATGCCTGCCCATCCTGCATGAAAATTTCACCATGTGGCATCCACCTGATGTGCTGGAGGCCTTGGTCTCTCTTTATCTCATCACTAGGTTACTTGTAGGGCATTCTGGTCATGTATCTATCATCCTTAGATCTCATTACATGACCAACCCACTTCTTTCTATTATGTAATTCTTTGATGGTATTCATTACTCCTGTTCTTCAGAGTTCCCCATTGTTGTAGTCTCCTTTCTCTCACCATGCTCTACTCATCACCTTTTGCGTGAGGCTCATCTTTCCCACCCTTGTGCCCTCCACACATGTTTCTGGTGTTCAAGATATACATTTGGTACTTGCTCTCTGAGCAACAAAGGGTAAAAGAAATCCTTTCATTACAAACTGACAAATGTAAAAGGTAAAACGTTTTGATATCCCAAAGAAGCAAGACTCACAAGTAAGCATTTTAAACGTAACTAGTTGAACAAAGTTCTACTTCTGGTAGAATTTTTCTTTTTGAGAAGTCTACTAGTCTTCGAAAGATAAAAGCAGAGTAGAATCAGTAATAACATGCACACAGTTGCTTGATAGTGTGGCCTGAAATTATGAAGAGGGGGCATTTTGTGGGTGACACTGACCACTGAGATTACACAAGCTACAGACTAGGAACAGTGGGAGCTGTCACTCGAGGTGGCTATTTTCTTGGGCAGAAGTGGTTACAGTTTTCCATCACATTTCCATGGAAAATTTGTAGGTGTGGACTATAATCCTCTATTTTGGCAATCTTATCAGAGATTTTCCCATGAGTGACTACTGTCCAAGCTAAGTTGGAACCAAATTATGTAACCTACTGGAAATTTTGGGGGATATCTTGAATGTCCTGGATTGTTGTTCAAAAAAATCAGATGAGTATACAAGTATTTGTGTTAGAGATGAATGCTCAGACACAACATGTATTTGATTACTCAAGAAAGAGACTGAGTTGACCTTTAAGGGATAGTTAGTTATTAATAGTACAACACTTTTAGAATGGTAACCTGGCAGTCTTAAGAGCAAGTTGTGAGGGCATAGCTACTCTTAAAATCCTCATCTCATGAGCTGGAGAGCCCTAGCCTTCCCTGAACTGCTTAAAGCTCTTTGGGGTTGGATTTGGTTCTCTCCAAGAATCTGAAAACTAGAGAGGGACCTGCTTGGTGTCCTTGTGAAAGTTGTCTTGTCCAGTGGAGCACTGAATATTGTTTCTAAGTTCTGGGCACAAGACCCAGAGCTAAATACGGTTTTATAGATCTAGCAGACACCTTTACTTACCCCCTCTCTCCCATCTTTCTTTTCCAATACACAAATCCTGATATATATATATATATATATATATATATATATATATATATATATATATATATATATATATATATATATATATATATCTGGTTTGATATTTTCTCTGTATCAGTTCTAGAAGTTCTATAATAGATATCATACTCCTTACCTCTCATATGGTAATATTGAGCTGCTTCTTTAAATATTTGATCAATATACTAAATTTTAACAATATCCCATTGTCATGTATAAGCATTGGAACCAGAAAAGCAGAGCTGCCTTTATAGCTGTCCTCAGAATGAATCCTGTTCTAGAATTTATAAAAGATATCCAGGGACTAGATGACTACTTGAGACATCTGGGACTCAAAATGTGCTGAGTAAATGGACAATGTGAGTGGATTACTAGGCAGGGATGAGGAAAAGCAAGAGGAGAAAGGGGCAAAAGACTGTTTGTTGAGTTGGTGGTTCCCAATGAGCATGCTCAGAGCTCCTTCCAGCCTTTAAAAGCAGCTGCAAGGAAACCTAGAATGAACTAGCTTCTTTAGAGGGGAGGTTTGGGTCCCTGTTCTCTTGGTGAAGAATTAAAAGGGAAAATGAATTATTCTTTCTTAGCTTTTAGGTAGGAAAGTGTGTGTTTTCCTCTAATTTAAGGAAAAAGTTAAAGTATTAAAGAACTGCCTAGGGGTTTCTAACTGTCTTCTCTAGTTTTCTCTTGATCTTTAGGAGATGTTGTGTGTATAGTGAAAAGATCCTGGTTTGGAATCAGAAAAGGGGTACTAAATCTTTCTTCTATTATCACATCACTCTACGCATAGCGTATGGTCCAAAAATTCTTTTGTCACAATCCCTAAGTCATATTTTTTGTTATATAAAATGAAGATGTTGGAACTAGCAATTTTTAAAGACGTTTTTCAGGTCCTCATCTTGCTAGCTGTCAGACTGTTTCATGTCTTTAGCCTCTTTTTGCTTATCTGTCCAATAGGAATAATTAACACCATCTTATGTAATACAGGAAAACATTCTGTAAGAAAGTTCTACATAAGCAAGTTTTATGTGGGAAGTAGCTTTTGAGGTAACTGACATTAAAGAGTGGAGAGCCCTTCTAGGCTTGAGTTGCGTTCTTTCCAGTTTCATAGTTCCTCCTCAATTGGTTCTCGCACTAAGCCCAGGACACTAGACGTTTAACTATTAGTAGTGTTTATCCGTGTTTTATGGAGAAAGGATAATGAGGCTTGGGGGCTATTGACTTGACCATCATCACCCAAATAATAAAGCAAGAGTGGTGAGATTAGGGCCCAGGTGTTCCCCATTTTAAATCCACTAGAGCTGAGACCTTTCTTCTTGGGTTAATCTTGCATCTACTCCCCTTTTGAACAAGGTTTAAAAAACAAAACAAAACAAAACAAAACAGCTCTGTGAGGTATCTAATTACATTGTCCTTACTGAAAAGCACATGTTATCAACTTAGTTGCTTCCATCTTCTTCATCTCAGGATTTGAATGTGTCATACTCTACTCACAGTCATACTCTATGAACAGAAACTGCTTCAGTTATTACTAGCACCCAAATAACCCCATGAGGGATAGGGCATGCCATAAGAATATTGGCTCTTTTATAAAATACATGCAGGGATATCTCTGAATGTGCTTCTCTTTCCCACTACTACTAATAAAGCTATTTTTGAGGAGATAATTATGCAATTTAAAGGGTCAGGAACCCCTCAAAGACTGATGTATAGGAAAGGCTCATCTCAAGTGGATACGTGGACTTGAGCATTCTTTAAGTCAAGATGGCAAAGGTTGATTGTAACACCACTGTGGCATGCAGGGCTCCTTAAGGAACTTGCAACCTAACAGGAATGATGCTAAAGATTACATAGGAGAAGTAGTAGATTACATTGCAGATGCTCATTAGGCAATAACATACAACCTTGGTCACAGGCATATTTCACTACTGGAAACCAGGGTAAAGGTTTTAAAGGGGTGTATTTCTGGTCTGTTATATCTGTAGCAAGATAGGTTGGAGAGTTGATGTTTATAGTTTGACCTCTGGATTGCATATGATATATGTGGGAATCAATACATGTTAATTCTGTGCTTACAAGTTAGTCCTGTTTTTTGCAATAGAATTTCTTCAGAGGTCACCTTGTTCTTGCAATGGAGAAAGAGTTTATTTTACTGCCACTCATAAGTTGTTGCTTGGCATAAAGTCCTTGGACTGATGAGGAATGCAATGCTGAAATTGACGTCCAAGCACAAGCACCTTATCAATTTTATCAGAGTCCTTTATCATTCATATCGCATCTAATCCTATCAGGTCCCTACTAGAAAGAGTAATCGTTCAAATATAGGTCTAGTAACACCTGTCCAAATAAGCCTTCATTATTGTATATAGATGATAACTGTATCTTGGCTTCTTGCCTGCTTGATCATTTAAGAGTATGGATCCATTATACCTCTCCAATGTACTCAGAATGCTTCCTCCTATGACCCTTTTACCTTACAGGGAAGGCAGGACTCCCCTATCACGTGTTAGGCCAATTGCAAAACTGGCAAAGGTCAAAATTACCCTTTCTTAGCTTGCAGTTATATGCCACTTTGCAATGGACTGGGACAGGACATAGTTCTGTTGTAAATAAACTTTGGCATTAACAGCTTGCTAAATGTCCTTATTAGCTTCTTCTCCCTGCCTTGTTGGTCTGTAGGCAGTGCTAAAAAGAGTTTCTATATTTTAAATTTCCCACAAGATCATTAAAGAATTTCTAAAGACCTGTGCACCTAAACCCAGAGCAAACTGCTTGGGAAGCCCATTTTGGCCCAATGAGAAACTATAGGATTCAACGCTGATCAGAACAGTGCAAGCTTAGCAGTGTAAATCGCACTCTGAAGGGAAAAGGGACACACATGACTTTACAAACATGAGGAATGTGCTTTTGTTAGCATGAGGTGGAGGAATGGTGGATAAATGAGGCTGTACCCATGGTGTAGGGTCCATTATTTCAATAAGTAAACATGGAAGGTGAATTGATGTTCTAGTGTAGCCAGTTATTCATAATGCTTAGAATGAAGGAATCTGTCATCCGTCTTTACCTGACCTGTCTTCTCAGTAAATAATCCTATCCATCAGTCTCTTCCCTGAGTGCTTGGTATTTTATACTTATTTTATTACACTTATTTTCTGAGCTCATGTGAAAAAAAAATTCATGGGAATTCCAATACTACATAGGTCAACTTATGCTGAGAAAAATAACTTCCTGCTTGGAAATTTGTCTGTCCTGATAGAGAGGTATTATTCCTAATCATTTTTTTCATAGACCATCTCCTGCTATAAGAGAAGTCTTGTCGAGGAGATGCTTGATTATAATTGAGTCAAACTCTATTTTTCAAAACACGAGGAAGTACTTTCTGATTGCCATCTATCCCTGTCCCTGCCCTTTTGGAGAAGGGACTTAGAATAGGCTCATTGTTCTTGGCCAGGTGACCAAATGAGGGACTTGGCTAATGACTTAGCTATCTAACACTAGGTCACTCTAGATCATAGTGTGTTTTGTACTGACTGGCTTGTGGCCATTTCAGCAGGAGGTTAAAACTTGGAACCATTGCCTTTGCAATGAAGAGAACTCATCTTGAATAGATGTTTTATACTGACCTGATGTGATATATAAGGTTGCCTTGAGAAAGAACTAAATATGCATTAATTATTCAAATCTCCTTATGATACCTATCTGAACTACTAAGGTTATTCCTCTTTTAACACTCCTCTTCAATTTCAGCCCCTGGCCAGTCAGTTAAGGTCTGTCTGGGTTGCTTTGGTCTAACTGGCTAAGCAGAAAGAGGGCACTGGCATCCTTGCCTATCTCCCAGCAATGGATCTTTGACCCGTATTGTTTAGATTTAAAGTATCACTTTAAGCACTTGTAGATATTGCAAACTCTTCTAATTGAGATCTTGATCCCCCACCTATGATGGGTTCTGTCATTTCTTTTGATATTGTGGGGATTTTGGTGACATATAACAGGTTTAGCATTAGATAGAATACTATGTCTGGAACCTGGAATTAGGAAGACTTGAGCTCAAATCCTGATTCAGACACACTAGCTGTGTGACCCTGGGTAAGCCATTTCACTCTGTTTGCCTTAGTTCCTCATCTGTAAAATGAGCTGGAGAAGGAAATGGCAAGCCACTCCAGCATCTCTGAAAAGAAAACAAAGATGATATGATGAGTCAGATCTTCCAAGCTTACTTTCCTTCTGGTTAAACTGTATTGTCATCATTTATGACTTCTTAAGGAATTAGAAAATGCTAACTTGGGAATGCAACAGGAGAAGGTGCATTGGTATAATACTAAATGGTTGGGCAACCTCTGGGGTGCAGCTCTAGCTTCACTAGGGTACTTGATATGGAGAATCTGGATGCTTCCCCCACTCCTAAGAAATCTGCCTGCTCTTTGATTTATGAGGGCATGTTGTGAGGCTGCCATTACCAGGAGAAGAAAGGAACTTACTTGTCTTTCAAATATGAATGTAGAATAGTTTTAACTTATCCCACATAAATTTTTTTGAGGAGAATGTTTTGGTTTTGATTCCTATGGAGTTGAAAGTCTTTTATAATTATTTTTCAATTTACAAATTTCTTTTCTCCTTTCCACCTCCACATCCACAACCCCAGTTGAGGGGGGGAAATGAAGATAGCTTTGTAATAGATGCATAGTCAAGCAAAACCAATTTAATGTTTCATTCTGTCCCCTGAGTACATAACTTCAGTCTGAAGGAGAGTAGCTTGAAATCTTGGGGTTTTTTGGTAATTGTCCAGTCACAGTGTTCTTGACTGTCCAGACACAGTGTGTAAAAATAACTTAGTTATGGGATATTGCTCAGAAAACCTCACTGAGTTGCCCCCCAGGTTACGTTAATATCTGTACTTGCAGGTAAGGCTTATATGAAACTAAAAAGAGGTTAAGAATTTGATCATTTGGAGCTACTATTTTCTAATCCCTTCTGCTTTATAGATGAGTTCAACCCATTAGTTACTTAATTGTATATGTCCTCCATTCTAATCTTATACTTCTCATTCACTTTTGTCCCCTTTAAGACTTTTTCTTTAGTATTCCTCTCTTAATCTACCTTCCCTCTGACTCCTTTCCCAACTGCTCTTTTCCCTTTAGTTTCTCTGAGTGAAATGTATGTCTGTATCCAATTGTATGTGTATTTGTATATGTAGTCTTCTTTCTTTTTACCAGTTCAGATTCGAGGTCTGAGTATTTCCCACTTTCCCTTTCCTCCTAGCTCATATAGACTTATACTTTTCCACTTCCATCATGTAAGTTTTCTCCATTTTTTTCCCTTAGTATTTACCCCTCCTTTTCTTTTATAACAGAAACGCTTCCATGCTGTGAATCTGCTTGGCTCCCTGTATGACTCTTGATATGTAGATAGATTTAACAGGGAACATATATCCTCTCCCCATATTAGGATATAGGCAATCTATCTTTGTTTAAGATTGCTTACTCATGTTTACCTTTTGTATGTTTCTTTAGCTTCATGGGGTTATGTTTCAAGATTTCTACTTAGTTTCTAGTCTTTTCATCAAGCATATGAATACTTTGAAAAACCCTCAATTTCATTGGAGTTCAATTTATGGTATTCCAAACACTCATTTCAATCATAGTTGGGGGCAGGGGTTTTTTTTTTTTTTGTTTTTTCTTTTTGGGGAACCTGATTGGTTCCTGAGTACTAATCTTATTTTTCTGTTTGCAGCATTTTTCTTTGACCTAGAAGTCTGGGGTTTTGATAATGATTCTTGGACTTTCATTTTGTAATTTTTTTAGGAAGAAAATTGTGAATTCTTTGTATTTCTACTTTGTCTTCCAGTTCTAAAAGATTTTGATGATTATCAATTCCTGAAACATGATGTCTAGGCCCCTCAACGCCTTTTTTATCTGATCATGAATTTTAGATAGTACAATGATTGTTTCTTCCTTTTCAATTTGCTTTCCATTTCAGTTGGTTTTGGTTTGATACCTAACTTTTAAGCCTCTTAAAAAAATTTTTTTATTAAGTTAATTTATTTGCTTTCTACAATCACCTCCATAAGTCTAAAACTTTCCCCCCTCCTTTCCCCCACTCCCTCCCTGAGACAGCATGCAAACTTATATGAGTTCTACACATACATTCTTATTAACTACATTTTCATAATAGTCATGTTGCATAGAAGAATCAAAATGAATGGGAGAAGCCATGAGAAAAACCAGAACAGAACATAATACAAGGGAAAATAGTCTGCTTCATTCTGCGTTCTGATTCCATAGTTCTTTCTCTGAATGTGGGTAGTATTTTGCCTCAACAATCCATTGGGAATGTTTTAGGTCTTTACATTACTGTGAAGGGCTTAAGTCTTATCAGAAAGAATACTTACACACTGTGACTGTTACTGTGTGCAATATTCTCCTGGCTCTGCTCATTTCACTCAGCACAAGTTCATACAAATCCTTCCAGGCCTCTCTGAAGGCTTCCTATTCATTTCTTATAGCACGATAGTGTGCTGTTACGTTCATGTACCACACCTTGTTCAGCCAACTGACAGGCATCCCCTTGATTTCCAGTTCTTGGCCACCACAAAGAGAGCTGCTATAAATATTTTTATACATGTGGGACCTTTTTTTCCCATTTTTATGATCTCTTTGGAAATATAGTCCTAGAATTGATATTGCTGGGTCAAAGGGTATGTACATTTTTGTAGCCCTTTGGTCATAGTTCCAAATTGCTCTCCAGAATGATTGAATCAGCACAGAGCTCCACCAGCAATGAATTAACGATCCAACTCTGCCACATCTTCTCTAACATTTATCATCTTCTGTTTTGTCATCAGCCAATCTCAAAGGTGGGTTGTGGTACCTCAGATTTATTTTGATTTGCATTTCTCTAATAATGATTTAGAGCACTTTTTATATGATAGCTTTAATTTCTTCCTCTGTAAACTGCCTGTTCATAACTTTGACCATTTTTCAATTGGGGAATGACTTATATTTCTGTAAATTTGACTCGGTTCTCTACATATTTTGCAGATGAGGCCTTCATTAAAGACAATAGTTGAAGTTCTTTTCCAGTTTTCTGCTTCCCTCCTAATCTTGGTTACATTGGGTTTGTTTATGCAAAAAGCTTTTAATTTAATTTAATCAAAATTATCCATATTGTACTTCATAATGTTTTCTATCTCTTGTTTGGTCATAAATTTCCCATTCTCCATAAATCTGAGAAATGTACTATTTCTTGCACCCCTAATTTGTTTATAGTATCAGCCTTTAAACCTAGATCCATGTATCCATTTGGACTTTATTCTTGTGTATGGTGCCTGGAATTAGTTCATGCTCGGTTTCCACCAAACTGTTATCCAGTTTTCCCAGCAGTTTTTGGCAACAATGAGGTCTTATTTCAGAAGATGAGGTCCTTTGGTTTATCGAACAGCAAACTGCTATGTTCATGGACTACTGTGTCTTGGGTACTTAACCTATTAACTGATCTACTCTATTTCTTAGCCAGTATCAAGTGGTTTTGATGATTGTTGCTTTATAATATAATTTGAGATCTGATAGGGCTAGCTCACCTTCCCTAGCATTCCTTTTCATTAATTCCCTTAATATTCTGGACATTTTTTTCTTCTGGATGAATTTTGATACATTTTCTAGCTCTAGAAAATAATTTTCTGGTACTTTGGTATGGCAATGGATAAATTTAGATTGAATTGTTGTTTTTATTATATTAGCTTGTTCTATCCATGAGCAACTGTTGTTTTTCCACTTAATTATATCTGTTTTAGTTTGTGTGAAAAGTGTTTTGTAAATATGTTCATATAGTCTCTGGATTTGTTTTTGTAGGTAGACTCCCAGATATTTTATACTGTCTATGATAGCTTTAAATGGGATTTCTTTATCTCTTGCTGTTGCACTTTGTTAGTAATATGTAGAAATGTGCATGGTTTATGTGGCTTTATTCTGTAACCTGTCACTTTGGCAAAGTTGTTTATTTCAAGTAGTTTTTTACTTGATTTTTTAGGATTCTCTAAGTATATCATCATTATCTGCAAAGAGTGATAACTTAGTTTTGTTCTTCGCCTATTTTAATTTCTTCAATTTCTTTTCTCTTATCGCTAAATCTAAGATTTCTAGTACCATGTTGAATAATAGTGGTGATAATGGACCTCCTTATTTCACCCCGATCTTATTGGAAATGCATCTAGCTTGTCCCCATTGTATATAATACTTGCTGCTGGTTTTGGGCAGGTGCTACTTATTTTAAGGAAGGCTTCATTTATTCCTATGCTCTCCACTGTTTTCAATAGTAATGGGTATTGTATTTTTTCAAAAACCTTTTCTGTGTCTACTGAGATAATCATATAGTTACTGTTAGTTTTTTTATTGATATGCTCAATAATGATGATAGCTTTCATAATATTGAACTAGCCCTGCATTCCTGGTATAAATGCTACCTGATAATAATGCCCCAGTGTACATCCTTGTGTCTCAGTCACTGAGTGCTACTCATGTGCCATGTTCCTGGCCGGACCCTGTACCCCATTTTCTATGTACCTCTCTCACCCTAAACCAACCTGAGGTAGAAAAAACTATGCACTGTGATTTTTTTTTTCTTGGATTTCCTCATCTGGACTTGGTTTGGTGTTCTTTCTAGATCTTTGTAGATGGGGTGTTAAGAGTCAGGCTATATATACTGTGTGATGCTACTTTGCCATTTGTTACCAACATAGACAACCAGAAAATGTGAAACCTACACACAGACTACAACTCTGAGTAGAGGAGAAATACGAATACAGGAGTCTTTCAGTGACTTTCCCAAGAGCCTAAATTTTGGCACAGATTATGGGTGTACCTCTACCCATGAGATAAGACATCTGAGAACCTCTGAGAAGAATTCTAGTTTTCCTCATTTCCCAGAGGGTCATCTTGGTTGGAGTCTTTTTCCAGGAACACTTTTTTTTTTATTGTAACAGAGAAATATAAAATTTGCTGTGTAAATAAATAAATAGTGAAAAATTAACAGTCATGTTGCCTATAGTTTACTTTTTCTAAATGAACATTGGGGTAACAATCTTCCGTGCTTCTTCTGAAGGACTGAGGAAAGTTGATGGTGCCATTCATTGACACTGACAAAAACGAGCTCTTTTCTTCTTATGCCATAATAGAAGCTTCCAAAAACTAGCCTCCTCTATTTTGGGGGGATTTTTACCATCTTTGTCTTCCCCAAATGGGTCTGCTTTTGTCTAAAATTTCCCCATTGTTTGAATCCTCAATTTTTTAAATACCAATTCAGACCCTCATGAGTCTTGCCTCTACCAGCAATTGAAGATAGGCTTTTTCCTGGAGTCTTAGCCTCCATTTCTGAGCACAGGGATGGTTACAGAATTCTGGAGTGAAGCTGGTAGAATTTAGAATGAAGATATGATTTCAAGGAGCCAACATAATTTTCAAGGGCTAGGAGGTAAGGGAGGGCTATATGTTCTGTTGGGGACAACTGGCTATCCCCTAGCATATGTCACTTGAACCAGCCCAGTGGTGTTACACAGATCAACGTGTTTCTGTGATTCCTTATACAGCAGAAAATGGTCTGTATTTAGACCTCCATTTAGTTTCCTCATAATACTTCCCTCATAACTCCTTTTTGCACCCCTCAAGAAGGTATGCTAACCACTTGGGTGTTTTCAATTTAACTGCTAACCTGGAAGAAGACATGAGCAACTTTTCCAATGTCTTAGATAATGAATTCGTTTTTAGATGAATATAAACAAAAGGATGAAAAAAGTTCTCTTAACCCCAACCACTGGGTTTCATTAGATTATGATAAATTTTCAAGACCTTTGATCATGTAGTTGCTACAAAGATTTTGTACACTGGCAGTAGGGGGTTAGTATAGAAACTCAGTTTTGTCCTCCTCTTCTATCGCTTTAAGGCACCAACAACGTCTGCTGATGGACTAAATTACCTTTTTACACTCCTTTTTTTTTAATAAAAATTTATTTATTTAACTTTTTACATTCATTTTCACAAAATTTTGGGTTCCAAATTTTCTCCCCTTTTATCCCTTCCCCCACCCCAATACACCGAGCAATCTAATTTTCCCTATCACCAATCTGCCCTCTCTTCTATCATCCCTCCCTTCTCTTCTCCCCATCTTCTCTTTTGTCCTGTAGGGCCAGATGACTTTCTATTCCCCATTAACTGTATTTCCTAGTAGCAACAACAATACTCAACAGTTGTTCCTAAAACTTTGAGTTCCAAATTCTCCCCATCCCTCCCTCCCCACCCATTCCCTTTGGGAAGGCAGGCAATTCAATATAGGCCATATCTGTGTAGTTTTGCAAATGACTTCCATAATAGTCGTGTTGTGTAAGACTAACTCTATTTCCCTCCATCCTATCCTGCCCCCCATTGTTTCTATTTTGTCTTTTGATCCTGTCCCTCCCCGAGTGTTGACTTCAAATTGCTCCCTTCTCCCATTGCCCTCCCTTCCATCATCGCCCCCCCCCTTGCTTATCTCCTTCTCCCCCACTTTCCTATACTGTAAGATAGGTTTTCATACCAAAATGAGTGTGCATTTTATTCCTTCCTTTAGTCAAATGTGATGAGGGTAAACTTCTTGTTTTTTTCTCAGCTCTCCTCTTTTTCCCTCCACTAAAAAGTCTCTTGCTTGCCTCTTGAATGAGATATAATTTACCCCATTCTATTTCACCCTCTTTCCTCCCACTACATTTCTCTCTCACCATTTACCTTAATTTCTTTTAAGATATGGTCCCATCCTATTCAATTCACTCTGTGCTCTCTGTCTCTGTATGTGCATGCATGTGTGTATGTGTGCATGCACGTGTGTACATGTGTGTGTGTGTATGGGTGCGTGTGGTCCCACCAACTACCCAGATACTGAAAAGTTTTAAGAGTTACAAATATTGTCTTTCCATGTAGGAATGTAAACAGTTCACTTTTGGTAAGTCCCTTATAACTTCTCTTTGCTGTTTACTTTTTCATGCTCCTTCTCATTCTTGTGTTTGAAAGTCAAATTTTCTTTTCAGCTCTGGTCTTTTCATCAAGAATGCTTGAAAGTCCTCTGCTTCATTGAAAGACCATATTTTCCCCTGAAGCATTATACTCAGTTTTGCCGGGTAGGTGATTCTTGGTTTGAGTCCTAGTTCCTTTGACTTCTGGAATATCCTATTCCACGCCCTTTGATCCCTTAATGGAGAAGCTGCTAGATCTTGAGTTATCCTGATTGTATTTCCACAATACTGGAATGGTTTCTTTCTAGCTGCTTGCAAGATTTTCTCGTTGAGCTGGGAGTTCTGGAATTTGGCCACAATGTTCCTAGGAGTTTCTCTTTTTGGATCTCTTTCAGGCAGTGATTGATGGATTCTTTCAATACATATTTTGCCCTTTGGTTGTAGAATATCAGGGCAGTTTTCCTCAGTAATTTCATGGAAGATGATGTCTAGGCTCTTTTTTTGATCATGACTTTCAGGTAGCCCCATAATTTTTAAATTGTCTCTCCTGGATCTATTTTCCAGGTCAGTTGTTTTTCCAATGAGATATTTCACATTCTCTTCCATTTTTTCATTCTTTTGGTTTTGTTTTATGATTTCTTGGTTTCTCAGAATGTCATTAGACTCCATCTGTTCCATTCTAATTTTGAGAGAACTATTCTCTTCAGTGAGCTTTTGAACCTCTTTTTCCATTTGGCTAATTATGCTTTTGAAAGCATTCTTCTCCTCATTGATTTTTTGAACCTCTTCTGCCAATTGAGTGAGCCTATTTTTCAAGGTGTTATTTTCTTCAGCATTTTTTTGGGTCTCCCTCTTCCATGGCCTGAGCCCACTGGACATCCACCTGGGATGTCTGGGATAGAGAGGCCCCGACCTCCACGTCTTCATGGTAAGAATTGTTCCTTGTCATCAGAATTGAAAGGCAGGAACATCTGTACCCCATCAAAGTAGCTTTCTATAGTCTTATTTTTCTTTCCTTTTCTGGGAATTTTCGCAGCCATTTACTTGACTTCTGAGATTCCTGTCCACCCCCACCTAGATCCGCCCAGCTTGTGCTTGGGGTCTGAGATTCAAATTGGCTTTCCGTGGCAGGCATGGCTGCTATTCAATGTGAGCTTAAGTTCTGGTGCTGGGGTGGGGGCAGGGCCACCTCCCGGGCTCAGTTCCCTCAGGGGCTTTATGCAGAGACCTTCAGTAATGGAGCAGGTGAGGGCAGGGCCGTCTCCCAGGCTCTGATCCCTCAGGGGGTTTATTCAGAGACCTTAGGTAATGGAACTCCTGCTTGCTCCAGGAGTCCCAGGCCGCTGCTGCTGCCTCTGCCACTGCCTCCCGAGGGGGCCTGAGTCACAGAGACACCCTGCTCCCCTCTCGGCCAGCCCAGACATCTCTCTCACTGACATGTAGTATGTGTGGGTGGAGGGACCTTCCTGGCCACTGGAGGTTCTGTCCCTGAAGCCTGCTCGGATCTGCTCCTCTGGGGCCGCGTGGCCAGGGCAGCTCAGGGGTGGACTCCACTCTCTGGAGTGGGATGGACCCCTGGGGACAGCTCTCCAAGACTCTCTGGAATGGAAATCTTTTCCATTGTGTTTCTGTGTGCCTTGCAGTGCTCCAGAATTTGTGGGGAGTTCTTCTTATAGGAAACGTATGGGCGGTGGGTTCGGAGCTAGCATATGTGAGTCTTTCTACTCCGCCATCTTGGCTCCACCCCCCCACCTTTTTACACTCTTGAGGAAGGCTAGTATGTGTTGTGCCTACCTGATAGATACATAGGTAGAATCTTTAAAATATTTGCATTGTGATCTCCAGAAAGCAGAATGTTCCAGATAATTTTAAGAAATTGCAATGGATGGACACAGTAATGATTCTGCTGTAATTATATTGTGGCATCAAAATTTTATAGATGGCTTGATTGACCTCTTCCATCTGTCATTAGTCTATAGTAGGTGGTGAGTAGTCATGTAATTCCCAATTTTTCCCCCAGTAAAATCCAACCAAAAACCTTTCCAATGAGCCAAAACTAGTTTCATGTGAAGGCTGTACCTTTTTGTTTAATGTTTTTTAATGTTTAATACACACAAGACTAGGGAGAAAGAAAGTAACTTAGGATATGGAGTCCATGGACCATACTTCATAGCAGGTCTACAGCTCTAGGGATTTGGGTTTAGTTTCCTAAGAAAAAGTAAAATGTTTAAGAATTTAAGGAATTAGTCATGTTGAGAGCCAGCCAAAAGTAGGTCTTGATGCTTAATCCAGATCCATTTTGAGCAATCAATTTGAAGTTGTGAATAGTCATATTCTTGGTACTACCAGGCATTGTGTAATTGAGTGTCAGTAGGCAATTATCCATTCTTTACTCCAGGATCATTTTCACAGAATTTTGCAGTTGGAAAGGATTCAAACAGCCCTCTATTCCAAACCATATACAAAAGAAATCCCACACTGTAAAATCTGTCATGTTTCCCTTTGAATAAATTGTACTTCTGAGCAGCTCTGGATTGATGTTTGGAAACTGTCTTAAAATGATTTACATGATAGGGTCCTTTATTCTGCATAGGTTCCCTTCATCATGATCTTTCAAATATAGGAAGATGCCTTATATTCTTTTTGAATCTTCTACGGATTATAAACAGTCCTTCATCTACTCATGTGATGTGTAGTCAAGGCAAGGAAACAAGGGGTCATCTTCTTTTACACACTCTCTAGTTCATCAGTGTTGCTCCTAGACCCAAGCATGATACCCTAGATGAGGTCTGACAAAAGTAAAGTATCATAGAACTATCACTTCCGTGTTCTTGTAAGCTATGATTTTCAAATTCCTCCCCTGAAGATGCATTATCTGCTATAAGTGTGGCAGTTACAAGTAGATGGAGTTGGATTTGGAATCAAGAAGACCTGAGTTAATATCATGAATCATCTACTAGCTGTAAATGTTCAGATCATTTAACCTCTTCTTCAGTTTCCCCATCTTAAAAATGGGGATATTAGCACCTACCTCACAGGGTTTTTTGTGAAGATCAAATGAGATATATAGAAAATGTTTGCAAATCTTAAAGAGCTATATAAAGGCGAGGAAGTTGATGGTAGTACTAGCTGTTATATCACATTATTGATGCATGGAGAGAGATATGACAGAGAGAGAGGTATGAGAGAGAGAGAGAGAGAGAGAGAGAGAGAGAGAGAGAGAGAGAGAGAGAGAGAGAGAGAGAGAGAGAGAGATGAGAGAGAGAGACGAGAGAGGGAGAGAGGAGAGAGAGAGAGTTGAGAGAGAGAGATCAGAGAGAAGAGAGAGAGATGAGAGAGAGAATGGAAGATGCAGCCCATTCCAAGTGCCACATCTTCAGATTGTATGCTTGCAAAGTTAGTTTTTCTTTTTTTTTCCTACCCAAAGTCAAAACGTGAAATCTATCCCATCTTAATCTATTTTTAAAAAATTTATAACCTGTGAAGATCTCCTGAATCTTGATTTTGTCTATTGTGATGGAGATAGTAACATCCAAATGACCAGACCAAATACTCATTTTCCTAGTTTTTTTGAATATGTAATGACTATACATTCAGACTGAAAACAGCAAGATACTGTATACTTCCAGTGTATTCATATCTTTTGTTGACAACTTCTTCTGATTATAGACATTTTCTGTAGAAGAAAAAAAAGCAGTGCCATGATTATAACAGCCTCAAATTGCTCCTTGGGGCCTACGTCTGAGGGTACAGAATGACCTGACACATATATGGCAGAAAAAAGCAGCCTCAGTTCCGTTTGATTTCGGGTAAGAGTCACTGTTTGGGAACGACCAGGCATTGATAATTCTACCTCATGGACAGACTCAGCAATAGTCAGGTGAGAATCATTCCTATTCAAAAGGACCACAATGGGAAAACTGAGTCAGGAGGATCCCACATCAGGATAACACCAAGGATGTCCTGTCACTTTTTCTCCAGGTGCAATGCTCCACCTGTGATAGATTAGGATCACATTCCCTCTGAAATGATACATTGCTGATTTGTGATCCATCAGTCCCAAGAGATTTTACCTCAAATGGCAAGTTTCACTAATCACAACTTAGGGCTTGCTACAGTTATTTTTACTCCCATGGAGTTGTAATAAGCAATAAAAGTTTGCCAAGATTTGCACACATAAGACATTTCACTTAACGTCTTTCACTTGTTTTTCCTAAGTTTAAATTTATTTTTGGTGTAAGAACAGCCATTAGAAATCCTTTCTATGTTATACATAAGCTTGCAATCCTCAGCAAGCCAAGTTTATTGTTTAGAAATTCCATAATCCAAGCAAACTCTTTCCCCAGAGCTATTGACCTTGCCCACACAGATGGCTTCAAGTGGGCAGGGACACCAGAGAAGGGCGGGTCCCTGCCTACCCATCTTATCTGTATTTTCCCTCTTAACTGATATAAACCACATGCCCTCTGGGTTTCCAGTTTTTCAGTCTTAATTTAGTTTGTTTTGCCCTGACTGAATTTCACCCATATCCTTCTATGGCTACCCGCTTGCCAGGATGCTTTAGAGATCCTCATATAGCATCATGTGCTCTGCACCAGTATTCACCAGAATGAACATGGTTTATTTTTAGGAACCTGGTATATGGTAACTGACACATGAGGCCTCTAGTCACCCGCTATAGCCCTACATTGGGGACAACCCAGGCTACCTTCCTAAAAGAAGGGAATTGGGGGGGTTGGGGGGGGTGAGTATCCTCCCCCTCTACCGTTAGGGCTTGAGTAGATCGCTCTTTAAGACTTCCCCCAACCCCCAAGGTAGATTCTTCTGAATTGACAGAACCAATGTAGAATAAGGCTTTTGCCTCCTTCCCTCCTTTTTAACTGCCAATTTTAGGTTTTAACATTATGATAACCCCATGTAACTTAGTGAACAACTTTAGAACTTTCATAAGTGATAACCAAATTGTTGTAGATGTCATCATTCACATATCACTGATAAAAGCTAGCAACCATCTACCAGTTTTTACAATCCAAAGCTAAAGTTGACCTTGACCAAAGTGCATGAATTCATCAAGGATTAACTGGCTTCTCTTGTCTTCTTACATACTATGTTTTGTAGCATCCAGAATTTAACAAAGAACAGACTGAAGGAATTCTCCAACTGAGATCTCCTTTATTAGCAGTGCCATGTGACCTGGTAACAAAAGGGGTCTCATGTTTAGCCTGCATTTGTGCTGAAGAAGCTAGAGGAGGAGGATGACCACATCTTTTCTACCTAGGTGTGGTCTAGATCCTATAAGGATATGTAGCTTAAGAAAAGAAACCAATTAATTATGAACATCTGAACCTGTAGCAGAAGATGTATCTTCCATCTAAATTGTATATATTATGAGTCATAGTAGGTCCTATTTCCATTTTTTCCCTCCTGACATTTGTATTGTTTTCCAGGCTAAGTATCTTTAATTCCTTCAATCTCATTAGGGTATGAACCTCAGTCCCTTTCTGAATATTTGAATTGTTTCTTTCTGCTTGCTTCACAGTATTTTCTCCTTGACCTGATAATTCTGAAATTTGGCAACAACATTCTTAGGTGTTTTCAATTTCGGGTCTCTTTCAGGAGGTGATTGGTGAACTCTTTCTATGATTATTTTGCCTGTTGAATCAAGGACTTCGGGGCAGTATTCCTGGATGATCTGTTGGAATATACAGTAGAGGCTCATTTTTTCATCATGACTTTCCAGTAGACCAATCATTTCTAGATATCTCTCCTGAACAGATTTTCCAGATCAGTTCTATTTCCAATTAAAATTTACATTTTCTTCTATTTTTTTCATTCTTTAGATTTTGTTTAATTGATTCTTGATGCCTCATATAACAGTCATTAGTTTCTACTTGCCCAATTTTTAATTTTTAGCAAATTGTTTTCTTCAGTTAGTTCTTGTACCTCTTTTTTTTAAAGCTATTTTCTCCAATTAGGTTTTATATCTCATTATCCACTTGTCCAATTTTACTTTTTAAGGAGCTGATTGTATTTTTAAAACCTTTGTTCAATTTTTCTTCTACTTGCTTAGTTTGGCTTTTATGCTCTTTGGGCTTGAAACCCAGTTCGTGTTCCCTTTTGAAGTTTCAGATGTGGGTGTAGTGTCAATGCTGTCCTCCCCTGAATTTTAATATTTTGTTTTTCCCTGTCCAGTAATAAGTTTCTATGATCTTTGCTTTTCTAGTTTGCTTCTTGCTCAAGGTGATTGCCTTTTGTCTGGCTTTTATAGTGAAGCTCTGCTTCTGAGATACAAGAGGCTCAATCCCATGTTTATTGTGTTGAAAGCTGGGGTCCTGGTTACTGACTTTGTATTCAGTGACCTCTGGGGTTTTTTTTGTTTGTTTGTTTGTCTTTTGTTTTTCCTCACCTAGCAGTTGTATAACTCTGCAGCTTATCTGGTGTACTGAGCTTTGCTGCATGTGGCAGGGTTGAGGACAGGTGAAGCCAGTTTCCTCAGGGCAACATTGAAGCTCATGGCATATAAGTGTTGGGAAAGGGGTGGTCTGGGCACAGGAGGTCTCCTTCTCCCCTATGGGTGCAAAAAACCCTTGTCTGTACTGATATCTGCCCAATTCCCTTGCTTGTGCTAAGGCATGCCTGGGGTTCCCGTATTAGTGCTTATCAGGTCCATACTCACCCCCCTGACCCCCCCTCAGGCTCAGGATCTCCTGCTGGTCCTCTCAGGTGTGTTTTGCTGGGATGCTTCTGGTCATGCACTGGTTCCCTTTAGCCACAGAAAGAGGCACCGGTGGTGTCCCAAGCCTTGTAAACTAAAGACTATCTACTCCTTTTGCTGTCTCCACTATTCCAGGATTTTTCCTGGGGCAATATTCTCTCCATTTTTCAAAGTTAATAAGGGAAGTTGAGAACACTTACAGTTTACTCTTACATCTTTACATCTTGGCTCCTGAAAGTTCAAGTAGGTGAGTTTGAAACATTTAGTCTGTCGACTGATAGCCTCAGAAGTAGCTGCTGCTGCTGTGATGGGCCCTGTGCTTCTCTCTCACCCAGTTCTGCTGGACTGGTGTCTTATGCTGAGCATTTTGGGGATCCAAACTGTTGCTGGTGATTCAGCCTGCCCTGGCCATTGTGGCTCCATGATGGCCATGTCTGCGCTAGTTCCTCACACATGTTCTGTGCTCCCCCAGTCCAGTGGAACAAATTCTTCCCATTGATCACTTGTCCTGGGCTAAAAATCTGGCACACTATGACTCCCAGTGGATTTAGCCATTGGAAAATGTGTTCAGATTCACTTCTTAGAGGTATCTGAAGGAATTGTAAATGAATAGAAATGAGTTCCTGCTTTCACTTTGCCATCTTGACGCTGCCCCCAAGAAAAGATATTCTTAAAGGGAAGAAAGACTAATGAATTTCTGGAGGCTAGGCAATGAAGAAGTTTTTTCTCAAACACTGAAAGTTTGTATCCTTTAGGGAGGGAAACTTTAAGAAAACTTAATAATATAATGTATGGGTAAGAGCGTTCTGCAATGTCATAGAATTCATATTGGAATGAAACTTCATGAATGTCTTGACAGAGGAAGGATTTCTTCCAGAACAAATGTCTCTCCCAGTATCAATGTTCAAACTGGAGAGAAACCTGTGTGGCTGATGAGTTGATATCACATGCAAAAGAACTTCATTTTTCTCCAATAATTCATCTAGGAGAAAAGTTTCACAAGAAGCAATTCATTCCAAACTGTGATCCTTGATGGCAATTTCAAACTCAAGAGAAACCTTCTAGATTAGAGTTCTTAATCTTTCCCCCCCATTTCTCATAGACTCCTTTTGCCTATGAACATTCTCAGAATATTGCATAACATTAATATTAAAGCCATAAAAAAGATACACAGGATTACAAAGGGTACCAATTATGTAGAAATATAATTATCAAAATGTTGCAAAAAATAAAGTTCATGAGTCCCAGGTTATGAATACTTGCTATGTTTGAAGCATACCTTTGTCCACTTTGTTGAGGCAGCTGTGGGAAACGCATGCTTGTTGTGACTTCAGACACCTACTTTCCAAAACCTTAGATGAGCTACAGAAGAATTAAAATTGATGAGTCTAGAGAAAATGTTACCTGTCCAATGCCACAGTATCCTTTACGTTTTGTCTTTGTAACGCCTTGTTCCAGTACAAAATCTATTAGATGCTCCTATAGGACTAAAGGCCTGCCTGTACCCATTGTTTGACTGAGATTTACTACTGAGGGCTCTGCTTACATGAAACTGAGGTAATATGCTCAAGCAGGAGAAGTGTTACTGGCTTTGGAGCCAAAGCATCTGAATTAAAATCCTGCCTCTGTCATTTATTTTAGCATGTAACCCAGGTAAGTCACTTGGTTTGGTTCACTTAGATTCACTTTGGTCTCAGTTTCCCTCTCTGTAAAATTCAGTATTATAGTCTGAGTTTGCATAATCTAATTTTGAATTTTCTTGTCCACATGTAAGTCTCAGTAGATGGGACCCTAGTTGACAGTCTGAGAAGAAAGTGGCCAAATTTCTGAAACCCTGAAAGTTTTAACTTCTTTAGATGCGCACTACATTTACATAGAACCATGTGAAGGTAAAGGGATGCATAACGAGACCTTTGGGAAGATGACTATCTCTAATTGCTCAGTCTTAGGTGACCTTTGCAACTAGGAAAAGTGAGGCTATGATGACAGTTGACTTGTGATAGTTGAAGGCCTTGTCTTGGCAGACATCTCACAGGATCCCAGGAATTGATGCTTCTTTCCTGGTCCTGAGTTTTAAACATATTCACCTAAGACCAGTAGAGTATCCTTACTTGTGAAAATGGTGTCTTGAATATGCTCTTCTGTTTAAGAGTCTAACACCGAGAGCTTTCCTTAATGCTTGTGGGGAGCAGGGAAATGAAATTCCAGACACTCTTTACCAAGTCTCTCCCTTCAGTAGTGTGGGAAGTAAGAAAGTTCTGTTGTCCACATTCTTAGGTGATAGGAGTCGTGACCTAGCATGGACAGGTTAGAGGTCAGAAACCAATGCCACAGGCCCAAGAGCTGTGTGAGAAAGGGCTTATTAGAGAGGAGAACATGAAGTCACATGGCCAGGGGAAATCCAAAGTTCAGAATTCTATAAGGGTCCTGCCTCATGGTGACCTGTTGGTAGTCCTTCCAGTGCACATGTGGGAAGCTACCCATTCCTTCAGGGGAAGGAATGTAGGCCTTCCCTACTCTGAACTCCATTTTAAATAAATTTTTCTTGATACCTTTCTTGTGTGCCAAGTTTGTCTCTAACAAACCTGGTGCCCAACACGGGGCTCCCCCAAACGAGGGGCATTTGACTTGCTACTTTGGAGGAAGTTAGATTAAATTTATGGGATGAGTCCTCCTGTAAAAAGTTTTTTTTTTTATTTTTATTTTTTTACAATCTTTGTAAGTTACATCTCCTTCAATCCAAGCCCACGACTTTGGACCACAGGCAGGAGTTCAGAGGAAGGAAGGAAGGGAGAAAACTTTGCCGGTGGACCACGCATATCAGTATATCTGGGCAAAGATCAGGTCACGCCAGGAGCTTCCACTCTGGATCAGTCTTTTACTGAGGAATGGGAGTTTGGAGTGGCAAACTCTTTGGTCTCTTTTTCCTGTCCAGAAGTTTTTTATTGGCACTAAACAAATGGAGAAAACTTGGACAGAATCCTGGGAATTTGAGCTATGGAGGAAAGGAGAGCCCCTGGGGATATTGAGAATTCGATCTGCTCCCAGGTCAAAAGAACTATGGTGGTTGCTTAGGGCCAGCAACCGACCTGCATTTCCCTAAATCATCTGGTGTCCGGACCTCTAGGTGTTTGTCCCAGAAGCTGGGGTGAGGTAATTAGGGAGGAATTTAATCCTTAGAATTGGCTTGGAGTCAGAGGAAATTGAGATGAACAGTTGCATTTTGACCACTCTAGTCTGAAATTAATTTATTTCCTAAAAAGAATTGCTCTGTTCTGTGTTTGTTTGTGTGTCTGTAAGTATTTTTTGTTAAATTGCAAATTCAGCCAGTCGGAGTGGCTGTGGCTGATCTCCCTCTCTCCCTGATTACAGCAGCCTCAGGGGTGAAGTGGGCTAGAGAGAGAGGAAAAAAAGTGCTTTACTGTTTGGTTTGATAATGGTGTTGTTAATAGAAAGCTTGAAAACTTTTAAGAAGTTGCTTAAAAATTCTTTCTTCTGCATTCTAGAACCCTGGCCAGGTTGTGAAGGTGAAAAGAAAGATTTTGGCTCTTTGCAGAGTATTCAACTTAAAAAAAAAATGTGGCTCTATTAGTTATATTGAATTGAATTGTTAGACTCTTAACTTCTAAGTTTCTTTTTAATGAATAAAAAGCTGGAAGAGGTGGTGAGTATATGTTTCCTTTGAAATATAAAAGGAGAGGAGGAATATGGGTGGGACCTTGTACTACCTATTCCCCCATCCCAATTCAGAAAATGTTTAGCATGATTGGGAAACCAGTAGACAAAGTTATGGAAAGTTATTGCATTTAAAAATTTTAAAGTTGTTTACTGTCACTTGTAATTATTACTATTAGTTATTAAGCTCCCAAGCCTCATGCTTGGAAGTCACACTTTTTCAGTATTAAATTATTTAGGCCTTTTTGCTTGGGCAAGGAAGGAGGCTCTTTAATTTGATTAAATTTTTTTTTTTTTATCTGGGAAAGTCTTTCCTTCTCAGATATGGGAATAGCAGGCCATTCCTTACTTTACCTAAAGGAGGATCTCTTTTGTAATGGAAATTAGCAGAGTAAGATTCTGGCAGTCTGGAGTTAAAAGTTGAGTTTTAATTTAATGAGATCTTAAAGCTAAAATCTGTACTTTAGGTTTGAATTGGGTCAATGTATCTGATACCAAAAGATGATGTGTGTAAAATTGTAAATTCACTTTAGAATTTCAATGATTTCTTTTAGAAGCCTCAACTCTGTCCATGTGCTTAGACCAAAGGTTACCCTCCCCCATATGACTCAAAGGATGAGATGAGATTGGGAGACCTGATCTGGTGGGTCTGGGAAGGGGGAGGAGGAGGGGAGCCAGAGGATAGCATTTCTGCTCCTTTAAGGAAGTAGAGTAAAAGGGAAAAAGTCTATTCAGAGCTGAAAATGTCCAGCCATGTGGTCCTTTTGGGGGAGTTTTCTTTTACTTAAGGGAGGAAAAAAAAAAAAAGGAATACAAAGCAGCATCTGAGAATGCTCTTCCTATCAGAATTAAGCAGAAAAGATATTGTTATTTGGCATTTATGGTTGTAAAGGGCTTGACACAAGGATGGACATTGTTGGGGTTCAGGGGTGCTGGGGACCCCGAAATACAGACACACCAGGTTCTGCTCGAATGAATTTGATTCAATACTTCTTTAAGCCCAAGAAAAACAAAGTTTATTAAAGATTAGCCACCTTGGGCTGACTTAAGGAGCCTAAGCATTTGTAATGCTTGTATGGGCATCTGAAACCCTTTGCAGTTCTCGAGTAGCAGCTACCATGATGGGCACTGCCTGCCTATAATTTGGAGTTCTTGGGTTGGAAGAGAATAAGGTTTCTTTAGTACCCACATGACTCTGCCCTCATGGGCCTTATGGGAAAGTGAGTTTACTAAAACAGGAAATCCTAGGTGAGGAAATTTATCCTGCTAATGTAAGCAGCCACCTTCTTTGTGGCTTAGTCTTAGTTGTTTAGAGCACTAAGAGCTTTTGGTCTTCTCAGAGTTGCAGAACCAGTATCTATATCTGTGTATTAGATGTGGGATTTCCTGGCCTTGAGACTTGCTTCCTATTTATTATGCCCAACTTTTTCCTATATTCTTGTGGAAAGAATTTCTATGTAATCTTGATTATTCTAAATAACTTAGAGTCTATGAATGATATGACATAAACTTAACACATGGTCATGTGTCTTAATTATGATTTGATTTTGAAAACTGTGTACAGGCCATCTGCTAGCACAGAACTGGAAATGTACGTAGAAGGGCAGGATGTCTGACCTCAGATGAGCATCACAGCATGAAAATAGTAGTTAGACAAATGGAAATCATTGCCCTTCCCTAAACAGTGTTCAAGTTCTCTCAGACCGACCTACTGGGATACCAAGTTTGATCATTTGAAAAGACAGATGTATGAATTATCATTTAGGTTACCCATAGAGTTTACTACTGAGGAAAGGTGGGTACCATATACTTTCCTCAGATTCTTCCTAGTAATATCTTGGCTCAAAGAATGGTGATTGAATGGGTAAGGAGAATACCAGGAGGTATAACAAAATTTATTAAAGGTTCGCCATATTAGGTTGACTCTTAGACTCTTCATTTGTGATGCTTGTATTGACAAGCAGGTTAGACAGAATCTGAGCTGGATTGAATCCGAGTATCTTCATGGAGGCGGAAGGAATTTGTATACAGAAAGTCCTTGGGAAAGACCTAGAGGTGGTCTGGTAGTCTGGGAGGAGGGTCTAAGGGAAGATTTTGATAAGACTGGGGTACATTAGATGTAATCAAGGGTGGGAAATAGCTGGAGTCAATTCAGAGGTATCAGGCAATACAAAGTTTGGGTGGGAAGCAAGTGGGGCAATCAAGAGGTAACAAGACAGAAGAAGGCCAGGCTAGGCCAAAAGCAACAGATTTGAGTGGGAAGATTCAAGGGGGAGTTCAAGGAAGTTCCCAGAGTCTGAACCCCATCACTTTGACAACTTGTCAACTGAAGAAAGGCTCTTGGCTGAAAGTGCTCCTCTCCATCCAGCTTTTAACCACAACTCAGAAATGGACATAGCCTGTGGAGATACAAAATAGTGTCTATTCTTGGGTCTAGGGTGCCACAGGCTTCACAAAGTCAATCAATATTATCTTAACTCTTCAGACACTGTTTCTATCTACATCATTTCTCCACTCAACCACTAGGTAGGAGAATTCTTGTGGGGAAAAGGGTGTGAAGGTCATTGTCTTCAATATCTGCTTCCTGCTGGATAGAGGTGAAGAGTCCACTTCAGGGACAGAATAGGTTGGGGGGTGATCAGCATGGAGTGCAGAACGCAGTGCCATCTGAGTCCAGGGTGGAGAGAGGTAAGTCACTTGGTAACATCAAGGGCAGGGGTTGGTATGCTAAAAGTTGCTCTTATCCCAGCGGCTAGGAGGAGATCATTGGAGTCCAATTAGTATTTGGCCTCCCAGGTTTTGGCACCATAATGTTGAAGAGAGAGAGATGGAAGAACTGGTTCAAAATGTGAAGGAATTCACTTAGACCTTCTCTGTAGCCATTGGGAGCTTTATTGATGCAAAAGCAGCAGGCCTGAGAGTTAGCAAGGAGCTAAACAAAGGTCTGGGAGGTTTCTCGTCATCTAATTTCATTTTTGATGCCCTCACTATAGTATCAAGAATGGAGATTGCTCCTTTGTCCTTTTATACTTTTTCTAACATACTGTTAAAATATCCACACAGATTTGCCCCTTCACATTTTTGCTGTAGTTTGGCAGAAGCTGCCTGAAACTTTGGCTTATGTCTGAGTCCTGATCATAGATTAGATCCCAAACTTCATTCCCTGGGATCTACCCCAATAATACCCCTTTGCCTCACTGATAAGAGTGCCTAAAAATGGCATGCAGAAGTCAGACAGCAACCCTAAAATGCTCTCTGCATCTTTGTGACTGTGTCAGAACTGAATCCAGAGCCTCCTGCAGTTGGGGATATACATTCCAAACTGACCGCACTCACTAGAAACAGTGAGGTTGAAAGAATTCTGATTGGCTCCCTTTTGAGGGCCCTCCTACTTCTGTGAAGGGCACAAGCTTCTTGCAGTTACCTGGTGATGGTTGGTATGCCTATGTATCTCTTCCTGCTGTGCTCTGGGGCAATAAAGCATTGCTTATGTATAATATAGCCAGCATTTCGTGGCTTGTTTGTCCTATGCCTTATTGAAACTCTTTAGCTTTGAGCCTATAAAATTTATGATTTGTCCCTCCAGTTTTTATTTCTCTATGCTTTAGCGCCCACCAATACTCAGAATATCTCCTCGAAGTCATCTGCCTATTTTTCTTTCTTTAAAATTGTTTTTGCTATATATTTGGTCATAGAATCTTGAATCCTTCTATTCATATTTCTTATTTGTAAAAAAACAAGAAACAACTTCCCCAGATAGCAGTGGACATGGAGATACTCCAGTGTCTGAGTGGCAAATTTGAAATGGAATTCACATGGATTTGGTTAGGAAACATCCGTCAGTGATCTCTCAGGAACAGAAGTAGGACTACTTTTTCCCTATGGAGCACTGAACTTTTTTGTATCATTCCATATCTTTTTTGTAAGCCATAAATCTTAAAGCCTTCATCTCCTAGATAACTGGGGCAATGAATGAAATATTTGATGATGAATTCTCATGCTACAATGAGTTTTTCTCTTAAGTTTTTCACCTATAAGCCATCCATGAGCTGTATTGGTCAATGATTCCCCTTGTTCAGTTTTTGTCTTTCATCTTCCTCTGCTCTCTGGCCTCAGGGCAGCTAGGTGGTAAAATGGATAGAGTATTGGATTTGAATTTGAGAAGACCTAAGTTAAAATACAGCTTCAGAAATTTAGTAGTTGGATGACACTGAGTAAGTTTTATCTTCCCTCAGTCTCAGTTTCTTTATCTGTAAAATGGGAATAACAATAGCATCAACCGCTTTAGGTTTTTGTGAGAATAAAATCAAATCTGCAAAAGTACGTGGCAAACCTTAATGTTCTATATAAATACTAAATACTATTAATAATAATTTCTGGAGTTCGTATCCTGACATAGTTGCCTTCTTGTTTGTTTTCTGTGAGGACCAATGATGTAGACTTGCTTGTGACTTGAATTTAAGTGAAGCAGAGTTGTGGGAATTCTGCAGCCTCATTCTCCTAAGTCATTGAAGTCTAGTGCCAGTAGCCCTGACATAGTTACTTTGGTCTGCTTTCACCCCTTCCTTACGTTTCAACATCTATCTTTCCTTCAGTCCTTGATATTATCTAAAGCATCTTCAATAGCCTGTCTGTTTCAGAGATGGTTTCTTAGTCTTTGTAAATTCAAAGGTCAGCAATCATTTAGCATAAGCTAAACATTTTAATGCCTCCAGCAGGAAGGATAATACAACAAACAATTATTTTAGACAAGCTAGGTCTATGTTTTCTGGATCTCACATGAAACTCATAGCCTTTGTTTATCTCTAGAGTGAACTATTCTAGACAAATTTCTCCTTTTCTTCCATGTTGCGAAATTCTAAGAAATGATTATCTCAAGGAAAAGGCGGGCAAAAGAGGTATTGAGTATTGGAGTAATCATTAGGTTGGTGTTCACTGAGATGTCCTCTCCTGTGCTGGTGGTTCAGGAGGTGGCCTTTGACCCCATAACTGCCCCAGTCATTGAGGGCTTCAGCCCTACCCCACATTTTGTGAGATGAGAGTGCTAGACAAATTTCAATGAAAGATAATGGAGAATCCATTGGTGCCCACAGTTGGAGCTTTGTCTTATGGACACTACTGCTTTTGCCAAGGAAGCAGCCAGAGATCCCAGGTGATGTTATGGGACTGGGATCTTGTCTCAGGGCTTCAGTGATGCCATTCTGGGGGGCTTGGTAGTCTCAGTCATGAAATCACCCAGGTCTCACTGAGACCAATGGCTCATTACTTGAAAGAGTCAGTGATCACTTGCAGGGGACCCAAGCAACTTTCCAGAGAGGAACTGGAGGAATTTCTTGACCTCATGCTCAAGTCACGTTTAATGGTAACGAATGAGTCCTGTGTTTTGCTCAGGAAGAACTATAGATAATGTAATGAATATTTTTCCCCAAAGGATGAAATGAGTTTGGATTAAAAAAAAAAATCTCCTTGAATTGAGATATGGCCACAGAGTAGGACAGATAAATAGAAGACATGAATTTCAATCCCAATGTATTACAAATACTAACCACATTTGACATGCAAGAAGAGTGATTAGGAGTTGTGTTGGTCTTGAACTATTTTCTTTTCTAACCTTGGAGATAAGAATTAATTTACTGTAGTGTAAGTTATGCTACATTTAAGGAGACATGTCTTCTTACTAAAAGCATTTATAATTGCAATCACTAATTTTGTTGAACCACACAAGAAATTGCCTAGTCTTTACCTTTTTATATCAGTCTTGAATATCTCAATTATGGGAGTACTTTCAGGGAGTTATGAAGTAAGAAGGATACTAATGAGAAATATAATGGGCTAACTGGTAATCATTATCAATTGTGATTTTGTCTAATAGTTCATAGTCTACAAGGAAATTAAAGCTGTAGAGACCCAACATCATCCAGGCTGTGAAAGATTTGTTGCAATTATTTAGGTAAAAATGAATACCTTATTTTACAACTCAAAGGAAGCCTTTCAACCTTCCTCTATGTGGAGATACAGCTGTAAGTGGCTGTTTACTCTTTGGTTCCTCTATCTTAGAGAGACATTGGATTAAAACTCTTTCTATTACACATTAGATCTTTGCAGATTTAGGGTAAAGTGTGCTTTTTTGTTTTTTGAAGGTGGAATCAGGGGGAACAAAAGACACATTCTCTGTTTCATGCAGAAAGGGGTCCTATCCTAGACTGAGAAGGCAGTAGTTAGATTACTTGTGGTCAGCTTAGCTTCCTTCCCACCAGACACTACAGGTGCAGTGGATTCAAATCTCACCTCAGACACTTGATACTCACTTAGCTGTGTGACTTTGGGTAAGTCATTTAACTCTAATTTGCCTCATCCTGGGTCATCACCAGTCATTCTGACGATGACAACGATGATGATGATGACAGAAAAACATGGAGAATGAGTGAATATTTATGAAAGCACATAACACTGGAAGTTATACTGAATAAATTAGATGATAGAGTACACAAGATTTGGGGAGCTCTGCAAATTGGGTTAAAAATGAATGCAATCTATCCAGGAGGGAACACTGAATTGAGAAGTCAACTCTTAATCTTTGAAGGTACAAATGTTTTCCTCACATGACTGTCTCTGGGGAGGTCTCTTGCTCCCCAAGTTTCCTCTCCAGTCTCAAGTCTTACACATACTCTGTATGTAGAGTCAAAATATTATCTGTCTTTCTAGAACCACCTCAAACTGACCTAGGTGGGGGTAGGCTTACATATGCTAATGTAACTCAATCTACAGATTTGAAAATCTCTCTTGATTGGTATTTTCAGAAGGAGTGTGATCTCAGCTGTGAGGGGGGTGGAATTCGGTGAGGTGCTAAAGTAGTACAGATTTTTTCAGTAGGTTAGACTCCGTGCAGTTGAATATTTTTATGGTGGCAGTGGATGGACTGATTGACTGCTGTTTGCTGCTATCCTACCATATTTCCTCAGGTTTCCATGAGTGATGTCTTGGATGCTCAGTTTACTGACTTGGAGGTTAACATGAGTTTGTCTACTTTGGATCATATCAGGAACAAAACTCTTAGCCAGCCTTGGATGCCTGGGAGGCACAGAAGGGTGTATAATTGCAGACTGTGATGCTGCTGATAATGGCTGAGGTACAGCTTTCATTGAAAATTCCTGGTAGCTTGTGTGTACCTACTTAGGAGCTCCTGTTTCAGTAAGATATATCTCTAATGCTAGTGACAGAGGTCTAATGGAGGAGTGAGAGACTTGTCATTCAGATAGTTCCCTTGATGTCCACTCTCTCCTACATATTACATGGAACTTAGAGAATACTACAAATTCAAAATAATCTACTAGGTATTTGCTCTTCCTGTGTGGTGCATTGTTCCTATAGTCTTCTATTTGCATAGATCAAGGAGATTACTGTGAAAGTAACTGTTGATTTCACCTCATTTATATTCAATGAAACCATGCTATTATGTATCAGCAATTACATAAACTGGGAAATCAAAATTGGAGCGCCCAGGAATGATTTCTCCACAGTTTTAAGTCAAATGAGGATGTGGCAAGAACTCAAATATAACTTTCAGTAATGTTGAAAGTCTGAACATCGTTTGCTCCAATTTGTTTGACATTCCTCTAAATGACTGGAAAGCTCTATTTTTTTGGAATGATGTAAAATCTTGGCAGGAAACAAGCCACTGTGGAAAAAGTCTATAGTTTAATGGAGAATATCACTAGTTTCCTTTGCTTATTCTAATGTGGCCCCCCACCCCCATTTTATGTTAACAAAATTCTCCCAAGACTAAGTTCCTGAACTATTTGAGTGTGAGGTCTCTGAAGACACTCCCTTAAGCCCACAGCTTACTCAAGGCAAGGCACTCTACCTTTCTCCTCCCCTTCGACTAGTATACTATTTCACTCTGTCTCCCAAAGATTCCCTCTGAAACTTCACTATCAGCAGGGAGACCAAAGGGAATTCCAGGGCATGCCTAAGGAGTAAGTGGTTGGAGTATCATTGCTTCATAGACTCCAAACAGAACTTCTATGTTTTTTTTTATTTCTTTAACCCCTAGCCTTTCTCCCAATCAAGTCTCTGTCTCTGTCATGAATTAAAAGATAATTTCATCATCTTCCTATGCTTTTAAAGCAAAATGACGCACATTAGATACCTTTAGTAAATTTAACTATCAAATTGTAGGTAAATACTAGAGTGCCAATCACTTGAACAAAACACTGGGTTGGGTGTGGCTTAGTTTGCCTCAATTTACGTAACTAGGGGAGGGATAAACTCCTCTTCCACTCACAGGGAATTTCAACAGTTACGAAAGCTTCTCATTTGTGTCCTCTTCTTCATTCTTTAGGATAAGAGAAAACATGTGGAGAAGGGGGCAGGATGAGCAACAGACATTTTACCTGTTACTACTCTGAAGGATGAGGAGTTCATCCTAAAACCTGAATGCACATGCTTTGTTGAAGAGATATGAACTTACCAGTTGTGCCCCAAAATGAAATTCTAGGCAGAGAACCCATATGTTCTCCAGATTAATCAATGCTTACATCTTAGCAGTCACTGCAAAGCTCTGACAGAGTTTGAAGAGGTCACATCTCACTGATGAGCAAGGAGGCAATAGACCCCAAAAGCTTCACCTTATTGGGTCCTCTTATTGAAACCTGCCTTCACAGAAGTGGTTTGCCCTCATTCTTACAGCTAGGAGAGGCAGGGTATTGATGATGGCTGGTGAGAAGTGACAGCTTTATCACCATTCTTGATGTTGGATTAAGGGAGAACTCAGAACCACATAGTTCTGTGAGATGTGCTATGATTACTTTTCGTATTGGCTTGCACATCTTTCCTCTTTGTACTAGGATAGAACAAGGACAGATTAGAAAGCAAAGAATGGGCTGTTTGGGATGGGCATGTGAATACTGCACAATCTTCTTGTGCAATCTAGGTCAGCCAGATGGTCTAGATCTTTCCTATTTTTATCCCTTTAGTGGTAGAATTTCTCTTTAATTCTGTAGGTAGTTGTCATCAGTTCTTTGAATTTGGAGATGCAAATAGTGTTTTAAAAACGAAAACCTCACCACTCACCTCCCCAAATAAACTTTTTAAGGTAAAAATTCAATATGCCAGAGACTGTGACTCTATGAATCCCTGAATGCTTTCTGGTTTAGTGGCTAGGGAAATTCCCTTCTTTTTCTTCCTTTTCTAGATGCTTTTTCTCCTGAAGCAAATTGATGGCTATCTTCTCTCTTCTATAATATTAGTTCTAAGCTTTGCACTGACCCCAAGAATACCAAAGACAAGAGTTCATATCTTGATGCACAAAAGCTGCTAGCTTCAATTTTCTCCTTTTTCTTGTCATCCAGAGATAATAAAAGAGGAAATATGTAATATTTAATTCTGCTTTTAATAGTTTGTTGTTTTTTTTTTACCCCTGTGATTCACTAACATGCCAATGTTTTGCCAAAGGTTTACTCCAGATATGTTTGGAGATGTCAGCTCAAACTATGTCTGAGTCCCTCCTTGACTTCTTACCCTTTCTATTATTTTTATTTTTTTTTCTCTTTATGATAGAGTTCATATTGTCTAGATTACATTAACGGGAAATACCATTTGCTACGTAGGCTGCTTGAAATGGATTCACTGTGAGCTCACTAGTCTATGTATAAATGTAAACGTTGGTACCTCATTGAAAGAAGGATATTCTATTACGTTTTAATGGCAACCTCTGTTTCATTAATGAGGTATGAGCCACTGCTCATGTAAAAAAGTGCTCCATAAGCTTGGCTTATAAGAGAAGTAACTTTTGTGGTAACTGATATTAAATGTTTTGTCTTTCATCTGTAGGGTTTGTTATCTAGAGTGAAGATCACGTCTAGGCTTGAGCTGATGATCTTCCCAATTTCATAATTCCTCCTCAGTTGGTTCTCACACTAATCCCAGGAGACTCGATACTTAACTGTTAGTGGCATTTATTCACATTTTACAGAGAAGGATAATGAGACTTGGGGGCTAATTGATTTGGCCATGATCACGTGACTGGTAAGCATGAGTGATGAGATTAGGGCCCAGGTGTTCCCCATTCTAAATCCACTAAAACTGTGAGAACTTTCTTCTTTTGTTAATCTTGGCTCTAATTCCCTTTTGAACAAAGTAAAAAAACAGGTTTAGAAGGTACCTAATTACATTGCCCTACTTAACATCATATGTTAAACATAGTTACTTCCATCCTCTTCATCTAAGGCTTTAAATGTGTCACATTCTCTGAATAGAAATTGTACTAGTTACTACTGGAACCCAAGGCGCACCCCCTGTGAGGGATTAGGGGAGTGCGATAATGATACTTCTTTTAGAAACTATATTTCTGAATGTCCTTCTACCCCTTTTTACTGCTACTTGTAAAGCTAATTTTGAGGAGATAAAGTTGAGGTTTAAAGGGCTCAGGGACCCCTCAGAGACTGAAGTATGGGAAAGGGCCATCTGGAATTAATTCACAATATTCTGCAAGTCAAGGTGGTGAAGATTTATAGTGATATCCATATGACAGGCAGAGCTCCTTAAGGAACTTGCAACCTAACAGGAACGATGCTAAAGCTTATATAGGAAAAGTAGTGGATTATGTGGTAGATGCTAATTAGGTGATAACATACAATCTTGGTCATAGGTATCATTCACTACTTGGGGAAGGGGTTTGAAAGGCTTGTATTTTTGATCTGTTATATATGTAGTAAGATAGCTTTGAGAGTTGATGTTTATAGCTTGACCTCTGGATTGTATATGATAACTGTAGGAATAAATACATGATAATTCTGTACCTATAAGATAGTCCTGTTTTTAAAGAGAATTTTTTAGAGGTCAGTTTGGTTTTTGTAATGCAGAAAGAGTTTGTTTTACTGGGGTCCACTCATGAGTAATTACATGGCAAAGTAGTTTGTTTCACTGAGGTCCACTCATACATTATTGCTAGGCATAAAGTCCTTGGACTGGTGAGAAATGCAATCCTGAAACTGGGGTCCAAGCACAAGCACCCCACCAATTTTATCAGAGTCCCTTTTTATTTGTAAGTACATCTCTCCTACCAGGTACCTACCACGAACACTAAGTGTTCATATGTATTAATATCACTTGTCCAAATAAGCCTTCATTTTGATGCCTAGATGATAAGGGTAGCTTGACTTCTTGCCTGTTGATCAGGCAAGAGTCTTGATTCATTATACCTATCCAAGATACTCACAATTCTTCCTCCTATGACCTTTTTGTCTTACAAGGAAGGCAGGATTCCTTATCAGGTGTTAGGCTAATTGCAAAACCATCAAAGTTCACAAAGCCTTTTCTTAGCTTGCATTTATATGCTGCTTTGCATGGATTGGGACAGGACCTAGTCATGTTGTAAATGACAACTGGCATTAACAGCTTTCTAAATGTCCTTATTAGCTTCTTCCACCTGCCTGCTTTTGCTGAGGTTTGGCAGAAGCCGCTTGAAACTTTGGCTTAAGTCTATGAGTCATGATCGTAGATTAGATCTCAAACTTCATCCCCTAGGATCTATCCCAATATTCCTTTCCATCACTGATAGAGTGCATAAATTAATGTCATGCAGAAGTCAGACAGGAACCATGCTCTCTGTATCTTTGTGATTGTGTCAGATTCAAATTCAGAACCTGCTTCATTTGGGGGCATACTTTCAAAACTCTGGCCAGATTCACTAGAAGTTTGAAATAATCCTGGCTGACTCCCTTTTGAGGTCCCTCCTACTTCTGTGGAGGTCATAAGCTTCTTGAAGTTTCCAAGTGATGGTTGGTGTGCCTACATATCTGTTCCTACTGTGCTTTGTGGCAATAAAGTATTGCTTATGTATGATAGCCAGCATTTCATGGCTTGTTTGTCCTATATCTTATCACTGTCTCTTTAATAGAGGTGGGGGGAGTGAATCTCTTTCACTTTGGGCTTATAAAATTTAAAATATGTTCCCCTAATTCTTATTCTTGTATGCTTTAGCCCCATTAAGCCTCAGAACATCTCTTTGCAGTTATCTTCCTATTTTTCTCTCTTTAAAATTGTTTTTGCTGTATTTTTAGGTATAGAATACTGAATCCTTCTATTCAATCTCCTTATTAAAATACTTCCCCAGAAAGCAGTGGATATGGAGATATTCCAGTATCTTAGTGATGAATTTGAAATATGGAATTCATGTGGATTTCGCTAGGAAACATCCTTCAATGATCTCTCTGGAAGAGAGGTAGGACTACTTTTCCCCTATGGAGCACTGAACTTTTTTGTATCATTGCATCTCTTTTTGTAAGTCATAAATCTTAAGGTCTTCATCTCCTAGATAAATTGAGCAATGAAGGAAATATTTAATGATTTTTTCATATGCTATAATGAAGTTTTTCATCTATAATTCATACAAAACTTGGATAATGTTTTTGGCAAAATATTTGACTTATGAACTGGGTAGCTGTTAAATCCTGATACCCACTCATAGAGTCCTGAATTCTCGTAAAAGTTCTTATCAGCTCTTTTTTCTTCCCCCTACTCATGAAAAAAAAGAATTAGAGGAAGCCCACATGTCTACCCTCTTCTTTCTGAAACTCTTCTGGATTTTGCCAGTTGTTTGGTTTCCTTTTAACAAAGTGGCAGGGATAGGTCTTTAGAGTCTCAGTTAGGTAATCATTCTCTCCATTCACGGTAGTGTGGTGTGGCTATGTCCAATTGTTAAAACAGAAAACAGAGTGTTGCTAGGTGAGCCAATTGTAACCTTTTTTTTTTTTTACCAGGGATAGAATTTCCAAGGCTGGCTAGAAGAAAGATGTTGGCTGCCTCCCTCAGTTGCTAGGTAGTAACTCTTAGCCTAGAAACTGGTTTTTGAAAAATCTTTGTCTTCATCTATCCATGCTTGATGTGTCTCGCATATAATTCACAAAATGTCACTTTTAATGTCTTTCATGTGTCCTTCATGACAGATCCTACTTTATAATATCTTCCCCTCTCCCCTACTCCCATATTTCTTTTTTTTTTAATATTTATTTATTATTGCTAGGAAATTCATTCTAGAAAGAAAGTATTTTAAGTTCATTATATGACATTATCTTAGTGTCCCAAATTGGAACTTTATCCCCCTCTTAAAAAACAAAACAAAACCTTGAAATTAGCACCGTATGAAAGATGCCACAGCAATTCAAGTTATAAGGCATTTTAGAAACATAAAAGCAATATATCTCATTGAGAAGTTATTGGTAAAAACAGCAATTAAAAATGTAAGCAACTTCAAACCCCAGTACACATATCATCTGTATTTAGGCACAATAGTTTGAAAAAACCACTGCACACTGCGCAAAAGAATATGAGAGGCCAAACTTTAAACCAGAACTATACACAATTATTTAGAAAAATCATCCCAATTCCGCTTATCTTCCTATCGGAAAAACTCTTAAATCCAACTTGATTGAGGTTACTTGACTAAGATGACCTGAAAATGTGCATTCCTGATTAAAATACAACATATTAGTATTATCACGATATTTTTAGAGACTTTCATACAACTATTGTTAGCATTTACAGTTATACTCTAACCTATAGAAACCTGTATAGGAATCCTTAATCATATACAATCTCAATTAGTTGCAATTATAAAAAGTGAAAAACTGGGTGATCAGAATAGATTTTTTTTTTTATAAAATCCATAGAAGTTTTATTTCAGTGATACGCTGCACTAGATTGTAAACTTGGAGGGAAGGAATTATATGAGGCCTGTATTCTAGAAACTATACATTAGAAATCCACGGACCCACACGATTTTAAGACTAAATTGATGACCATCACAGTGAGACTATTCTATACATACCTCTAAATCTACCTGTAGTAATATTTATTTCGTATTATCAACAGTATCCATTACAATATTTCTAAAAACCCAAGCCACCATGGTATAATCCTGACCAATTCAATTGAGGAGACTTCCACCATCAATTTCTTGTTTGGAAGATTCTCTGATTAAAATGGTAAGTAAGTTTTCACTTGAAGTGATAGGAATGACTATAGAAATAGGCAGGTTAAAAAACCTGTTTTATCTAAGACCCCTGTTATCAGAAACATGCTTATCATTTCCCCCTGCCCTGCAAATATTGTTCAAGTTTATTAACACTTGTTTTCTTTTCAAAAGTGGATTAGTCAGATTTTCACTTTTCTTAGGCAAATGAATGTGCTGATTTTAAATCCAAGATTTGCCTTTAAAAAAAGAAAATGGGAATGATGAGCAATTCCAATCCATGTTTCACTAAATAAATGCCTTCTGCTCCTTTTGCAACTTTATTTTCCACTTTCAAATAACAAAAAGAGGCCCATGACTTGTTATCATCTTAAAAAGTTAAGTGTGGAGGTCATATAAACCCAAAACACTGTTACTGAAATTTTATTCCTTGTGCCAGAGGAAGGTCTTTACTGTAGTTGATGGTGCAAGTAAATCATCTCATATATTGCTTCGATGAATCACTTCCTGATTCTCTGCCAACACCACTGTGCTTCTCACCTCCAATCTCAGCACCACTTGTCGGAATATTGACATTTACAATGCCACAATCTGATTCTTTAGGCCCAAGCCATGGAAAGATTCTACCCAAATCAATGTATAGACCTCTTCCTTGTTCTTAAATTGTAAAACGTAAAGGATAGCAGCAAGTGTCTCTCTGTGTACAACGGACGCATCATGATCAAGACCAGCCACAATCGTTGGCTCTACATAATTTCCAGGGTGATCTATAGTCTTCCCACCATAAGCCAACATGCCACCTTGCTTTTTGGCATCTTCCACTGCACCAAGGAACATGTTCACTGCCTGTTTGGTGTGGAGAGGTCCATACAGTACACTTGAGTCCCATGGGTTTCCAATACAAATTTGGGCATATGCCATTTTAAGCTTGTCTACAACTTCATTATGGATGCTTTCATGCAAAAACAATCGTCTAGCAGTTGTACATCTTTGGCCTGTGGTCCCCACAGCCGCAAAAAGAGCCGAAGGAACAACTAAATTGAGGTCATAGCATTGTTTCCTCTGAGCTCTAACAAACTTCTCCCAAACCTCTCCTGTACCATGACTGACACCTGTCTTCCCACTTGAGTGCTTCCTGTAAAGGACAGCAGATCTTCTCGCTCATCTTTGGTCATTGCTGTGCCGATTTCAGCGCCACCACATGTCATGGAACAGATTGCACCAGGTAAATCGTTGTCTTCCAAAACTTTGGCAACTATCTTTGTGACAGCTACACTAATAAGTGGAGCTGTTGGTGCTCCTTTCCAAAGGCAGACATTCCCACAAATTGGAGAAATGGCATTATTCCAGCCATACACAGCCACTGGGAAGTTGAATGCAGTGATAATTCCAGCTAAGGACTCCACTGTTCAATGAGGGCATGGCCAGGTCTTTCTGAAGGCAAGATGGGTCCTCTGTTCATTCGTGATAAACCAACAGCATAGCCACAGATATCCACATACTCTTGAATTTCCCCAACACTTTCCACTAAGATTTTTCCCATCTCCAAAGATGCCAAATTTCCTAAGATGTGGATCTTCTGTCGCAAGGCTTCCCCAATCTGTCTCACTATTTCTCCTCATTTAGGGGCTAGAATATCTGCCCATATCTTCCAGGCTTCTTTGGCTTTCTTTAGTGTTTCTTCATAATCTGCCAGATTGGCCTGATGGACCCTTGCTTATAGGCTCATTGTTAGCTGGGCAGTAGCTTGTAACAACCTCTCCTCTTCCACCCCAGGTCTCATTATACATACCTTCATTTTCTTCTTTGAGTCCCAGATCTTTCAACCAGGAATACTGAGGCTGATGGATGAGCAAAGTGGACATGAGGGCAGCAGGTTTGTGGTAGTATCTTAAGATCTTCCTCCGTCTTAGGATGATTTGCCTCCATATTTCTTGAAACAGGTCAAGGCATCTTTGGTCTTTGGTTCCCAACCAATTTTTGGGAGATCATTTCTATCAATGGAAAAACCACCTTCTAACTCTTCCTATCTTATGATATTCTTTTCATGAAGAAATGAATTTTGAACTAACAGTGGATTTAGTTTCTTAGGTTTAGATCAATGAAAATAGGCTTTTTTTTTTTTCTATAACAAGGAGCCTGGTAGCCTAGTGGCATAGTAGATAGAGTGTGCTGGACCTGGGTTCAGGAAGAACTAAATTCAAATCCTGCTCTTAAACACTAGATGTGTGACCCTGGGTAAATCTCTTAAACTCACTGTGTTTTCAAGTTTCTAATTTGTAAAATGCAAATGATAGCACCAGACTTAAAGGGTTATTGTGATAGCTGAGTTTTTTATCTTTAATTTTGTCTTCCTTTTATATATTAAACAAATTTTTCTTCCCTACACCCAGAAGAAATGCAATAGGACTCAAAAGATTCATGTGCTTTGACAGGATAAATAAAATAGGATTCAGTATTTAGAGCTATAATTTTACCTTTCCCCAGAGGTTTGCTATTTAAACATCAATGGAACACAAAACATAAAAATCATATCAGACTTCTGATTAGGCATTTTAAATTTCATTTTGGTTCACCACTGTTCAAACACTATTTGATTTTTAAAAATTAAATGAGTGAAGTAATAGCATATACTTTCAGTGGTAGTCGTCTTGTCCATGAATAATAATGGCATTTATATAGTACTTTACTTTACAAATACTATCCAAATTCTTCTTTTGCCCACAAAAACGCGACTTCTGGACATCTGATACTCCTATAATTATATCCAATTCTGAATCCATCTTGTAATAAATATTGGTTGACACTACAAGCTTATTCAAAGGAAAATATGCAACAGTGAAAGTTTTTTTTTTTTTAGCATCAAAAGGAACTTAGCCATTAAACTTAAAAAAGATTAGTCATCTAGAATATAGCACTGTTTGAGCATCCTCTTTGGAAAGGTCTTCTGTGTATAATATAGTGCTTTTTAGATAGAAGTAAGTGGTTGGATACAACTCTCTCTAGGTCAATTAAGTCCTTTTTTTATTCAATTTCATTTTCATTTCTGTATCCTAGCACTCTCACTTTCCTCTCATACATGTTGAGAAAGCAAGGGGAAATAAACTATTATAATTATGAATACTCAAAACAAATTCTCATATTAGCAGGAAAAAAGTCACATTCTAGGTCATATCACTGCTCTGTGTTGAGGTGTTTAGAGGCAGTTTCATGAGTCATTAAGCACAACAATTAGTTCCATTATGTTAATTAGTTAGATTTTCAAAGCTGTTTGTCTTTAAAATGTTGTTATATAAGTTAATTTTCTCCTGGTTCTTCTCATTTCCCCTTGCATTAGTTCATGCACAGCTTTCCATATTTTTCTTTTTTTGTCATTTAAAAAAATATTGTGAACTTAAGAAGTAAAGTGGAAGAGAGGATTACACCTGAAATTGAAGATTACTTATGTGCAACTTGCTATTCCTTTCAAATGTACAACAGTTATCATTTAACTTCCTTCCCTCTTCAAACTTTGAGATGGCAATCATTAGACACGTGTGTGGGGGTGTGTATGTGTGTGTGTGTGTGTGTATGTGTGTGTTCTTGCAAACAGGATCTTCCTTCATAGGATCTTTGGAGTTAATTTGGGTATTTATGATAGAATGTCTAGGTTCCTCAAAATTCTTGAAATAATACTGATATTACTGTATGCAGTGTTTTCTTGGTTCTGTTCATGTCACTCTTATTTCATGGAGTTCAGTCCATACTTTCATAAAATCGAGCTCATCAGTTCTTATAGCAGAGTAATATTTGGTCATGAATATATACCACAACTTTTTAACCATTCCCCAATTAATAGGGATCCCTACAATTTCCTGTCACCACAGAGAGAACTGTTTATACACACACACACACACACACACACACACACACACACGGAATACATCTATGGAAACAAATCCAGGATCTATATGCACAGGACCAGAGTTCTGTGAGGGGAACAGGTTGTACTATCTGCAGGGTCCTATTGGTGATATATAGGAATGCTGATGATTTATGTGAGTTTACCTTATATATCCTAGTTTGCTGAAATTAATAATTATTTCAATTAACTTTTTAGTTGAGTCTTTAGGATTTTCCAAGTACATGATCATATTATCTGCAAAAAGAGAGAGTTTTGTTACCTCAATCCCTATTCTCATTCCTTCTATTTCTTTTTCTTCTCTTATTGCTGTTGCTAGGATTTCCAATACAATATTGAATAGAGGTATAAATTTTGAATACTTGCTTATGGAAATGTTGTAGCTCTAACTCTTATGTAAATATTTTGCACTGCTTCTCCAAAAAAAAAAAGGAAGATTCCCAAAGTCTGGTCAGATAGAAGACATGATAACAATGAAGTTATTGGGAGTGGGTTCATCCACAGCTTTCCCAAAGGTTTTCTGTGGAGCAACATCACAAATCTCTGCTCATGAGATTAGTAAGATTCTTCCAAATCTACTGGGCTATCCTCAGAGTTTAACAGAGATATCAGTAAACCTTCAGCAAGGAACAACACAGAGGGCTTAAAGGTCAAAGAGGGGCGATGAGGGGTTAAAATCGAACCTGACTGGAGAGAAAAGTTGTTAGGAGATCAGGAGCGAACATGGTATAATATGGACAAGAATTATTTGTGACTGCCAGAATAACAGTTTCCCATCTACACCAGTCACTAGGTTTTCATACCTGAGTTCACCACTCGTGAGTTCTGCCCCACATTGTTTATTAAGTTACATTTTATTGAGGCCCATCATCTAGAGAAAGAGCTACCTCTAAAAATACTTTCTACATCCCCCACACAGGTGGATGGAACAAGTACTTCAGTCCATTTTATGAAGTGAATTAGGGTAGGAATTAATTCCCTCTGAGATTATCTCCATTTTATCCTGCATATACCTGGGAATTTGGTTTGGGCTGTTATGTTGTTGCCAGACTATTCATGTATGTATTGAGGACTTAATTAAAAAAAAAATTAGGAAGGGAGAGAATGGGAAGGACATTTTTTTTTTTTAATTTTCAAATGGAGATAATTGTGGAACACTCTATCTCCAGAGGAATGACTATATTAGAAGAGGGAAAGTAGAGTATTATGGGCTATTCCTAAAGATATCTTCATGCAAATTTGAACAAAAACTGGGACTGTTTACATCCAATCAGATAAAAACTCTCTTACTCCTTTAAGTCGAGTAATTCTATATTTAGTGGTTAGTGCAAACTATAGTATATGACCCAAATCAGCAATTATCTAGTGTCTAAGGTCCTAGAAATAAGGGACATAAAATAGTCTCTTAACAGTCTCAGATTAATGTGAGCATCCAAGTTTATAAATTAAAAGTGATGCTGAAAGACAACTGGGACAGTGGGAAAGACTGAAGGTGGTGTCCGCTACTGGAGTGACTCCCTACACAACACCCCTGGAGTTGGTCACAGAGTTCACTTCCCATATATAAAACCTAGTAAAGGAAATGATTCCTTTAAGACACCATCTTATTGGTTCCTCATTTGGAACACAGAACTTATGTTGTTACAAAAGATTCCAGCAACTGCAACTGTGGTTGCAAGGCTGTAGTAAACTTTAGAATTTTAGTATCTTCTCATATTGACATAAAGGACACATCCATTTAGCCTTGAGGAAAGCGAAGAACTGGGTTCCTATCTCTTAGAATAACTTTCATCAGTTGATTTACTCTTGAAGACTGTGCACAAGGAGCATTTATCCCTGAAGGTGAAAAGATGGTGATATGTATTCAGTAAGTTCCTACAATGGATTGTCTATTTCCACAAAGAAGAAGGTGTGGGAATATAAACGTGAAGCAGTCACTATATATTATCAGTCAATAAATTACTAACTGCTTGTGATGTGCCAGAGACTGTGCTAAATGCTAGGACAAAAGGAAGAACAAAAGATAATCACTGTTCTCAAGAATCTCACAGTGTAATGTAGGAAATAACAGAATCATATACAAGGTAATTATATACAGGAAAAACAGGAAATAGTTGTCATAAGGGACTGAGAATTAAGAAAGTTTGAGAAAGGCTCCTGTAAAACATAAGATTTTAGTTGGGGCTTGAGAGAAACCAGGGAATTAGTAGGCAGAATTGAGGAGGGGAGAGCATTCTGGGAATGGAAGATAGCCCAAGAAAGTGCCTGCAGTGAGGGTTTTGCTCACAGAATGAGCAGGAGGTCAGTGCTACTTGATGGGGAGTAAGATGTAAGAAGACTGGAAAAGTATAGGGTGCTGGGTTAAGAGGGGCTTTGAATGCCAGAGAAAACATGTTATATTTGATCCTGGAGGCAACTGGGAGTCACTGAAGTCTGAATAGGAAGAACGACACGATTGGACCTGTAATTTAGGAAATATCAATTTATTGATTGAATGGAGAGAGACTTGAGGCAGGTAGATTTGACAGGAGATTACTATAGTCCAGGAAGGGAAGTCAAGGGCCTGCACTAGATTGGTGGCAGGGTCAGAGAAGAGATGAGGGCATGTTCAAGCAATATTGCAAAGGCAAAGTCGATAAGCCTTGGCAATAAATTTTATATTGGGGGGGTAGGCAGTGAGAAAAATCAAGTCAAAAATGACTCGTTATGAATCTGAGGGACTCGGAGAATGCTGTTGCCCTCTATGATTACAAGGAAGTTGGGGAGATGGAGAGTTTAGGGGGAAAGAGAAGTTCCATTTTGAACATAATGAGCTTAGGTGTCTTCTGGACTGCCAGTTTTGAGAGTCTGAAATGCAGTTAGAGATAAAAGATGGGTGATGAGCAAAGAGTTGGCAGTAGGATAGTAGCCTTGAGAATCATCAGCTTTGAGATGGTAATTAAATCCACAGGAGCTGATGAAATCACCAGGTCAAATAGTATAGAGAAAGAAGCAGGTCCAGGACTGAACTCCAGGACAACTGTGGGGTTAGATCTGGATGAGGATCCGGAAAATGAGACAGGAGCAGTCAGGATGAGAATTAGGAGAGGGTAGTGTCTTGAAAACCTAGAGAGAACAGAGTATCAAAGAGGAATGTTCAACAGTGTTAAAGGATGAATGCAGAGGTCAAGGAGAATGTGGTACTGAAAAAGATATATTTCTAATGCTAGTGACAGAGGAGGACAATGGAGGACTGAGAGGTTTGTCATTCAAATAGTTCCCTTGGGGTCCACTACCTTCTACATATTACATGTGTCTATGGTATTTGGTAGTGAAGACTACAAATTCAAAATAACATACTAGGTGTTTGCTCTTCCTGTATTGTACGTTGTTCCCATAGTCCTATAGTTTCATAGATCAAGGAGGTTACTGCGAATCTAACTGTTGATTTAGCCTCATGTATATTCAAAGAAACTATGCTACTATTTATCAACAATGAGTTAAACTGGGAAATCAAAATTGGAGGTCCCAGGAAAAACTTTTTCCTTGACTTTAAAAGGAATGAAAATGAGGCTAGAACTCAAATGTAACAAGTAATTTTGAAAGTCTGAACATTGTTTGCTCCAATTTGTTTGGCATTCCTCTAAATAGCTTGAAAGCTTTATTTCTTTTTAATGATGTGAAATCTTAGTAGGAAACAAGTCACTGGGAAAAAAGTCAATAATTTCACAGAGAATATCGCTTGTTTCCTTTTCTTATTCTAATGTAACACTACCCCCCACTCCCCATTTAACATTAACAAAATTCTACCAAGACTAAGTTTCTGAACTATTTGAGTGTGAGGTCTCTGAAAACAGGTCCCTTAAGTCCACAGCTTACTCAAGGCAAGGTACTCTGCCTTTTTCCTCCCTTCCTCCACTAGCGTACTAACCATTTCACTCTGTCTTCCAAAGATTCCCCCTGAAACTTGACTATCAGCAAGGAGAGAGAGTCCATCTAAAAACCATAGGGAGTTTCAAGGCATGCCTAAGGAGTTAGTAGTGAAGGTATCATTTCTTTGTAGACTCCTAACTGAACTAAGGACATTTCTACTATCTTCTGTGCTATTTCATTTCTTTATCCCCAGCCTTTCTCCAAATCCAAGTATCTGTCTCTGTCATAAATTAAAAGAATTTTATCATCTTCTTCTATACATTTAAAGCAAAATAGATGAACATTAGATATTTTTAGTAAATACAGCTATCAAATTGCAGGACAAAACACTGAGTTGGGTGCAGCTTAATTTGCCCCAGTTTAAATAAGGAAGGGGGAGGGATAAACTTCTCTTCCATTCACCAGGAAATTAAACAGTTATGAAAGCTTCTCATTTATGTCTTCTTCGTTCTTTAGGATGAAAGAAAACATGGGGGCAGGGGCAAGGATGAGCAACAGACATTTTACTTGTCACTACTCTGAAGGCTGAATTCATTCTAAAGCTTGAATACAATGCTTTGTTTAAGATGTATGAACTTACTATTTGTGCTCCAAAATGAAATTCTGTGCAGGGAACACATGTGTTCTCAAGACAATGGTTGAGTCCTAGCAGTAACTGGAAAACTCTGAAAGAGTATGCAGAGGTCACATCTCACTGATGAGCAAGGAGGCAGTAGTCCCCTAAAGCTTAGCCTTATTGGATCTGTGTGTTGAAAATGTCTTCCCAGAAGTTTGCCTTGTTCTATAGCTAGGAGAGGCAGGGTAATGATGGTGCCTGGTTAGAAGTGACAACCTGTGCCTCATCACTACTCTTGGCTTAGGATTGGGGGAGAACCCAGAACCACATAGTTCTGTGAGATGTGCTAGTAGATATGAAAATTAATCATAGTACATTTTCTTTATGTCAGTATAGAACAAGGATAGACTAGAAAGCAAAGAATGGAATGTGTTTGGGTAGGGATATGAACACTGCACAATCTGCTTATACAATCATTTCAAACTAGCCAGAAGTTCTAGGCTATCTTCTTTCCTATCTTTATCCCTCTAGTGGTAGGATTCCTTTTTAATTCTCCAAGTGGTTGTCATTAGTTCTCTGAATTTGTTGATGCTAGTGATGGCTCAAAAATAAAAACCTACGAAAACTTCCCCACCAACATCTGTTGCTAAGATAAAAATTCATTATGTCAAGGACTGACTATCTGGATCCCTGAATGCTTTCTGGTTCATTGGCTGGTGAAATTCCCATCTTTTTCTTCTAGGGGCTTTTTCTAATTGGAAGGTCTCTCTGAAGCAGGCCAATGACTATTCTCTCTCTTCTATAATATAGTTCTAAGCTTTGCACTGACCCCAGGAATAATGAAGACAAGAGTTCATGTCTTAATGCACAAAGATTGGTAGCTTTCATTTTTCTCCTTTTTAACCTGTCAAAGGTAGGAAAGGAGGAAATACGTAATATTTAATTCCTTTTGTGTCCATAGTGAATTCCCTTTTTTTCTATGATTCACTAATACTCCAATGTTTTGCCAAAGCTTTTCAAACCATGACTGAGTCCCTCCTTGACTTTCTTACCCTTTCTATATTTTTTATCATTTTTTTTCTCCTGATAGTAGAGCTGATACTGTCTAGCTTACATTAATTAAGAGATCTAGCAACCTATATTGCTTGAATGAGTTCAGTGTGAATTCAGATCACTAATCCACCTCTCTGGCATATGAGTATAAATGTAAACATAGGTTTGCATTACAACCTATCAGAACATCCTTCCACCAATGAGGTACCTATGTATCATTAATGAGGTATGAGCAGCTGCTGTATACATATATACATACACACGTGTGTGTGTGTATTTAAGGATCAAATCACATAGTATAATAAGCATTCTTCAAACTAAATTAATATCAGCATAACATTCTACACACAAGAACAATATGAAGCAGCATTAAAGAAATATAGAAAGATGAAGCTTAACAGAGTAATAGAAATATTTACACACATGACCAGACAAAGAGAGCAGCAACATCTGCATTTTAGTCAGCTGGGGGACCGTTTCATAACAGCTACCCAGAGTCCCAACCTGAGAAATATTTTTCAAAAAAAAAAGCCCTTAGGAAAAGCATCCTTCCCATGAGCAAGCAAGCCCAAGGCAAAATATAAATTTCCTGGACTATATACAGTTTCTCAGAGCCAGAAGGTACTTATTACCCATGTGACTCAGCACCTCACTGGCTCAGAACCAGGGCTCTATGTGACTCAGCATAGGATGTGTACAGCTGTGAACTGGGCCAGAGTTCAAAGGAGACATCTGTGATAAAGCAAAATATCTGTGTTTTAAGGGACACAGGATTGATTCTGTATATTCCTAGAAGGGTGACCAATGCTTCGAGGAAAAGGAACCAGCCATGTATGCTCTGACCTTTAGAACTAGGAACATGGCCCCTGTCCCAAGGAGAAAAGGGAGCATATGTAGTCACTTAGGCCTGTAAATGTACAGGGAAGATTCTTATATTCTGTTAACCCTTCAACCTCTAAAAAATACTTCATCCCTTTTCACCTTGTTTGTTCTCCACTGAAGCCACTAAAAATCTTGAAAGAGATTTTCCATTAACATTTTTTAGGTACCTATGAATTCCTCTGAATGTCTTTTTTTTTCCTGTTTGGCTGAATATTTGATATCTGTTTAGTGCCTGAGAACATTCCGGGAACTTTATTGAAGTTCAGGTCCTGAATTCTATCATACCCCTATTTATTATCTCTCTAGGCAGTTTTTTCTATTGATTTCAAGAGTGATGGTCAGCGAACCCCTTGCCATAGCACCTAGTCTGAATTCTAAGTCTTTACTGTTGTTTTTTCTCTAGGCATAGATTAAAGCTTCAGGACCCTTTTTTTCCTACTTTTACCTAAGCCTGAGGACTAGCTGCATCTCTTAAAAGGACCAAATTGATTCTAAAAAGTTGACCAGGTAAACATAATGTAGAAATCTTGATTAGTCCCATAGCTCTGGCCAACTTAATCACAGAACGCAAATATTAATGATTGTCATGAAGGATGTTATTCCTGATGTCGGCCATGGACGTGCCATTTTTGAGGCTTTGTATTTACTTTCTCATTGGGTTGGTACCCAGGGTAACCCCCAAAATTGTTTCTACATTTTGTCACCTTTCTTCTCAGATTTAGCTTGATGGTTTGTATTCAACTTTCCATGTTTGAAGACAGAAGCAGATCAGTCACCTCAGGTCATGCTTTATATCTTAGACTGAGAATGCTAAATTGTACTGACAGCTGATTTATTTTTCTTCAATTCTTCTCCTTTGCCCTGACACTATATCCAGAGAAGACTGATTTCAATTCTTTACTGTTTCTTACTATGTATTTATATTGACAGATTTCATATTTCTTTTTTTTATCAAAAGAGTGGGATTTACATTTTATTGTCATTACATTCAAATGTTATTTGGATACATACCCCCTCTTATGCTTGATCTTTTTTTTTTTTTGAAATAGAAAAAATCACAAGCCATATACTGTATACACCTGACAGTTCACACTGTTCCCAGGACCCACTCTTACTCCATTAATGGTTGATTTGAGCTTTTCCTTATCAGTTCCAGAAAGTTTGTTCACTTTTTTCCCCCATTTTTATACAACCAAAATGGCATGCATTTCACTGCACACTCTGAGCCACACCCTGACAGTTATCTATATCCACTTCTATGAGGATCACATCTGAATACTTCCCATCAAGTAAATGAAAGAAAGGCTTGATCATTTTGCACAGTCCAAACCATGTGACCGAAAAGTAACTGCTACTAATTTTTCTCCACTATCTTTCAATTCTGAGTCACAGTTTTCCTTGCTCTCAAAATGTTTCACTATTTTTTCCAAAGGTTTGGGAGAACACAGGCCCTGCTTGAGGCCTCAGGCTGAGGCTTAGGCAGCAGAGGGGCAGTGCTGTCCAGGTGGTCAGGGGTAGGGAGAAATCTGGATTTGGTTGATTTTAAAGAGTCTGAGTAATTTGGGTCCAGGTGACTTTGGAGCCAAAGCCTTTCCAGTAGGTGCTTCTTTCTGTAGGAGATGCACAAAGGTAAATTCATAGCTGTTTCTGTCAGGAAATGAAATCTTTGTCTTTGAGTATCTCCATCATCCCAACAAGCTCTGAGGTCAGATTTCATTCAACACAATCATGAAAGACTGTGCCACCAACCCCCTTTAAAAAACAAAAACAATTCAATTCTTTTCCTTTTGTTAGGTTATCCTCATCTCCAGGAAGCAGCATGGCATGCTAGAAGGTCAGACTTTGTGTCTTATAACACACTGTAGCTATGTTATTCTAGGCACATTCCTTACCTTCCTTACATTCTAGTCAAATCCCTAGGACTACAAGTTTCAGAGAAGTTGCTACATATGGACAGAAGGATTTTCCTCACTCGGGCCTTCATTCTATGTGCCAGTGTAATCACAGGCCCAGTCCTTATTCCCTGCCATCTTTAAGGACGTCATCACTGTCATGAGGTCTGGTCCTATTTCTCAGGATACCCTTGTTCATTTCCAAGACACTGATCCTTCCTAAGGCCCATGTGTTACTATTGCCTGATTTTTGAGGGGTGGGTATGCTTTGTTGGGCAGCAACTCATAAACCCCATCTCATGATCAGAAGGAATTGGTTTTTGGCTATTAGATGAAACAGTAAGTCAATCTTTCAGACAAAGGACAGGCAGTGACTACAAATTTAAGTCTTATTCTCCTTAAATCTGTGTGGTGCCAATGTTAGAATTCTTTTCTGTTTGCTCATTTTTCAGCTTATATCTTAACTTTTAACTCTTTGCAAAAGTGGGGCTCTACTTCCAGGGTGGAGGGGGGAGCACTGTCTCAAGCTTCAGGGGTTCTCTGCAAGTTCTCCAAGATACTTCTAGGGGCCTGTAAGTTTTCAGTTCTTCCAAGGTGGTATGACCTAGCGAGAAGGTATGTTCACTACTCTCCTGGTCTGTGAGTGACCACAAGGACTCTTATTCCCTGGAACTGTGATGAGGGTCCACACTCCACTGTGGCATGTTCCTGCTGCTCCTCCTCCTCCTGGGACTTCCAGGAATGTGACCTGGATCTGAGTATGGGCAAGCCAACAGAGTCCTTCCCTGGTGGCAACAAAGGGACCCCTAGAATCTCTTAATTATCATTGTTCTGCCCCTTATATCTAGGGCCTACGAACTCCAAAAGCAGGTGCTGCTGTTGATTCAGTCATTTCCAAGGCCAGCTCCTGGTGTGCTAGGGCCCAGCCTGCACTAGACTGCATTCTACTCTCCATAAGAAGAGACAAACTTTTCTTACTGACCTTTTAAGTTGTCTTGGGCTAGAAAATGTTTTCGCCCTGTCTTTTTTGGGAGTTCTGCACCTCTGTAATTTGTTTGGAGGAATTATTTAAAGGTATGTGGAGGGGTTTGGAGGAAAACTCAGGGAAATTTCTGCCTTTACTCTGCCATCTTGTTTCCCAACAATATTACTTTCTTATAAAGTTTCATTTTTTTCTGTTAAAAATATGTATCCTTGATTGTTAAAAAAAAATACAAAAATGTCAAATATCAAAAATACTTTTCCCTTCCTCACAGCACGAATATACAGAGTAGAGAGTTATTCATAGTAGCACAATGATAGTCTAGGCAGAGAAATCTCCAATTAACCCTCAAACCCCCACTCTGTAGTGGATTATTTCTCCTGACAAAAGCTTTCATAAATAAAGACCAGGAAAAATCCAGTAACAAAAATGACAGAAAAATTTGACAGATTTAAACAAAAAAACCACAAAATACATCATCACTAATTCACATCTTACAGAAAAGTTATGAATAGGATTTCTTTTATAAAACACGTTTTTCAGTGTCAAAAAAGGCAATTAAGGCCCTTTGGCTTCTAGTCTTTATAGGCTATTCACATAAAGGAAATATAAGAATATTTTGTGCTTCTGAGGTTTTGAGTTTATGTAGATGGGACTATGGCAGTTTCTTAATTTGAGAAAGATATTTGAATTGTTTACATAATTGTGCAACTTCTCTTGGATGTTCTCATGTCTCCCTGATGGTGAGACATTCTCTTCCTCAAATGCTTCAATAACTTGGTATGATTAAAAGGGTCTCTTTAAGACATAGTTTTTGGGCAATTTAATCATTTTATTAATAAGGCCAGCACATTTATTAATAAAAGGATGCTCATGTAGCCATCTCTCTAAGACTAAAGACAATCATGGTCAGAGGCTCAAGGATTATATGCTGTTTTGGAAGAAGAGTGGCAATCAACTCTGGTAGACAATGAGAGAATTATAGTGAGGGGCTGAGCATGATACCATGACTCCCATGGACAGAGAGATTCTTTATTTATTATTTATATTTATTATTTAGATTCTTTATCTAAAAAAATATAGCCCACCCAAGCAGAACACAATACCTACTCTACCTGGGTAGAGTCTTGAACAAGAAAGTACAGTGTTATAATCAGCAATGTCCTTCAAGAGACAGAATTTTTATTTATTTTTTATTTTTTAATTAATTGATTTCTAAATTTATTTACTTTAAGTTTTTCACACTCATTTCCAAAAAATTGAGTTCCAAATTTTCTCCCTATCTCTCCCCTCCTCCCACCCCAAAGGGCTGAGCATTCTAATTAGCCCTACCAACAATCTGCCCACCCTTCTAATATCCCTCCTTTCCCTTGTCCCCATCTTCTCTTTTGTCCTGTATGGCAAGATATAAATTTCTATACCCCATTACCTGTATTTCTTGTTTCCCAGTTGTATTCCAACTTCTCCTTCTTCCCTCCCCATCCATCCCCATTGGGAGGTAAGCAGCTCAATATAGGCTATATATGTGTAATTTTGCAAATGACTGTCATAATAGTCATGTTGTATAAGACTAATTATATTTCCCTCTATCTTATCCTGACCCTCATTTCTTCTATTCTCTTTTGACCTTATCCCTCCCCAAGAGTGTTGACTTCTAATTACTCCCTCCTCCCATTGCCCTCCCTTCCATCGCCTCTCCCTCCCTGCTTATCCCCTTCTCCCCGACTTTCCTGTATTGTAAGATAGGTTTTCAGAGCGAAATGAATGTGCATTTTATTCCTTCCTTGAGTCAAATGTGATGAGAGTCAGCTTCACATTTTTCCTCTCACCTTCCCCTTTTTCCCTCCACTGAAGTCTTTTTCTTTCTTCTTAGGAGAGATGATTTGCCCCATTCCATCTCTCCCTTTCTCTTTCCAATATATTCCTCTCTCACCAACTACCCAGATACTGAAAAAAGTTTCAAGAGTTACAAATATTGTCTTTCCATATAGGAATGTAAACAGTTCAACTTCAGTAAGTCCCTTATGATTTCTCTTTTCATGTTTACCTTTTCATGCTTCTCTTGATTCCTGTGTTTGAAAATCAAATTTTCTTTTCAACTCTGGTCTTTTCATCAAGAATGCTTGAACATCCTCTATTTCATTGAAAGATTATTTTTCCCCCTGAAGTATTATACTCAGTTTTACTGGGTAGGTGATTCTTGGTTTTATTTCTAGTTCCTTTGACTTTTGGAATATCTTATTCCATGCCTTTTGATCCCTTAATGTAGAAGCTGCTAGATCTTGTGTTATCCTGATTGTATTTCCACAATACTTGAATTGTTTCTTTCCAGCTGCTTGCAACATTTTCTCCTTGACCTGGTTAACTCTGAAATTTGGCCACAATGTTCCTAAGAGTTTCTCTTTTTGGATCTCTTTCAGGAGGTGACCAGTGGATTCTTTCAATATGTATTTTGGCCCCTGGTTCTAGTACATCAGGAGAGTTTTCCTTGATAATTTCATGAAAGATGATGTCTAGGCTCTTTTTTTGATCAAGGCTTTCAAGTAGTCCCATAACTTTTAAATTGTCTCTCCTGGATCTATTTTCCAGGTCACTTGTTTTCCCAATGAGATATTTCACATTATCTTCCATTTTTTCATTCTTTTGATTTTGTTTTATGATTTCTTGGTTGCTTATAAAGTCATTAGCCTCCATCTGTTTCATTCTAATTTTTAAAGAACTATTTTATTCAGTGAGCCTTTGAACCTCCTTTTCCATTTGGCTAATTCTGCTTTTTAAAGTATTCTTCTCCTCATTGGCTTTTTGAACCTCTTTTGCCAGTTGAGTTAGCCTATTTTTAAAGGTGTTAGTTTCTTCAGCATTTTTTAGGTCTCTTTTAGCAAGCTGTTGACTTGCTTTTCATGATTTTCTTGAATATCTCTCATTTCTCTTCCCAATATTTCCTCTACCTCTCTTACTTGATTTTCAAAATCCTTTTTGAGCTCTTCCATGGCCTGAGACCATTGAATATTTATTTTGGATGCTTGGGATATAGAAGCCTTGACTTCTATGTCTTTCCCTGATGCTAAGCATTGTTCTTCCTCATCCAATAGGATGGGAGAAGATATCTGTTTGCCAAGAAAGTAACCTTCTATTGTCTTATTTTTCCCCCCCTTTTTGGACATTTTCCCAAGTAGTTACTTGACTTTTGGGTCCTTTGTCATGAGTTAGTTATACTCTGGGAATCTGTAAGATCTCAGTTCTTCCAAGGTGGCACACTCAAATGCGTACACTGGTCTGGGAGCAACCAGAAGCTGTTGTGCCCAGAATCTGTGAGTAGTAGAGTTTCCTCTCCACAACCACCTGGCCTCTAGTTTCCACCAAGCCAGTACTGGGGACTGAGATTCAGATAAGTTGCTCAATTCCCACAGGAGCTTTAGGTGGGGTCAGGGCTGCCACACAGAGCTGAGGTAAGGATAAGCTGCTCAGTTGCCCCAGGGATTTTACAATCCAATAATGGATGGGGATTGCTATGGGAGATGCTGCTGTCTGATGCTGCCTCTGCTGCCACTGTTTAAGGCTGGAGCTATGGGAAGACCCTACTGTCTCCATGGCCAGCTGAAAAAACCCTCTCACTTTGACGCCTGTGGGTTGAGGGATCTGCAAACCACCACTGTTGCTGCTGAGGATTCCACCTCCAAGACCTGCTCCGGTCCATTTCTCAGTGCTGTGCAGCCAAGGCTGGACTGGGCTCCGCTCCATGTCTGGTGTGACAGACTTTTCCCATTGGACTTTTAAGTCACCCTGGGCTGGAAATCTCCTCCATTCTATTGTTCTGTGGCTTCTGCTGCTCTAGAATTTAAGAGTCTTTCTTTACAGGTATTTTATGGACTGTGGGGGACTGTGGCCGACGCCGCCATGATCTGCCTGGTGCTGACCATCTTCACCAACCTCTTCCCCTCAGCCTGGACCGGCCTCAAGGAGTGGACCTTCCTGGCCATCAAGCCCCACGGCTTCCAGCGGTGCCTGGTGGGTGAGATCATCCAGCGCTTCCAGAAGAAGGGCTTCAAGCTGGTGGGGCTGAAGCTGGTGCAGGCCTCCAAGGACATCCTGAGGGAGCACTACTCCACGCTTCGGGACCGGCCCTTCTACAGCCGCCTGGTCGAGTACATGAGCTCGGCCCATGGTCGCCATGGTGTGGCAGGGCCTGGACGTCGTGTGCTCCTCCCGGGCCCTCATCAGAGCCACCAACCCCACGGACTCTTCCCCAGGCACCATCCGCAGAGATTTCTGTATCCAAGTTGGCAAAAACGTGATTCACGGCAGCGAATCGGTGGAGAGCGCCGGGCGCAGGATCGCCCTCTGGTTCCCAGCGGACGAGCTGCTGTGCTGGGAGGATGGCGCTGAGCACTGGCTGTACGAGTAGGAGGCCCTGCCCCGGCTTCCTCGGGCCTGGGCCCAGGCCGACCCCTCACAAGGACCTCAGTGCTGCCATGGGGATGCCCATGGGGGAGTGGAGCCCCCCCAGCTCGGCAGATGGGAGACACGTGTTTCGCAGTACTCTCAGTTCCCCCTTGCCCAGCAGGGGGGCCGTCTGCAGGCTGTTCAGTAGTGAACAGGACTAGGGGGGTTTTGGTCTTGAGTCTTCCCCACCCCATAGATGCCTGTGCCCTGAGGCCAGCTTGACCTCCCTTCCCTTGGGCAGGATATTTGTAGCACAAAAGAAATGCTGCAGCTTTTTAAAATAAAAAAAATCCTGTAAAATCTCTTTTCTGTTATTTTGGGACCAGGCATCGTGGTGGAGGCTGAAAAAAAAAAATAGAAGGGACTGAAGATTATCTAGCTAGCGTATGTGTGTTTTTCTGCTCTGCCATCTTTACTCCCCACAAGAGACAGAATTTAAGAAAAAAATCAGGACTTCTAAAAAAAAAAAAAAAAGGTGTGGGGGAAGGGGAATTTCCAAGATAGATTGTTAATAATCTCTCTTCCTCCTCCTCCTCCTTGGGTAAAATTGCTTTGAACACTACTTCTTTGAGCAACCTCCTGTCCCTGAGAATTTTTTAATATAACCTTTACCATCTTTACAAGTACCCCAAGAGTTCTTGTTTATCCAGATGAGGTGAGTGGAAGGAAATGCACTAACTCCAGCATTTGCAATCAAAATTGTAATAGTCTGATCTGCCTTCGATCCATATCTTGCATTGTATATTTGTAACTAACAGATGCGTCTCCTATTTTTCTGATCATCTCCCAGTCTCCTATTGACTGATCCTGTGGAAATACGTTTTTTAGGCAGACAAATTTTTCCATCAACATCTTGCTTTTCAAAGCAAACATTTCTAATGACTGAGGCTGAATGAAACATGCTGATGCTACTACTTAACTCTGATTTTTTCACATCAGTTCTCTTCTTTCCTTTTCTTATGCCAATCATGGAAGTCTCTTTCCTAATAACTTAATTCCAGTTCGTGTACATGATGCCTCAAATATTTTGAGTGAGGATCTGGTTTCAAAGACCAAGTCACAACCTCCCTCTACCACCCCTAGTTTGTTCCTGTAAGAAACTAGGTAGTTGGACTAGATGGTTTATGAGGTCCCTTTCAGATTTATATCTATAATTCCAGGATCCTATGACTCATCCCTTATCTTGCTAATAAGGGAGCTCCCTCTAGCAAAGCAGATTGAAAGCCATCCATGTCTGCCCAACCTGCATGATTCAGCCATGTCCCATGAAAATTTCATCATATGGCCTCCACCCAATGTGCTGGAGGCCTTGCTCTCCTTTTTCTCTTGTTATATTTCATCCCTAGGGTTACCTGTAGGGCATTCAATGAAGTTTGTCAATGTGTTTGTCTTTGGTGGTCTCAAAGACCAATAGGTGAATTGCTACAAGATTTGACTTGATGGTTCGGGCAGCCATCACCTCTCAAATTAGTCCCTTTAAAATAGAATAACTGTAATAATTTTTTTTAGTTTCTATCAAGATATCCTATGACATGTCAAAGGATTTCCTAGTTTCATTACACTTTAGGCTTTGTTAAATTTATTTCTTAGAAACTCATGCTAGTTCATGCTGATTCAATTTTTATTTACATAATTTTTTGTTTCTCTGATTTATAACTTTAAGCAGGCTAAGTGATTCATGGGAGGCATGGCCTCCCAACAATGAGGAAAATTGGGAGATTGAAAACATTTTCAATTCATTTTATTAATATTTAAGCTACATTTAATATGCTCCCTCACTCTTTCTTACCCTTGCAAGCATGCTCAGGTAACCTCAGATCACTTGGGTCACAATTCTTTTCTTGCAACTTGTACTTCCACCCTTACAATGTCACTCACTCACATTGTTGGAGAACCCTGCTGAACCTGATTCAATCTACTTAACTGATTCAATCAGTAAAGATGACTCAATCAAAGCTGTCTTGACACCTCCCAAATTCCTTGAAGTTAACATCTTGTTTGTGGTTAAGGGGGTTTTGGAAGGGAATGTCCAAATGTTGTAATATCAAACTGATATTAGAGAGTTTTTTGAACTTTCTAGACAATCAGAAGGTATACCAATGTGGCTTGAGATTTTTCCCTGTCATCTTGTTATTTATTAAAGACCTTGCTCTTTTGGGGTCTTTTGTCATTGAGAGGACATTAACCTCCTTTATTGGCAGATTGCTAGCCTTTAATAAATAGATTGTGCTTAGAACTTTGTCTCTCAGCAACTCCATGAGACATGGGGGAAAGTTTATCATCAATCCAGCTATTACCCCTTCTTATGAGAATTCTACGAGGCTCTGGATGAGATAGACAGTGAGGTGGAGACACCACTGAATTGAGATATTTCGATAAATTCCATTTGAAATCATAACCCATGTTTCTGCTTCTGTAATTATTCTTTAACTAGTATAAAAATGTTGGACTTTAAATCCAAAGGGGGAATTGTGGATTATCATGTTTAATATTCATAAAACTTCTTATACTGTTTAAATCTAACTATGAATAGAGATAATTTGAACCCAGAATGTCACCATGACCTTAATAACTATCCATCGACCCACAACATTATTGTTTTGAGGGTCCACCCCATCTTACGTTTTGAGTTTTCTTTTGTTTTGACTTGTCCCAAATGTTATTGAATATTTATAATTGTTAATATCTCAGTCTATGTTGCTTTCAAGTTTCTCTCATGGCAAAATTGTTTGTGTGCAAAAACCTGTTTAGGTTCCCTTGTGTAGACTCTATATGATATAAATATTCCAGAGGGTGGGCAAGAAGTAATCACACCTCTAAATTTTTGTTCTGATTTTTGAGATTTTCATGAACAATACGATCTAGTAAGCAGCAGTTCCCTCAGACATATGAATTTCACTATGCATATGTTTCCTTGCTAGGTTTCTATAAACATGTACCTACTCTTCCTCATGGACATTGCATGTGTCAATGGGATAGTGTGACCTAGGTTTATAAATGGACTGTTATTCCTCCTCTTGCTTTCTAATGAATGAGAATTATAAGAAGGTGCTGCTTTTGCCTTATTTAGTAAATCTTATTAGAGTCAGTATTATTGTGACTGAACTCATGGAAATGGAAATTATAAGCTATAGTCTTGAATTGTAGGTGTATATTTTCACTTTTACAGGACCTTGAGAGAACTAGAGTAGTATCAACCAGATGGAGACCGTCCTCTGTCTTGTTGTTCATTCCATTCCCCCAACTGTGGGTGGGGGCGGGGGAGGGGGGAGTAAGAAAGGGGAGGGGTGGGGGGATTTGCCCATGTAAGGGCAGTTTAGGGCTGAATGAATAAACTACTTTAGAGAGAGAAGGGGTCAGTAAGGAGGTAGGTTCCACATCAGGTACCACATCTTCCTCCTTATATTCTCTTCTACTTTCTCTTCCCTAGACATTTAACCTTACTCTTTCTCCCTTAGAAGAATTTTCTTATCAAGTGTTCCTTATAGTGATGAATAGTAAACATTTATTAAGAACCTACTACCTGCCAGACCCTCGTAGATGCTCATGAAATCACACTATGCCCATAGACCAAGGAGATAACTTGTCACCTACAAAAGGAAAGAGTTTGGGGAGAGATTTGACAAATTCTCCAGTTGTTGAGAGAACTAAGTATTAGCCCAGAAACATGTGCCTATTAACACAAGCAGGGAACTGGTCAGGAGAGTAACCTGAAAGTTAGTCATAAATGCAAGCACTGATTGTGATAGGAGCTGAAGAAAGGATAAACGTAGTTAAACTGGTCCTTACTCACAAGAAATTTGCTTTACCTCTCAGATTCTCATCGAATTTTCTACCATTCTATATAACTTTATGTTGTATTATAGATGCTTGCATACTCTCCCTCCCAGTTTATAGTAAAAAGTTTAGATTAAACAAAAAAAAACCCAATAGTAGGAAATTCAATCAACAACCATTTACTTTTTTGTTTTTGTGCCCTCAGTGCAAGACAGTTACCTCCCCAATTACCTTAGCTCTCTCCCCTTTTCTAGAGATTGCTCCATATGGGCTCACATTAATTCACAAATTTTAATGCACTTAATAAATGTTCAGTACTGGCAACAATGATCTATTAGATTAATGTACTATGGTTAAGAAATACAATACTACAATAAAAAAAATATAAATTCAAACACTGAAAGCAATACCACTGACGTCATGTTGTTTCTTTCATTTTTCAGAGAACAGTGACATCATGTGGTGAAGTCTTAACTTGCAAGTGACTTGAATTTAACTGAGACACAGTTTGACAGTCATCAACCTCACTCTGTCTTCTAGAGTCAAAGATACTCAGTGGCAAGAACAAAGTCAAGACGACTGGCGATGGCCCAGGACGCGGAATGTCCTTGGCAGCTTCCATGTCCACCAAGCTCTAAGCACTGTCCATTCTGGTAGGGAAGTTTTCACACGCTTGGGGTAGAGATTCTCTTAACTTACTGCTGAGTTTTTGAGGTCGGCTGGTCACCTTCAACCTGGTTTAACTCATCTACCAGGTGTGAATGCTAGGTACGCTACAGCCTCTGGAATGCATGGGGTGTTCAGGGAGGCTGGTACCTCTGGTGTGAGGACTTGATGAGTCCTTTTTTCAAGGGTGCCCATCCACTGTTGCTGTTCATCTTCCACCCAAATCTCACTCTCTTCTGTGGTTCCAAGAAAGGGATAGGTAAGAAAGAGATGCCCTCAAAATCAGTGCGAATGGAAAAAATACCCTTTCACCAAACTTGCTCACACACACACACTCTCTCTCTCTCTCTCATACACACACACACACACACACACACAGACAAAAACCTGTTGGCACACAAACCGTAAACTCAGGTTATTCGTGAGAAACAATTCCTATTTAATCTTATTCTCGGCCACCACAGCACAAATAAGAATCAAACAACCAGGTGGCAGTTAGGTGGTGCAGTAGTCTGGGGTCAGGAAGACTCATCTTCCTGAGTTCAAATCCTTCTTCAGACACTTACTAGATGCGTGACTCTAGGTCTGTTTGCCTCAGTTCCCTCATCTGTAAAATGAACTGGCAACCTATTCCAGTATCTTTGCCAGGAAAACCTCAAAATGCGATCGTGAAATCAGGTATAACCGAACAACAACTGATCAACAAAAACAACCAGCCTTATCAGATTGTACGCTGGAGAATTCATCGGTCCTTCCATAAATTTAAATGCCTAATGTGTACCAGAATAACCCCATTCAGAAAACAGGATGCTCTAAAGGACAGTAGAAAAAGTGTCCAAGACTTTGGGATAACACTAGTAAAATCTCCCATGATATTTTGTACAAAAGTAGGGAATCAGAAGCTATAACTGTATTCCTCCAGACAAAGCCCCCACGTGTGAGAAAGGCTTCGTGTCAGTGCTGTTTTCGCTCCTGCCATTTATACACATCCGCCTGGGCCTGTCTAGATGTGGCCAGCAAGGAGGCAGTAACAGTCGTAACAACGCTTCCTCCCACCTTTCTCCAAGGAAGATTTCATTCTTCCCAGAAGAAAGCGAGAACTGCAGTCAGAGGGTGGCCATTCTCTTCTGCTCAAGGGAGAAGAGGTACCAAACTAAAATTAGATCTGCCCACTTAAATATTGTTAGTCCAGGGGAAGTAATTCTGATCACTATCCCTTAACAGGAACGGAGTAATCCCAGGCTGGATTCCCTTCACACCAGATGTCAGTTCTACAATGAACACATGCAGTAAATGCTGCATAAACACATTTATCTATGTTGAAAGCAAAACAGAAATCAGAGACAGTATGTACCAGATAATACAGAATGAAGTTCTCCCATTGGGAATGAGATGACTCAGTTCAACCAAGAAAGAGTCCCATATCTTACCCAAGGAGAAATACTCTAAAGTCTCTAGTGTAGTAAGTTAGGGATAGGGACATGATGGAGATTGCCAGCTCTTCTACATGTTAGCTTCTTCTCAGAGTCTTTCTCTCCCTTCAGAGACTTGAAGAGAGGTTGGAAGAATGTGTCTTTTTTTCTTACTATTTTTGTCTCTTCACATTGGAAGCCAGAAGAAATCAGGTTTCTCTTCCCTCCAGCTCTCACCAACTCTTTCTGTCCCTGCAATACCATAGGGTATTGAGTAGTCAGTCTCTACTAATGAGGAGAATGTTTCATGCAATTGGCACTTTGAACCAATGGTTGCATATATATTTATCTACAATGCATATATATTATATTCATACTTCACAAATGTCATACATATATGCTGTTATGTATATGACATGTATAAATGTATGTATAAATATTTTTAGATGTAAATTTGACTACTCTGCCCCCTACTTCCTGAAGGCTAGGTATGTTACATTTTATCCTCCCCCCAAAATTTTCTAGTATTCTTTAAGGGATTGAAAGATTTTATGCAAATTGTTCTATGCCTACATTCCCCTTGAATGTATAAGGGTGGGGTCCCTTATATCCCAGTTCCATTTAGCCACTAACACATTAGCTTTTACAAAGAAATGTTTATTTCAAAGGTATAAGAAACAAATATACAAATAGATTAGCTCAGTTAGAGCAAAATAGTTCCCACTTCGGAGTCCATCACCACTCTACCCTACCCAGGCTTGATTCCCAGGTGCTCTGTCTTCTTGTGGTTTCCCTAATGGGTTGGGCTACCATCCTGACTACAATCACGATTCCAAGGTACACATGCCTCGAACTTGAGTTTGGGTGGCAGTCACCACTGACCTCTAAACTCAAGACAAATGAAGCAGAAAAGAAATAAACACTCCCAGGTACCCAAGAGTAAAAGGGGAGGAGGATGAGAGAGGTGTTTTCTGAGTTCAAGGTTCCCATGCTTTGACGGAATTGTGCTCTGGACCTAACAGGAAAGAGGACATAAAAAAGTACGAATGAATGACTGTCCTAGTGTGACACTTCTTAAAGGTGGGTCCCTTTTAACTACGAACTCAATCAAAGGAAGTTACTCCCATCTAACTGGCGAGGGGTAAGCAGAGTTGCTTCCATGTTAGGTGATCAGGACATGAGCAGAGTACAGAGAAAGTCTATGCAATATACATACCTAAGTATGTACAGACAACTTAGGTCTATAGACTTGTAGGTCTGACTTCATTTTCTTTGTCTTTTCCTCAGATCCTATTACAATCAGTGCTTGCATTTATAATTTTAACTTTCAGGTTACTCTCCTGACCAGTTCCATGCTTCTCTTAATAGCCACGTGCTTTTCCTGAAGGGTTTCTGGGCTAACACTTAGTTCTCTCTACAATTGGAGAATTTGCCAAATCTCTCCCTCTCTTTCCTCCAGTTTTTTTAAAATTCCAACTCTGTTTCTGTCATCACTTTTATAGGGCTCTTCAGTGCTTCTAGTTATTTTCATTACCATTTGGCTGTGGCTAAATGATCAAGGAGGAACTTGGGCAAAACAATTAAAGTTAACTGGAAATCTTTATGACTGGCTGAGAATGAGCCAGGAATTGTAGAATGAACAAATGACCATGATCCAGTGTACCCCAGTAGGTGGATAATAAATTGGCTTGGTGGTGTGTGACCACTTTCTTGTGCAGATGAAGGAGAACATGATGTTTTGGTGTGGCACACCTAGCTCAGAGAGGGTCAGGAGCCAAGCTAGACTTGTGGAACTTAATTAGGCATGTATCAAGATAGACTATCTTAGAAAATTAAATATCGCTAGTCTCTGAGTAGATAGATTTATTTTCTATTTACTCCTAGTTTCTTTTATATTCTGTCCTGTGGTAAGTGAACCCTAAAAAGTGCATTCTTGTGATTCTGAGTAGAAACTGAGTTAAGAGAAAAAGTGAAAATAGTCCCTAGTATTGGGCCAGTACGTAAGTATGGTGGTAGCAGGAGCAGCAGCAGAAATGGTAATTAGGAACAATGTAGAACAGAGCTGAATCCAGGGAAACAAGCCACTTTAGGAACTCAGGAAAGTTCAGGAAGTGAAGATATATAAGGTAAAAAAACAAAAAACAAAACAAATAAACAGAAATTGGAGTCAAAAGCAAAGGTCCCCTGAATCAGTGCTAAGAGGGAAAGCTAGTACTCAAGGAAACTGGCCAAACTAGAGTAAGGTGTGGAATGTAAGCAGATACAAGGAGAGGCAAGTTTAACTGTCTTTTGCAAAATCAGCTAACGAAAGCACCAAGATCTACAATGTGAGTGGTTCCGCCCTGTCCTGCCCTGCCCTTCCTAAGGGCTAATGCAATTTCTTTCTAATTCCTTGGTATGTTCGCCTTATTTTAGCTGGCTTTGTCAAAATTCCATTTCTCCAACAGGGAGGTTTTTGGAGTTAATATATTATGGCTTCTCAGAACTCCATTTTCCAACTGCCCACATTTTCACTGGTTGTCTCACATCACTGGAATCCTCTCCATTTTCATCTCCTGTCTTTCCTGGCTTCCTTTTAAGTTTCAATTAAAACATTATCTTCTATAGGAAGTCTTTCCCAATCCCCCTTAATTTCCAGTGCTTTCCCTCTGTTTTCCAATATATCTTGTCTATACCTATTTGTATATAATTATTTGCATGTTCTCCCTACCATTAGATTGTAATTTTCTTGAGACCAAGTCTTTTTTCTTTGTCTCCCCAGATTTAGTAGGTTTTTGTCTGGCACCTTTATTGATTGACTTTAAGTATCATTCCAAATAATGGTCCAAATTGTCTTTTTCATCCTTGATTTCCACTAATTTTTCATCCTTTTTACTAATAAACCGCGGTATGAGAGTTCAGGATCATTGATTCTGGTATTTGGCCCAGAGTCTGATTCTGAGGAATCATGGGGAAGGGTATAAATCATAGTCTAAATCCTAGCATTTGAGATCAAGCTGGTTGCAGTAAAGATTCTTTGACACTAGATGGTGATACATGTTGACATTTTGGTCATCTATAATTCCAAAAGATTCAATATCACTTGAAAGACCAAGATTTAGGATGTTAATTTTGCAGAAGACAACATTTTCCCCAAGTCTTCTCCTTTCTCATACACTCATATTTCCAGAAAAACTTAAAATGATTTGAGAAATTTATAGCTTCTGGAATAGTAAGATAGAAGTGGGATACAATCTCCTTGTATTAAAATTTTTTCTAATTTGTTTCCCAGTTTTAAGTTTTTCACTTTTAATCAAAAGTTTCCTTAGGTTCTCACTGATTATTCTTATATGCAATGGAATATCATGAGGTTGGGAGGTTCCAAGTTACAATATCAGGTTAGGTAGTATATTGCTAGCTCTACAGGTCTTCTAGCTAAGTTTTCCCAGATGTTATATGGCAATTCTGGCTCAGATTTGACTTGACGACCTCTCAGATTCTCTGTTTATTGATGTACTTTGTTGTCAAAAAAAAGTTTGCTACTAAAAGAAGAAACAAGAGGAGGCCAAGAAGTGTATTTCATTATGGCGAAAAAGAGACACTACAGCTTGAAAATGTCATTGAAATGCAAATAAAAATATCTGAAACAAGAAATATCTTATTATGAATTTAAATTGAACCCTTAAAATATTCTATTGAGTGAAAAACACTAATATATGAGGACAAGTTAGAGAGATAAATGACTTGACTGCCTGTAGCTTCTGGCCCCAGGAAAAATTATCTATTTCACCTTGCCCTTAGCCTACAAGAAAATGTGATACTTTCATCTCTTTTGTGGATGATTCTAGGACAAGAAATATAGAAGGAGAGGAGGGTATGCTGGATTATGTCCATTTTCCCCTTCCTTCCAGGTGAGATGGTCTTCAGCCACCTGCCTTTTCTGGCCTGTTCAGAGATGATTTATATCTTTACACAGGTCCCTTGATTATAAGGGCATGGTGTTATTTCCTAATGGTCCTGGCAGACAAGAGGGGTACATTCTTAGGACCAAAGGCGAGGGGCTTTAGAAGTTAGAAACTACATATGGCTCCAATCTTTTCTGCTTCAACATGTCCCCAAAACAATCCATTATCTTTCTCCACACCCCTTTTCTGAACTTCCCTCTTTCTACACCACCATCTTTTTAGTCACCCAAGTTCCCGACATCCTTAACACTACTCCTTAAAGTGTCCTCCTTAACATTCTCACCTCACTCTCACTGTACATATGCAATCTATTGCCACATCGCATCATTTCTCCCTTCACAAGACTTCTCAAACATCGCCTTCTTTGTCTCATTTACAACCACAAACCTCTTACCTGAACTATTGCAACAGCCTTCTAAATAATCCCTCTGCTTCATACCTTTTCCCTGCTTCAAGTAGACCTCCAAAGAACTGTCAAAGGAACTCTGCTAAAGCACAGATCTAGCCATATTAGCTCTTTTGATTCCTTGTTTTCCACTAGGACCAAATGCAATTGATTGATTTAAACTCCTCTTATTTACCTTTAAAGATTTTTATGTCCTGGTTGCTGTTTCCCTCCTGGCCTGATGTCTTTTTTTTCTTTGCCTCATTAAAGGGACTATGTCCTGGCTACTTCTTCAACAAGTCTATTCAATGAATGGGTGCTACCTCACCCTAAGAAAGTAACTGCATAGACCTTGGCCTAAAGGGGCATCTCCAGTCATCCTGATGAATATTTGGTCACTGGATTCAGATGACTCTAGAGGAGAAGTGAGTCTGGTTATCTTGCACAGCCCTTCCTTACTCAAAACAAAGTCAAATGCAAGTCATATCATCATTTCTCTGATAGCATAGTCTTCTTCAGCAGCAAAGGACAAACACAATGGAGATCTGATGACTGCACAGAATTCCTGGAATAGTATCTTTCCCAATGGGGAACTAGGGAAGCTGGAGTCCAGAAATGTAAGAAAAATACCTTTGAGAGACATTGAAGCTCATTCCATGACTGGCTCTGGTCATATAAGTGCTTTTTGGCCATGGAATTTGTAAGCCTTTTAAATTCGAGCCTATGAGTATGTAATCTTATTGGCCAGTCACACATCACTTTCTCAAACTAGCAGACCATGTTCTTTGTGCTATTTTTTCTACTAAGGATTGCATGATGTGACATTTGAACTGAGATTTAAAGGACACGATCACACATCCACTATAATATATAAGAGATTTTTGTTCAGGGAGAAGTTGAAATCATTTTTGTTTGTCCTTCGTCCTTGAAGAGCACCATGACATCAGGAAGGTGATGCAATGACTTGCAAGTCAACTGGATTTGAGTGAGGGAAGGCTGTGCAAAGTCACTTTCTCCTCTGGAGACATCTGGGTCCAGTGGCAAAATATAGATCAGGATGACTGGAGATGTCCCCCATAAGCTGGAATAGATGATTGCTGAGATCCTTTTCAGTTTTTAAATTATAAAAATGCATTCAGTCAGACGTGATAAGTCTTTGGAACTAGAGCAAGAATCATGTTGTCTTAGATAGACACAGGAAACTTTTCTTACCCTAGGAGTCATCTACAAATTGGCAAGCTAGTATAGCACTGAAGTAATTTGATAGGCTTGAATAAATGTACTGTTTCAGTAAAACTCCTTTGGCTAGAGAAAAATCTTGTAAGCTTCAAATGATTTTGAAGAATGTTGGATTTCTTGTCTTTCCACTTGTATCCTCAGTTCATTCCTGCATCTGCTCATGTCCGTATTTTGAACCACGTCCAGACCGAACCTAGATTAATAGGTCTACGAGGAACCCAGCGATGGGTCTAAAAGGAACTACTGTAATACCCAGGAATTGGAGACAATGATTTCCAGCAACCAAGAACTCTTAGTTGCCCTTTAGCCACATATCATTGAGCACACCTTCCTCTAGATTCTCTGTGCCCTTGCAGGAGATATGCTAAAGTCATGGGGAAGGAGGGGAGAGGATGTTTTTACACCAGCTGTTTTTTATTAATATTAGTATCCCTTTCTAAAAGCTACATATGGCTAGCTGAATAATGATTCTCAACTGATAATCTTGAGTGGTAGAAGATACTGGGATGGGAGTGGGGATTGAGCATTAAAGATTCAGTTTCACCTCCTCAGGGGCACCTCCTAGAACCTTGAGGGAAGAGATGCAGCCTTCTTTATGGGGCCTGAGAATTGTCTGTGAGAGAGTTGATAAAAAGAATCTTCAGCGAGTATACATGGGTTATAGAAATAATTCTGTGATGACATTTATGTATGCTTAGCATAGGCACTTCTCTTAAAGAATAGTAGGTAACTTTTCTGACGAGTGAAATCCTCAAAGAAATACATGTAGCTTCTTTTATAAAAGAAAACATTTGTGAAAAAATGACAATCTTCAACTCTCTAAGGGGTCCTGGCTGAAATGCATTAGAAGCCAAACATTTTGCTGTATGCTTGTTAGCAGAACTATCTCATTTTATAGCGTCAGCTTTCTTATTCAATCACAGGATCTCCTTGACATTCCAAATTCTGTTAATTCTCTTTCAAACCATTTTTGTCCTTTGGCATGTTTTCTGACAGCAAAAGTATCATTATTTCTATTAAATCATCGGTCTGTCTGACACATAATTATCAGTTGTCACTTTTTGTCTCACTGTGGAAGCATTCACAGTCCATGAGTTGAGTTACTGTTATCAGGCTTTGCTGAGCTCATTAACTTGTTAAATATTTTGTTGATGCTTTTTATTTTGTAAATAATTATTACTTCCCAATAGCTCCTTCTTCCAGAGTCCATTCCCTTGTGACAAATAGAGGTTGTTATGAATGACAGACTAATGCATTGGTCAGGCCTGATGGTATTTGTAACTTTCCACAGCTAGAATCTATCACCTTTCTTTTTTTTTTATTTTATTTTTATTTATTTAACTTTTTACATTCATTTTCACAAAATTTTGGGTTCCAATTTTTTATCCCCTCCCCCACCCCAATTCACTGAGCAATCTAATTTTCCCTATCTCCAATCAGCCCTCTCTTCTGTCATCCCTCCCTTCTCCTGTCCCCACCTTCTCTTTTGTCCTGTAGGGCCAGATGACTTTCTATTCCCCATTAACTGTATGTCTTATTTCCTAGTAGCAACAACAATACTAAAAAGTTGTTCCTAAAACTTGAGTTCCAAATTCTCCCCATCCCTCCCTCCCCACCCATTCCCTTTGGGAAGGCAGGCAATTCAATATAGGCCCTAGCTGTGTAGTTTTGCAAATGACCTCCCTGATAGTCGTGTTGTGTAAGACTAACTGAATTACCCTCCATCCTATCCTGCCCCCCATTGTTTCTGTCTTTTGATCCTGTCCCTCTCTGAGTGTTGACTTCAAATTGCTCCCTCCTCCCATTGCCCTCCCTTCCATCATCCCCACCCCTTGCTTATCTCCTTCTCCCCCACTTTCCTATACTGTAAGATAGGTTTTCCTACCAAAATGAGTGTGCATTTTATTCCTTCCTTTAGTCAAATGTGATGAGGGTAAACTTCTTGTTTTTTTTCTCAGCTCTTCTCTTTTTCCCTCCACTAAAAGGTCTCCTGCTTGCCTCTTAAATGACATATAATTTACCCACCCTCTTTCCTCCCCCTACCTTTCTCTCTAACCATTTACCTTAATTTCTTTTAAGATATGGTCCCATCCTATTCAATTCACTCTGTGTTCTCTGTCTCTGTATGTGCATGCATGTGTGTATGTGTGTGTGCATGCATGTGTCTACATGTGTGTGTGTGTGATCCCACCAACTACCCAGATACTGAAAAGTTTTAAGGGTTACAAATATTATCTTTCCATGTAGGAATGTAAACAGTTCACTTTTGGTAAGTCCCTTATGACTTCTCTTTGCTGTTTACTTTTTCATGCTTCTTCTCATTCTTGTGTTTCAAAGTCAAATTTTCTTTTCAGCTCTGGTCTTTTCATCAAGAATGCTTGAAAGTCCTCTGTTTCATTGAAAGACCATATTTTCCCCTGAAGTATTATACTCAGTTTAGCTGGGTAGGTGATTCTTGGTTTGAGTCCTAGTTCCTTTGACTTCTGGAATATCCTATTCCACACCCTTCGATCCCTTAATGGAGAAGCTGCTAGATCTTGAGTTATCCTGATTGTATTTCCACAATACTGGAATTGTTTCTTTCTAGCTGCTTGCAAGATTTTCTCCTTGACCTGGGAATTCTGGAATTTGACCACAATGTTCCTAGGAGTTCCTCTTTTTGGATCTCTTTCAGGCGGTGATCAATGGATTCCTTCAATACTTATTTTGCCCTTTGGTTCTAGAATCTCAGGGCAGTTTTCCTTGATAATTTCATGAAAGATGATGTCTAGGCTCTTTTTTTGATCCTGGCTTTCAGGTAGTCCCATAATTTTTAAATTGTCTCTCCTGGATCTATTTTCCAGGTCAGTTGTTTTTCCCATGAGATATTTCACATTCTCTTCCATTTTTTCATTCTTTTGGTTTTGTTTTGTGATTTCTTGGTTTCTCAGAAAGTCATTAGACTCCATCTGTTCCATTCTAATCTTGAGAGAACTCTTTTCTTCAGTGAGCTTTTGAACCTCTTTTTCCATTTGGCTAATTCTGCTTTTGAAAGCATTCTTCTCCTCATTGGCTTTTTGAACCTCTTTTGCCAATTGAGTGAGCCTATTTTTCAAGGCGTTATTTTCTTCAGCATTTTTTTGCGTCTCCTTTACCAAGGTATTGACCCTTTTTTCATACTTTTCTTGCATCTCTCTCATTTCTCTTCCCAGTTTTTCCTCCACCTGTCTAACTTGCTTTTCAAAATCCTTTTTGAGCTCTTCCAAGGCCTGAGCCCACCCAACATCCCCCTGGGATGTCTGGGATACAGAGGCCCTGCCCTCCACATCTTTCTCTGATGGTAAGAATAGTTTGTCATCATCAGAATTGAAAGGCGGGAACATTTTCACCTGCTCAAAAAAGCTCTCTATAGTCTTATTTTTCTTCCCTTTTCTGGGCATCTTCCCAGCCAGTTACTTGACTTCTGAGATTCCTTTCCACCCCCGCCTAGATCCGCCCAGCTAGTGCTTGGGGTCTGAGATTCAAATGGGCTATTGGCGGCGGGAGCAGCTGCTATTCAATGTGAGCTTTAGTTCTGGTGCTGGGGTGGGGGGCAGGGCTGCTTCCTACACTCAGTTCCCTCAGGGGCTTTATGCAGAGGTCTTCAGTGATGGAGTGGGTGGGGCAGGGCCATCTCCCAGGCTCAGCTCCTTCAGGTGGTTTATGCAGAGACCTTCAGTAATGAAGATCCTGCATGCTTGGGGAGTCCTAGGCCGCCGCTGCCTCTGCCTCCACCGCTTCCCACCCCTGCCTCTGCCTCCGCTGCTTCCTCCCGAGGGGGCCCGAGCCACGGAGACACCCTGCTCCCCTCTCGGCCAGCCCAGACTTCTCTCTCACTGATCTGTAGCATCTGTGGGTGGAAGGACCTTCCCGGCCGCCGGAGGTTCCGTCCCTGAAGCCTGCTCGGATCAGCTCCTCTGGGGCCGCCCGGCCAGGACAGCGCTGGGGTGGGGTCCACTTTCCAGGGCGCGACGGACTCTGGGGACAGCTTTCCAAGGCTCTCTGGAATGGAAATCTCTTCCACTGTGTTTCTGCACACCCTGCAGTGATCCAGAACTTGTGGGGAGCTCTTCTTACATTAAATCCATGGGCTATGGCTTCAGAGCTAGCATACGTGAGTCTTTCTACTCTGCCATCTTGACTCCGCCCCCTCTATCACCTTTCTACAGAGAAGAATGTGTATCATCATCCCTCCCTCAGAACCAAGATTGGGGATTAGATTAATAAGAAATCTTATGTCTTTAAGTATTGTTTTCCTTTATATTGTTATGGTTATTAGGTATAATATTCTCTTGGTTCACTTTTCTTTGTCTGCATCATTTTATAAGTGCATTAGTTTTCCTAGGTTTCTTTGAATCTTCCATATTTGTTATTTCTTACAGCACAATGATATTCAATTGTATCTCTATGCTACAATATATTCAGTCATTCTTCGCCTGGTGGTCACCCATTTTATTTCTAATTGTTTGCTACCACAAAAAATTCTGCTATGTCTATTTTCTTCTGGTATAAATGGAATCTTTCCCTCTTGACCTCCTTGAGCTATAAGCTTAGGAATGGTCTTAGGAGCTCTATTTTTTTAAATGTTTTATTAAGGCCTTAATGTTATATATCATTTCCAGTTATACTCCCCCTCCCCACCATTGAGTTCTGTTTTATAAACAAGAACAACCTATTAAGCAAAACCAAACTACAGAGTTTACTTAGTGGAGAAATCAAACACCAAACATTTGTTAAGCACTTGCATTGTGGAAGGTGCTGGGGACACAAAATAGTAAAACAATCCTGGATCTCAAGGAGCTTACACTTTATTGTGTTTGTAGCATTCTGCACAGTCCCCCCAAACTATCTACTGAAAGGAGGGGGAGGTGATTCCTCTGTTTTCTAGTTCTATGATTGTTTTCTAGTCCTACTTTTGCTGACATTTCCAGTACGAGTTTATATGAATTTAGAAGCAAGGTGGTCCTCATGCTTAATACCTCATGTAAGATTTGTTTGATGATATTCTATATGGATAATGTCATCTATTATCAGTGAATATCCTTTAATTAAGCTACCATGAACCAAGGTTTACAGCAATGATAATGAAAATAATGACAGATGTAAATAGTTGCAATGTGTATTTGCACACTGAATATCATGAATCCAAAGGGAAAATAATTCTCTCTAGGTCCTGAGAGCAATTTGCACCACAGCAATTGTTGAGCCAGAAGTAGCACTTGAGACTGAGAGTTGAGAATTTTGAAAAAAATCACTCATAGATGATGAGAAAACAAGCTGAGAGGAAGGAGTGGGAAGAAGGTGTCCTCAGATCTGCCAAGGATTTAATGAGCCAAACTGGATAGAACATATTATCAAAACTTGGGCATCAATGAGAAGAAAAAAAAACTGAAAGGAGAAATTTGAAGAATAGTGGGTGGTAATAGAGAAGGTAGAATTCATTGGTTGAACATCAGACTTACTTGGTATTTCAGAACATGGGACTCAGATAAAGTTACTGGTTATCTTCTCCTCTTCACAGAATGAAGTCCTTCCTACCCCAGCCAAAAGATTCTACTCTTTCAATAAATTTCCTTCCCCATGCATGTCCAACAACAGATACATATACAGAGTATACTCCAATTTTCTTTTTATTTAAAGTTTTCTTATTCTGATCTTGCCTCAAATATAGAAAGGCCAGAGTTAGGTGGAGAAAAAACATAAATATAGACAGGCAAATCTGTCTGAATATTAGAAATTTTTCTAAAAAGGGTCTCTAAGACTTCATCATAGTATTAATAACTTGTCTGATTTAAGTTCTATAGAATAGGAAAGAAGGAGAAAACGTTGACCTAGGGTCATCATAATTTCGCTAGGCTAAAAAGCAAGTTAATTATTATGATAGAGTGTGATTGATTAAATTCCCGGTCCCTATATGAGAAAGGAAGTGTGGAGTATGGGAAAACTAGTCAAGGTCTGGCTGTGGCCTACTTGAGACTGAGCTCTATCCTTTGTAGAAGGGAGAAGAAAATTTAAAGTATAGGATATCTATCTCAGTGCACCCCCTGGTGTTGCATAATGCTTTAAGGTTCAGAAAATAGTTTCTTTACAATAATTTTCTGAAATAGGCATCTACTAAAAATTAATATGTACACAAAGGTTTAAAAATATTATACCTGGAATTTCATTGTGGTGTCACTGAGAACTTGATTCCATATTGTGTAGGAAGCCAATCAACTAGGTGACATAGTGCTGGGCTTAGGAAGATCCAGTTCTTAGTTCCAATCCAGTCTCAGACACTTCTTGAATGTGAGGATCAAATGAAATAATATTTGCTCCCCTCCAATAGTCTTTAAAAATACACGTGCTTTTTGGAGGATAAATGCCTAAGGTATTAAGGTCAATAATGCTTTCCTCTTTATCTAATCTCTTTCCTCCATGATGGGCTATTGGCAGCATTAGAGAGCTGTCAAGGGGTACTGACATTGGAGTGGGGTGGGAAGAGAAAATGGAAATGTCTAATTCAAGCTTCCCCTTTTTAAAGCTTTCCCTTGAATCAGTCCTGGTGGTACTCCAAAGAACCTTAAAAGAAGCCTTTGTGTAAAGCATGACCATCATGGCAAGGAAAGGAGATGAATTGTTACTTTTGCTATTTCCAGTGCTAAGGTCTTCCCTAGTAATTAGTGTGGGGATTAACCGGGGGAATACCAGACACTGAAGAGGCAAAACCAATGTAAATTTGTTCTTCAGAGACATCCTTAGGAGAGAAAAGCAACTGAACACTCTTAACAAGGACAAAGGTTGGATTCTATTGATTTCTATGATTTCTTTGAGGGAAGTGTTTCCAGGGGGAGGAATTTTAATGGGGAACAGAATAAACTAATATCAGGTGATACTTGAATCTGGGAGTAGAACACCATCCACAAGCCAGCCGAATGTTCTTCTCATATTTAATTTTATTAATACATTTGATTTTTTTTTAACACATCATTTTCTAACATACTCTTCAGGCCTGTAATTAATTCTGTCCTCTGTCAAAATAGCAGGAGACACTCTCTTTTCCAGAGCTAAGCCACAGCAAGCAAGCTGGGCCTTAAACTTGACCTAACAACAATCCTTTGCATTCATCCGCTGGATCATCTCTCAGGCAAAAATCCAATTATTACTGTATTGCTTTAACCAGCACCAGGTGTGCACTAGACAAGTAAGTGCCCACGTTCTGGTGGTTAAACCCTATGAATCAAACTTGTCTCGTTACTGGTACTTCTCTTTGTCAGGGCTGTAGCTCATTGTGTAGCCATTGGTATAAAGACTGAGATCTACTCACATTGCCTCAAGTCCCTTCACCTGCAGTGGGCCAAGGAACATGTGTCTAATTTGCCTCCTTGCTTGCCAACTATTTCCCTCATTTTGAAATTAAACTTCTGTTTGATTCTCGACTGTCCTATCTGTAGCGTGTTCTGCTGCATCCACAGGTTAGAGGCCAGTTCAGTCTCGTGTTAAAAAAGAGCAAAAAATGGTTCAGCTTAAGCAGTGATTAAAATAACCAAATCTGACCACATGCTACATTCTTCACCCATAAACCCCCATTTCTTTCCTTTCTTTCTTTTCCCGAGCCAAGATTGTTCATTGGAATTCATCTGAGCTCACTGTCTTTTTAGTGATACTTCTAATAATGGTTCTATATAGCTTTATTCAAGGCTCACCAAGTAACTCAAATACCTTAGCACTCTAGTAATGGGAAGAGCAATGGCTACTGTGTCCCTCAGCTGCTTATTAATTAGAAGCACTTGGCAAATTTTGTAACTTTTTTGAGCCTCACATGGTAAAGTGAAGGTCAAAGGAGATATCTATAAAATGTAAAAAGTCAGAAAACTTTGCATCAATTTGAGTTGCTATTCTTCATTATTCATTGTTGTATTCAAGTAAAGAACAAAAGACTAAAACTGTAGAGCAGTTAGGTATAGCAGGAGGAGCCACAGAACTGAAACTAGAAAATAAAAGTTTAAGCCCCAGCCTCATCATTTACAAGATATGTGACCTTCAACAACCTTCAGCTCCTCTGGGTCTCATTTGTAAAAACAAGGGTTCCTTCAGCTAGAAAACAAAAGGCTTGAACAAGGTGACCTCTAAGTACACTTGCTATTTTAAAACGCAAAGATTCTACAGGCAGTGACTTTCTCCCTGGTGAAGAAAGAACCAGGAAAGCCTGGAAATCACAAAACAGAATTAGCACTTGAAAGCAATTATGATGGAAGAATTGGCCACAAAGGTCCATATATGTAAGAAGGATTTTATTACGCTTTTTAGTTTAGTTTCTCCCAGAATCATAGTGGCAGACATTCTTACTGAGGCTGCATTGTAACATATAAAGAGTGACATAATCTAATATTTACTATGTTTGCACAAAATGACGATATTGCTAAAGTTAACTTGTGAACTTAATCTTGGCAAGATGCCTTCTTTGTCTGATTGCCCTGTACGTGGGTATTGGTCAGTGAGTGGGGAAATCCATGGGGGAATCCAAGGGGAAACACCATGGGGAACACATAGGGGAACCTGTGTGCGCTTCAACTGGCCCCCATTGGGGCTTGAGGGGATGTAGGGAAAGCACAAGTTGTGCCTGTTTTGATTGACCTCATCGAGACCTAAGCGAAGTTGCCCCCCTCTTCTCACCAGTCCCTGTGAGAAGGGTGATTAGGGAACCAGTAAGAACTGCTTCTCCCACAACCCTTTGAGAAGACTAGACTAAAATAAAAGGTTTCTGCCTGTCTGACCAAATCAAGAGTGAAGCTGGTGGAGGATGGAATCAGGAAATTCCAGTGGTTCCTGTGTGTTACCTGTGAAACAGTCCATCATCATCATATATACTTCTACCCAACCATCATATGACCATGAATGCATTTTGTCATTATTTCATTTATGTCTGTGTATTTCTTTTTTGATTATTGGTATCAGAGAATAAATACCAGTTTACACCCTTGTGGACTTCTAAAGGTCAAAAGAACCACCAGAAGTTTAGCAACTAGAATTCATAGCAGAACCTGCCAGTAACATCAGCAGGCAGGTCCAGTTGGAAGTCAGCCCTGAGGTGTCACTTGTTTGACCCTAGACATCAATGAACTGAGTAATGTGAAAAATGAGATTCAGAACTTCCCCCAGGTCCCCCACACTTTTTACTAAGTCCTGACTTTAATTTCTTCAGGAAAACATTACTGAAAATGAGATTGTATTGACTCTCCTTATCCTGGCCAGCCCCCACCCAAGCTCATAAATAATTTAATCTAAGGTAGGGAAGCTCCGGTAGTGTTCTGCTCAGGCTTGTGTGGAGACAGATTCTTTTATCTACATAGTCTGAGGCTGGAAGTAGTCTGGTATGGCTGGAAGTGGTCTATTATAGAGATACTTTCTCTGTCCAGGGGTGATGGGGTGACATCAGCCCCTGCTGGAAACGTATATAAACTGTACAGCTTGACCCCAAAAATGAGTCTAGTTCTAGACTGATTCCTATGTATGCATGCCCCCTGCTTTGAGAGAAATAAAACATGAATACAGCCAAATCCTGTTTGTCTTTCTTAGACTGAACTCTAGAGGTTGACACCAGATAACCAAGAATGACTCATTCATTGGCCTTACAGTTATCCCTTCCACTTCTTGGCAGTTAGGTATGTGGTGGTACCATGATCTGGAAAATCTGTGTAAAATTTTTGGCCATTTGTGCCAGAGAAGAAATTTGAATTATTATGTTATTAAGAGATAAAATATATTATACGATACTATACATATATTTTATACATTTCTGAATTTCTAAACTTTTACTGTGCCATCTTTTAGTCTTTGCATGTCATCTGGGGTTTCCACAAAACTCCCCGAAAATTCCCATTTCATTTCTTATGCTGAGCTATGATCAAGACCACGATGGAGGAAACTGAAATATGGAAGGGATGACTGTACTATATCCAGGAGTGACCTTAAGAGAAGAAATGCTTTTCAAATCCTTTAAAGTTTGAATCCACTCTCCCTAGGGACTGAGGTATGTAGAGGGGAAAGTGTGTTTCCTCAGTGAGCATGTTATTTTAAGTCTGTCCTTAGCTATGCCTTCTCAGTTTAAACTTCATTTATAAAAACTAGAATCACAAAGGGAAGTATAGGAGATCAACTCTGGGAACCTGACTTGATAGTCTGAATCTGGGTTGGAAGAGTGAGCCTCAAGTCTGTGCTACACAGTTTTTAATTCTAACTTTCAACCTGCTATGCAAAACAAAATGCTGATTCTCTACAGAGTAATTCAAGCAGCCTAAGCCTCCTTTTAGATAATAAAAAACAAAAGCTAAGAATCATGAAATCATGTAGTTATTTCCTTGGGTGTGTTTGAGGTTTTTTGAATAGTATTTTCAAATTATAAAATAGTATTTTCCAATTATATATGGAAAGACAATTTTTAACAATCGTTTTTACAAAATTTTGACTTCCAATTTTTTTTCTTCCTTTCCCCCCTTCCTAAAATGGTAAGCAGTTTTATATAGGTTATATTTGTGCAATCGTGAAATATATTTCTATATTAGTCATATTGTGAAAGAAAAAATGGACCAAAAGAAACACGCACACACACACACACACACACACACACACACACACACACACCCCTACACACATACTTGAAAAAAAGAAAGTGAAAACAGTATGCTCTATTCTGCATTCAGAGTCCCTCAGTTTTTTTTTCCTCTGGATGCCTATAGAATTTTCCATCATGAGTTCTTTGGAATTGTCTTGGGTCATTGTATTTCTGAGAGGAGCTAAGTCATTCAATAGTTGATAATTACATGTTTCTTTTACTGTGTACAGTGTTTTCCTGGTTCTGCTTATTTCATTTTGCACCAGTTCATGTAAGTCTTTTCAGGTTTTCCTGAAATTCACCTGCTCATCATTTCTTATAGCATAATAGTACTTCAATATGTATTCATATAGCAAAGCTTGTTTAGTCATTCCCCAAATAATGGACATCACCACAGTTTCCAATTCTTCACCACCACACAAAGAACTGCTATAATTATTTTTGTGCATATGTCATTTTCTCTTTTTTATGATCTCTTTGGGATACAGACCTAGTAGTTGTATTGATGGGGTGCTTCAGTGCCTGTGCTTGGACTCCAATTCAAAAAAAAAATCACATTTCTCTATAAAAATGACATTTCTCCCTAACCTCAAAACATTATCCCAGGCGGTTTCTCCCCAGCCCAAGAACAGGCTGCTCCAGCAACAACCTTTATCTCTTTTCCTGATTACACCCATAAAATTTATCAGTTTGAACCAGTTGTGTACTAGCTGAACTGGCTGTGTACTGAGTCATAATGACATTTACTACTCACTGATGAATCATATGTATCCCAGATAGCCTAGTATTACTTAATCAGTCCTGACCATCAGTCAACTTAGTGATGTTTCAGGTCTAAAACCACACCTCCATGTAGACCCCTCTTAGACTATTTCCCCATGAACTCTGCATAAAATACCTGCACAGTAGATACTAAAAGTACATGTTCCTTTAAGAACTAACGACTCCCTAATCCCACCCTGAATCACCTAGTCAACAGACTTGGCACATATTATACTCTAGAATATCTTATACAAACTTTACTTCTACTTCTCTAAGGTTACAGGTTCTCTAAGAACTGTTGCCCACTGAAAAGCATAATAAATCTTTACCACATTGACTTCAAGAATGCTTGAGTCTGCGAATTCCTTCCAGGACACCTGCCCCTGGTACTCCAGTCTTTGGGGGTACAGAGTTCAACCCCTCCCCTTCCAGTCCTCATCAGTATGCACAGTTTGATTGCTCTTTGGGCATATTTCCAAATTGCTTTCCAGAATGGATGGAGCAGTTTACAACTCTCTGAACAGCCTGTTATTGTTCCAATTTTCCCCACATCTTGTACAACATCTATCATTTTCTTTTTTCTGTTGTATTAGCCACTTTGATAGGCAGGGGTTGGTACCTCAGAGTAGTTTTAATGTACATTTCTCAAATCTCAACAGATTCATATCATTTCTTCATACAGATAACTTTTATTTCTTTATTTGATAACTTCCTGTTCATGTAATTTGACCATTTATCAACTGGGCAATGGGTGGTATTCTTTTAAATTTGAGAAATAAGGCTTTTATTAGATACACTTGATGTAAAGATTGTTCCCCAGTTTTCTGCTTTACTTCTGTTTGTTGTATTAGTTTTGTGCAAATCTTTTTACATTTAATATAATCAAAATTATTTATTTTGCATTTTGTAGTACTCTAGCTCTTTTATTTGGTCATGAATTCTTCCCTTCTCCATAGATATGACAAGTAAGTTATTTCTTGCTTTTTAAATCTGCTTGTCTAAATTGTATACTCATTTTGACCTTATATTGGTATATGACGTAAGATGTTGGTTTATATCCAGTTTTTGCCACATTGATTTTCAGTTTTTCCAGGCAGTTTTCTTTTTAAATCAAATAGTGATTCTTATCCCAGGAGCTGGGGTCTTTGGGTTCATCAAACACTAGGTTGCTATGTTCATTTACTACTGTGTCTTGTGAACCTCATCTATTCTACTGATCTACCATCACTCTATTTTTTAGCTAGTACCAAAGAGTTTTGACAGTTGCCACTTTGTAATACAGTTTAAGATCTAGTACTGCCAGTCCCCTTGTGGGGAGGATATTTCTGTCATCTTCGTTCATATAAAATTCAGAAAATGTCTTATACCACAAGATAGATTGTGCATTTAGATTTTCACTGTTCAAGTACAGTAATTTGCTGATGCCAAATCAAGCCATTGAAAAACACTATGTGTGGGGAAAACACTAATAAGAAAGCACTTTCCCATCCCGTTAAAATCACTTGTTGAAGTATGGCTTATCACATCTTCCAGGCAATTCTGAAACATTATTGTACATTAGCTCAAGCAAAACCTATGGTCTCATTATTGATCAAACTTGAGGGATACTGTTCACAGAAACCAATTTTTCTGGTAAATTCAAACACATTAACTTTGCTCTAATAATCCTCTAAAGAGTAATGGATTAGGTGCATTCAGTGACAAACAGGGACTAATGCCTTGTTCTGTCTGTGATTGCCCCAAACGCCGCAATGACAACCACTCAGATACTGAGCCATGTTTTATTCAGCACTGTTTTAGAAAAAAGTTTAAGTATCAAAGTATAATGTAGAAAAGTTTCATTTAATTTGACACATACAGCAAACACATTTAGCATCAACTTTGTACAAATCATTGACCACTAATCTATAGGAAAAGCAAAGTTTTATAATACCAGTTCACCTTGGTGAAGTTAGTCTGTCAATTAGTGAACATTTCTTAAACACCTACTACTATGTTCCATGCATTGTACTAAGAACTAAGGACATAAAGAAAGGAAAGAAGGAAAAATCCACCAACACCCCCCTAAAAAAATAGTGGTCTAAAGGAGCTCACAGTCTAATGAGGGAGCTACAAAATTAGCTTTGTACAAACAAGTTACAGAAAGAATAAATTGGAAATAATCACAGAAGGAAAAACTAGCATTGAGGGATTAGAGAAAGACTTCATCAAAAAAGTGAGATTTTTATCAGTACTTAAATTGAAGTCAGGTATATCGTTTTGTGGATTTCAAAACCCTCCTTTCATGATAACTTTGTGAAGTAGGTAATGCAAGTATTTTTAATCTCTTCTTGCAGATGATAAAACTGGGTTTCATACTATCTAGCTGAAATAGAATCGACAATCATTTTGGATATTTTGATGCTTGGGCTAAAAATAAATTGCTTGACAAATAAGGTAGCAAACCTTCCAGTAGTTACAGATAAATGAACTATAGCATGCAGGAGAAGGGTGTGCTGGTAGGTTTAAAAACCAGATCTCAAAAAACCAAAAAACTACACACAAATACACATAATTAAGACACACTTTAAGTTTAATCTATATCATCAATGTTTTGTCTATCACTTTATTAAGTCTAAACATTCAGCAGAACAATATGTTAATTCTTGATTTGCAGCATTTGCCATTTTCTGAGATATAAATGCTCATCCTGAAAATTGAGTAACTGACTCCGAAAGTTGTTTGAACTGGCTCCAGCATGTCCCTGGATGGGGATAAGGAAAGTAAAAATAGAAGCCACAATAGTTAGAGCTGGAAGGGACCTTAGATGTCAGTTGGTCTAACTCTCTCATTTTACAGATAAAGAAACTAAGGCCTAAGGAAGTTAAATGACATGTCAAAAGTCATAGTAAGTAATAAATGGGAAGAAACGAATATCAAACCCAGAACTACAGAGCTATTGTTTTGTTTGTTTTTCCACTACACCTCAGAGATGCTTCTTAGAAAACTACATCAAACTGGTACTTAGGTGGTCAAGGCTGAATGTCTGCCTTTAGAAAAAATTAAAAAGTTTTAGAGGTCAGGAAAAGGAAGAAAGACAAACTTAAGGGCTTTTCTACATAATGGAACTCAAGGAAATGTTTCTTCCCTGAGATGCTGGTGACTATTGAGAGCGGCAATTTTTACCTGAAACTGAAGGATAGACCAAGAACTGTATTCTGTGCCCATGAGCACTCAAAAAGAAATAGCGAAGAAGATGTCAGGAACTTGGGATCAGATAGAAGGGTGTGAGTTACCCAAGCTGGGGGACTACAGATTGGAACTATTAAATTCCCACTACTGAATTAAGCTGTATCTAGTTGATTTTAGTACAAAGATAACCAACCTATCTATAAAAAGTTTTTATTTGTCCTTTTGTTTTTACATTCCTCTTTAGGTTGCTCTCCTGATTCTCTTGAATTTTCTCTACAACTTCATAGAAAATTCTTCTCTTTGGAAGCTTATTGCACCTCTGCACTTTACACACGGGAAATACTCTCCAACTCTCCTTTTGACTGGTTCATCTCATAAGGTCCCTTTCAAGGAGGAGGCCCAGGTCAGCCATGTCTTTCTCAGCTTATACTTTTAATTCTCCTGGATAGTCTTATAAAATCCCTAAGCCAGGCATTTTAATTTCTTCCCCAATCCCCTTTCTCAGGTTCTTTTTATCTATTATCTTCCCCCATGAGAATGTAAGTTCTTTGAGAGCAGGGACTTGTTTTTTTGTTTTTTTGCTTAAAGCCTTAATATTGTGCTAACAGAGTACCTTACATACAGTCATCTTTAATAAATGCTTGCTGACTCCATATGACTTGACATAACCTATGTTAACCCCCCTCCCCCCTCCACACACCCCAAGTCCTTGTCTTCCTTTGAAACAAAGCCATCCCTTTCAAATAAAGGATTACAAAAGAGAGAGATGGGAAAAGAGTTCAGGAAAACTAATCAATATATCCCGAAAGTCTGACTTTGTACACAGTGTGCCACATGCATGGTTCCCAACTTTGCATGGAAAAGAAAGAGGCATGTTTTCCTGTCTCTTTTTGAGGCAACCTTGGTCATTTTAATTTCACAGTACTCAGTTTTTTATTGGCACACTGTTCTTTCCATTTACATTATTGTATTCACTGTGTGTATCATTTTCTTGGTTGCACTTACTTCACTTTGCATTAGCAGTATGACATAATGGATAGAGATGCTATCTTGGAGACAGGAAGATACTGGGCTTGGGTCCTGCCTCTGACATCCTATTGGTTGTATGATACTTACCAGTCACTTAACATCCTGGTGCTTTGGACAACTCTCTAAGTTGCACAGAATGTGCTTACCTGCATTAGTAGAGGGAATTTTCTCAACAAAGTGTTACCTAGGTGTTTCTACAATGTTTTTAATTTATCAAATTCATAAATTCTTATTGATCAGTAATTTATTTAATTATGTTCATGTACCATGTTTCATCATTCCTTAAAGTGCTTCTACTTTCTTTCCAGTTCCCTTGTATTGCAAAAAGTGGTCTATCAATCAGTCAGTCAATAAACATTGACAACATGTCAAGCACACTACTAAGTATTGGGGATATACTGACAAAAGTTAAGCAATTGATACATATGGGTAGCTTAATGCTGTGGTTGCTAAGGCTAAATACACACTGATTTATCTAACCACCAGGGGGCACTGTTGGTCAATGTCTGATGCTTTTCTGTGTTGCATTCCAAAAGTGTCTGGTCATACTCCCAGGAAAGGTGTATTCTACCCAATACCAGAGGATGCCACCAGGTTCTTATGGCTCTCTTAGTGCTGGCTATCCCTCATCTCTTGCTCTTCATGCTTTTGGAGGTAGTAAGGGGGAGCTCATTACTCCAAGGCCTTAGTGTGAAGGCATCTAATTGGACTGAGCTCATCCCCAGCCAGAGGCAAACCTTACCCTCTCTAGATCCCTTCTGACTTTCATGGGAGTCTAATCACACAAGCATAGCAGAACTGTGTACAGTTATTTCACCAAAATGTTAAGAAAAAGGATGAAACCAAATACATTAAGCAAACACCACTGACATCTCCTACCTACCTGGCTTCTCTCAAACCGGTCTCTAAATTCATTGTCTATTTCTTTAAACTCTGCCGGCAAGTTAAAAACAAAACAAAACAAACAAATTCCCCCCCACCACCACCAAAAAAGTTGAGGTGTTAATAGCCAAACTTCCTCCAACACAACTTAGGGCCCCCAACTCCACCTGCACACTCCTTTAGCTAATGATTCCTTCACACGGGGGAGAGATGATAAATATAAAATGGAAAAAATGTCCAACTCTTTGTGACCCCAATTAATGCTTTCTTAGCAAAGATACTGAAGTGGTTTGCCATTTCCTTCTCTAGCTCATTTTACAAATGAGGAACTGAAGCAAATAGGTTAAGTCACTTGCCTGGGATCACCCAACTAGTAAGTGTCTGAGGCTGGATTTAAACTCATGTCCTCCCGACTCCAGGGCTAGTGCTCTACCCTCTGTACCACCTAGTTGCCCCCTTGATGCTAGATTATATAAAGTTTAGCACTTTATTATATTTTGCCTTATACTTCAACAATGTAAGCACCCAAGATTTTGGGTAGGTATAGGGATTCCTTTAACCATTAAAATTGTTCTATACTTGAGGGGATTTTTTTTTTAAATCACTGTTGCTGAAAAATTTGACAATCTGCAACCACGCTGGTGGTAAACATCCCTTAGTTTACCTAGAGTTGTACTTGGACAATAAGTATCCCTTCTGGGCCCATGCTCAAAGCCTTTCCACAATGGTAGGACCTACCAGAGACTATACTCTGCTTGGTTGGTTGGTTGTTGTCCTTTGATCTTGAGAGGACCAAAATGACACCGTTAGAGTCGAGTTACAGTGTGTCCTCTGTGGCTTATCAGACCAATACAATCTTGGAAGGCTCTACCTTAGGTTAGGCACAAATAGTCCATGTGAACACTTGGGGTGGATACTCCAAATTTGTACATCCTGTGTTTCCTTTGAAATGTCTCAATTCTGCTTTACTCATAGAGCACAGCACCTTCGCTGATGTGGGCACGCCATGCTGAGCGATCCTCTGCCAGTGTCTCCCATGTCACACAATCAATTCCCAAGATCTTAAAAGAGACCTTGTGAGTGTGCCTTACTTTTCCTGACCACCATGTGAATGCTTGTCCTGTGTGAGTTCTCCATTAAATAGTCTTTTTGGAAAGCATACTTTTTGCATGAAAACAGCCCATCGAAGTTGCGCTCTCTGAAGCAGAGTTTGAATGCTTGGCAGTTTAGTTCGAGCAAGGACCTCAGTTTCTAGTACATTATCCTGCCAGGTGATCCTCAGAATCTTCAGATGATTGCTCACTCAATGCAGCCTCTGGAACTGAGATGCAACCAAGTATGGATCAGTTCTCTACTGCCTGTGCTAATTTTGGCCTAATAATTAACACCAAGAAAACACAGCTGTTCCATCAGCCACCACCACACCATCCATATGTGGAACCATCAGTTATAACAAATGGAGAAGCTTTGAATGCTGTGGATAAGTTCACTTACCTTGGTAGTGTACTTTCCAGGGAAGTACACATTGATGATGAGGTTGATGCTAGTTTAGTACTTGGGAGTCTCTGGAAGAAAGTATGGGAGAGAAGAAGAGATATTAGATTGATTACAAATTTGAAGGTCTACAATGTGCTGACCTCATTGTTGTATGCCCGTGAAACCTGGACAGTCTACCAGCACCATGCCAGGAAACTGAATCACTTCCATTTAAATTTGAATTGTACTTTTGTGGCACATTCTTAGAGAATCTAGTGCTATCTCTTTACAATGATGAGGAATCAGAAAAAGATAACAGCCAATGAATTTGTTTTGTATTTTATCCTTCTCAAAGTTTTTGTTAAACTGTATTTTTCAACTAAGAAAAACATTTTTTTTCTCTTTCCTCTTCCTGTTTTGGAAAACAAACCTTTCTCCTATTTTGTGCCCTGAGATATGATGCTTCCTCACCACTGGTCCTCTGCAATTATAGTAATAGTGCTAATCATATCTTTAATTTTTCATGTGTTATGCCTTCTCAATAAGATTGAATGGTCTTTGACAAGTAGGGTTTATGTTGGATACCTTTTTTTCCCATATATATGAGATACTTTTAGGTCCAGTGTTTATTACAATAAATGTTTATAATTTCATTGCTCAATTGGAATCAATTTGATAACTCTTTAATTGTATTCAGTACCTAAAGTTCTACTTGAGTCTAAGATATTATACATAAGAGAGTATCTCTTGATTCTCCATTGTGATGTAGTGGAGATTCATTTTGCTCCTTCACAGGCTGAAAGGGGGGGAAGACACAATTATATATAAAATAATTCATAACTTGAGTTTGATTAATGTGGTTTTCAGCTAAAGAAAATGTCACGTAGCACAATGAGAGATTGCTAGTAAACAGTTTAAGATCTGTGGGAAAGCATTTAACTATGTGGTAGGGGCCAAATAAGTCACTTCTGTTAGATAGTTGTTTGACGTCGTGGTCAGAATGTTGTTCCAATTATGCATGTAATTTTAGAAAATTGAATATTTAATCTTGGAAATGGAAATAACCTTATAGATCAGGTGCACAAATGGAAAAGCTGAAGCCCAGAGCACCTGTGTGCCGTGTTGTGTACCTCACACAGGTACAGGTAAAGAGTCAGCACAGAATCAGGACTTTTAGATAGAGAGCTATAAGATAAACATCTTGTTAGCTTCCTATTAAAAGGTCTATTCAGTGTGAATGATTTTATTTTCTGCTTTTAGAGCCATGTTAAATTATATTGTTTATCAAAAAAGTTACTGGTGAGTAGAAGTCATTAGCAAGATGAATCTCAGAGGACAAAAATTCAATTATTTGGTTCTCATCTGCTTAGAAGTAAAATGGTATCTTTCTGTTTAAATTTTTCCTCTGAAATCACAGAATTTAAACAGAATTAATTTGAGTTAATATTGTTTGTCAGAGAAGATATATGAAATTACTCCAATCAGGCTTTTGTTATTCTGAATATAAAATTAGTGATGACTCAAGGTACAATACCAGGACAATTAAAGAAATCAACTTGAGATGAAAGAAGGAAAATATACTTATAGACATATTGACTCCTTCCCTGAGAGGGAGTATGGGCCAAAGAATTGTAGAGTTGGAGCCTCAGAAGTGACTGAGTTCCTCCAGTCCCCAGTTTTGCAGGAGAGGAAATTGAGACACAAGGAGGTTAAGTGACTTGTCCAGGGTCACAAAACTGGTTAAGTGTTCTAAGCAGGACTTAAACCCAAACCTTCAGTGATTCCTCAGACCAGTGTTTGAGACAGGATTTGGAATCAAATGTTCCAAATTTTTCCTATATGTCCTACTAAATTGGTTGCTTTTGGTCACATCTCTTTTATTTATTTTGTCATGTTTTCTTGAGTCTTTTCTTCATCAGCAAAATGAGAGTTAGTAGACAGCACAACATTTTTTTGTAACTATCATTAATTGGCTTAATGTGCTAGGACTATGGCCAGAAAGAAAAACATGTATAAGACATTCACAGGAGATGTTCTATACTTTCTAGCAGGTTTCTTTTTTATTTATTTGTTTAAAACTCTTACATTTTTGTTAGGAACTTAATTATTATTCAGGCAGCTAGGTGGCTCAGTGGATAGAGCAATGGGTCAGGAAGATGACTTTCTGAGTTCAAATCTGGGCTCAGATACATGCTAGCTGTGTGGTCCTAGACAAGTCACTTAACCTCATATGCCTTGGTTTCTCATCTGTAAAATGAGCTTGAGAAGGAAATGACAAACCACTCCAGTATCTTTTCCAGGGAAACCCCAAATGGGATCACAGAGAGTTGGACATGACTGAAACAGCTCAACCACAAACCATTATTTTCCCAGTGATGGCACATGGCTACAAATCATGAAACATTACAATCTCTGAAGAGTAAACATTGCAGGTGATCTTTTTTTAATATATAATTTATGTATTTTTCAATTCTTAACATTCACTTCCACAAGAATTTGAAATCAAAATTTTCTCCCCACCCCAAAAGAGCATGCACCCCATCTACCCCTTCCTCCAGTCTGTCCTCCCTTCTATTACCCATACTACTTCTATCCTCCTTTCCCTCTATTTTCTTGTAGGGCAAAATAGTTTTCTATACTCCATTGCCTGTGTAGCTTAATTTTCAGTTGCATGCTAAAACAATTTTTAACGTTCATTCTTAAAGCTTTAAGTTCCATATTCTCTCCCTCTCTCCCCACCCACCCTCATTGAGAAAACAAGCAATTCAGTATAGGTCATATGTGTGTAACAATGCAAAGCACTTCCATAATAGTTATGTCGTAAAAGACTAACCACATTCCTCTCTGTCCTCTCCATTCCCTCCCTTGACCTATCCTCCCACAATAGTGTTTGCTTCTGATTATTTCTTTCCCCAATTTGCTGTCCCTCTTCCCTCTCCTATTCACTTCCCCCTTGCCTTCCTGCAGGGTAAAATAGATTTCCATATCCAAATGAGTGTGTGTTATGCCTCCTTAAGCCAAATCCCATGAGAGTAAGATTCAGTTATTTCCTTTCATCTTCCCCCTCTTCCCCTCCATTGTAAAAGCTCTTTCTTCTCTCTTTTATGTGAGATGATTTGATACATTCTACCTCCCTCTATCTCTTACTCCTAGTACATTCCATTCAACAGTAAATATTGTTTAGGTAATCTCCCTTCATATTCAGCTCACCCTGTGCCCTCTGTCTATACATATATGTATATACCTACATACATATACACATATATACCTACACATATATAATATACACATATATACATACCCATACACACCTACATATGTACATTATCTCTACTCTAATACTGAAAAAGTCTCATGAGTTACAAATAACATCTTTCCATGTAGGAATGTAAACAGTTCAACTTTAATGAGTTCCTTAAGGTGGCTTCCCTTTCCTGTTTACCTTTTCATGTTTCTCTTGATTCATGTATTTGAAAATAAAATTTTCAATTCAGCTCTGGTCTTTTCAACAAGAATACTTGAAAGTCCTCTATATCATTGAAATTCCATTTTTTCCCTTGAAGTATTATACTCAGTTTTGCTGGGTAGGTGATTATTGGTTTTAATCCTAGCCACTTTGACCTCTGAAACATCATATTCCAAGCCTTTCAATCCCTTAGTGTAGAAGCTGCTAAATCCTGTGTTATCCTGATTGTATTTTCACAATATCTGAATTGTTTGTTTCTGGCTGCTTGTAATATTCTCTCCTTGACCTGGGAACTCTGGAATTTGACTACAATATTCCTAGAAGTTTTCCTTTTGGGATCTCTTTCAGGAGGTGATCAATTGCAGATGATCTAAGAGGCAATAAAGAAGAGACAAATAGCAGACAGAAGCAGACTTCAGTATATCCCCAATGATTAATTGCTTTCAAGAAGTGGCATAAAATAAATCTCCAGGGAAAAATGTGATTAGAAAGGGATGTGGGCACATCATGTATTGAGAACAGAGAGATAAAAGCTTGACTGCTACACTGAGACCCACAAAATGTTAAAAAATTTAGATGAAGAATTTTAGTGTGTTGGGTGGATTTTCTGGGGTGAATTTGTAAAATTGTATGAGCATGAATAAATACAGAATGAGAAATAGTTTTCTGGTACATACCATGGATTATCTACATTGATGAGATCACAGATCCTTTGACGTATTTTAGAAAAGACCAGCTTTAGAGACATGTCAATCTCACCAGAAAATAAACACCTACATCTTGGATCTTATCAGTAACTTGGCTAAGTTTACTAGTCAACTCAAACTTTTAGTTTTCCATATAAACACACATGCATAGGTTCTCTTAAAATCATTATCTCTTAGTAGTGTGGCTATTACCAGTAGTATATAAAATAATAGTAATAGCCAGCATTTATGTAGCATTTTTAAAGTTTGCAACATAATTTTCAAGTATTATCTCATTTGATCCTCACAGTAACCCTGTCTGGGAGGTAGGTACTACTTTTATCCCATTTTACAAATGAGAAAACTGAGGAAGAGAAGGGTTGAGTGACTAGCTTAGGGTTACACAGCTAGTACATAGATTTGAACTGTTGACTCTAGGTCTAGTATTCTATCCACTTTCATCGCCCAGCTATCTACTCAAGGTAGATATGTTACATATACAAATGCATATGTGTTTTCTCCCCTGGTAAAAAAAAAAAAAGATGAGTTTGGTGCAGAGACTATTTATTTGTTTTATTTAGTCATTGACCTATATAGTAAGTTTTTAATAAAGTCTGTTGATGGCTTAAATGATTGGTTATTCCTGGTTTTAGATTGTTCCCTTTCTTACATCAATAAGTACAAATGTGATCAGGCAACTTGGAAAAACCCTGACAAAGCATAATATGACAGGCTCTTTGGATCACTAATAAGTATAGTAATAAAAAAATCCACAAAACTTGGTGCAGTGGGGCCAAAAGTAGTGGAAGAAGAGAAGAAAAATCAGTGCTGACTTTACCTACTACAAATCTGTTACATAATCTCAACTGGGCTGTCACTGAAATTGGGCGATTCTTTTATACCTCTCCAGTTAATTCACTATGCCACTTGGCACAGCAGATTTTCCAAACCATTTCATCCTTACTCGGATATCTCCTCCCAACCTCTCAGTTGATAACATAGCCTTACATTTTACTGAAGAAATTTGAGGACATTTACTGAGCATTCCCTCTTCAAGATGCTCCATCTCACAGAAAATTCTGGAAAGACTTACATGAACTGATGCTGAGTGAAGTGAGCAGAACCAGGGTAATATTGTTGACAGAAGCAGCCACAGTGTGTGATAACTGATTTTGACAGACTTCTCAGCAGTGCAAAGACCTAAAACAATTCCAAAGGACTCATGATGGAAAATGCCATTCACATCCAGAGAAAGAACTATGGTGTTGGAATGCTAGGAGGAGCAGACTATTTTCTTTTTTGTTTTGTTTTATTTTATTTTTTTCTTTCTCATGGTTTTTTCTATTCATTATAATTCTTCTATCCGACATGAGTAATGTGAAAATGTGTTTAATAAGAATGTATGTGTAGAGCCCATATCAGTTTGGGGAGAGAGGGGGAAAACTTTAAAACTTATGGAAGTGAATGTTGAAAACTAAAAATAAATTGAAAATTGTTAAAAAAAAAAAAGACACTCCATATCTCCAACTCAACATTTTCACTAGCTGTTCCCTGCATTCCTAGAATTCTCTCCACCACCACCTCCAATCTTTACTTTACCTCTTGGCTTCTTTCAAGTTTCAGATAAAATCCCTTCTTCTACAAGAAACCTTTCACAGTCCCCTTAATTCTAGTATCTTCCTTCTGTCTATTATTTCCAATTAATCCTGTAGATGCTTTTAACGTAGTTGTTTGCACATTGTCACCCACTAGACTACAAGATCTTTTAAATCAAGGGCTGTTTTTTGCTTTTCTTTGTATTTTCAGTGCTTAGCATAGTGCCTGGGATGTATGTACTTTATAAATGACTTTTCATGAGGAAGAGCTCTGAATATTAATTTCTTCTGAACTTTGGAAGTAGAGTGAAGTTTAAGAAGAAAAAACAAAGGGCAATTTGTCACAGTGATCCAGGAATAACAAGTCACTAGTAAACAGCAGGGAGGCTTTTAAAAATTTCCTTCAATGTGGCAGAACATACTAGATTGCAGTGTTCCAACGTCATGTTTCATAGTGAAGATTTGGAAATATAGAAGAGAAAACGTAAGATATATTAATATTCTATGAATCCTTTCTCCAAATTTGTAAGTATGGACTGATGCCTATAGTATATTGGATATATACTAGATGGGCTGGTCACATTATTCAAATGCCAAACCTACGCTTACCAAAAAGACATTTATGGAGAACTCACATGGAAAGCACTCACATGGAGGTCTGAAAAATATGATACAAGGACATTCTCAAGGTCTCTCAACTTTAGAATTGATTGTGTGACATGGGAGACTCTGGCACAGGACTGCCCAGTATGGCATGCCCTCTTCAAAGAAGGTGGTGTGGTCTATGAACTAAGCAGAGTTGAAGTAGCTCCAAAGAAACATGAGATGCACAAATTTAGGAACTCTACCCCAAATGTTCACATGGACTATACGTGGCCAGCTTTTGGTTGAGCATTCCAAGTTCAACCAATAGGTCTGATCAGTCACAGTCAGACGTACTGTGACTTAACTTGCACATAGTGATATCATTTTGGTCTTCTTCAAAAACAAAGAACAACCACCACTGGATGATGACTTTGTTTTCCATTGCATCTGAGGTTTGGATGAATTCCTACTGCCTTTCCTTAAAATAAAATTTGTAAATCTACACCACCTAATATAAATATGCTGACACTGTGGTTGTGTGTCAGTGTGAGATCATTCTGGGAGGATATCTAGGGTATCAAAAAAACCCAAATAAGTTTCATTTGGTTTGCAAAGATTTGCAAACCTTGTCCACTCAGTAAGCTAGTCATGTGGCAGTACAGATCTCATATTTATAACCCTGGAAGACGAACATGGGTAAACAAATCCTTCATTTTGGATTCTTAGATTGTCATGCCTTGTGCTGCAGGAAAATTTATATACCCTTTCACCAGAAGCCTGCCTCTTCAAATAACCTTCTTTTCTACTGCATTTCTCAGGACCAGAATTCAGAACTCATTTGTATAAGCAGATGAGACAGTAATATTCACCATGTAAAATTGCTTTTCTCTTAGCTTTTTCAATGCCATTCTTCTCTTCCTGTTAGTGTAATGGATCAGTCTTTGGGAAGCATTAATCTCTAATAGCACAGTATTCTCATCTCAGGGTTAATTGTATTATATTTTCATAGATTAAATTTCTCTAGACTTGTGTCTTTGAAGAACAGAAGCAATTCTGCCAGGCATCTGTCAGGACCCATTCACAAGTAAGAGGAAAGGTCAAGAGAAAGAGAAAGCATGTCCCTAGTACTCTGCAATCCTGAACACAATGGTCAGATAATGTGAGTCCAGTCAAAATGAGAAGTCAGAGTCATGTGATGAGACTAAACTATATGGGTTCCTTTGGCTCCTCTGTTCCTTCTTGTAAACTCCTCTACTTCAGTTATACTGGGTGAGAGTCACTTGAACTCTAAGGATTGTGGGGAGCTATTTATGTCATGTGAAGCATGAGAGCCCACAGGCTGGATCATAGGTAGAACCTGGTGTCAAAGTAGAAAGAGGGATTTTCTTGGTGAGTGTGACCTACATTCTGTTATAGAGAAACAGAAGCTGAAAATTGAGCCTAAAAGTGTGGAGATGCAAGACATGAAGAAGAAATTGTAGCGATGGTACTGATTTGCTCTGTCCTCAACTTCTGACCTGGCTATCGAGTCATTGGCAGCTAGATGGCATAGTGGATAGAGTGCCAGACCTGGAGTCAGGAAGATGAGTCTTCCTGAGTTAGAATCTGGCCTCAGAAACTTATTAGCTGTGTGACCCTGGTGAAGTCACCTAGCCTTGTTTGTCTCAAGTCTTAATCTGTAAAATAAGCTGGAGAAAGAAATGGCAAACTCATATCTTTGCCAAGAAAACCCCAAAAGGGATCACTGAGAGTTGGACATGTTTAAAAGGCTGAACAACATTCAGTTACTGCCTTGTACTCCTGATTGGTGAGAATTCACTATATCTAGCCAGACCCAGCACACTATTCTCTGGCTATCTTCATGCCATACTGCTATCACTTTTCCGTCTCTACCCCTGGGAATATTAATTAAGTCAACACTACTATTCATGGAAAGGATGTGTCAATCAGTTGTCCTATGACTTCATTCTATATTCCTGTGATTTCCCAGACCAAAATACCCCTCCCCTGATTACCATGTTCTAATGTCTTCCTATGTTACAATATAAACATCTTATGAATAGAAACTGTCTTGCTTTGAAATCGTCTCCCCAGTACTTGGCAAAATACGTGGCATGGAGTATGTTTTTTATTTTGTTTTGCTTTGTTTATTCATTCAGCTCACTGAGACCTTCACTATGCTGTAAAATATAGTAAGCCATAGGGGACCACTCTTCTTCATCCAGAATGCACATAGCTAATGCCCTTTTGCACACAAAAGAACGTTGAACTTTATGCATCTGTAGTCATACTGTAGTCAGGTGAACTTTTGAAATCTAATCCACATTCTGTATTTTCTGTGCTTACCTAGACTTTTAAAATGTTCCACATAAACATTTTTGCAGTGGGTTTTTAGTCCATAGAGTATGATCATTTCAGTAAGATAGAAGAGACCTCAGAAGGAAGGCATGTAGTCCAGCCACAACTGAGCATTCTTCCTCTTTAAAACACCCCTACCATGTAAATGGGCCATTTAGCCTCTTATTGAAGACTTCCATTGACGAATCATTAGCTACCTCCTTAATCAGCCCATTGCACTTTGGATAATTCTAATCGGGAGGCGGTATTTCCTAATGTAACCTCTAACAATAATGAGTTCATTTTAAGTGAAGGAGGCCATATGATGGCACCTCAGGCCCGTATACTACCCTCCTCTGCTGCTCTATGCAATTTCTATTAAACAAATTATTGAGGGAATAATCAAAACCTTTTGGAGTCTTCAGTTAGGAAAATTCTGAAAATTTAGGCAGAGATTTAACTCTCCGTTTTAATTATAATTTGTCTTTAGTTAGTCTCTGACCTCAATGAAGTTGAGGCAAAATGCAGATTATATAAAATGTTTGAGTACGTAAGCAGGTAAGTACCTTACATCTGCTAAGAGAACAGCACTGAGAAGGGGGAAGTCAAGAAAACGTTTCTATTGTCACTTCCCAGTTCTTAAGGAGGTGGATAAAATCCTTGGTGCAAGCCTGAGTCTTCTGCTTCAAGGTGACTGTAGGCTTCTCCTTGACTTCTCCCTTCTCTTGAAGCTCTGTCCTGCTTTCTCTTTCCCTTCTTCTCAGTTGTGCCTGGCCTTTTGATTATTTCTGGTGTTCATCTCTTGATGTCTCCATGCCCTCTTCTCCATTGCCAGACATTTGAAATCTCCCCTCAGTTCTGAACTAGTTCCTGCTTTATATAAGCTCTTAAGGAAAGTTCAAATCTTTCTCTTTCCATTAGAAGAGACTTCCTATCTCATCTAAATGAAATACCTTTGCATCAAAGAGATGTGCAGGCTGCATTCACATGTAGTTGATCTTTTTGGCTTTATAAGGTTGGATCCTTATAAGTAATGGATACAAGTTGCCAAGAGGTGGATTTTACCTCTATAAAAATAAGGGGAGGACTCTATTGATACCTCACTCCACTTTAACGTATTTACCCATATTAAAAATATTTCTTGATAGCTGAGTGACTCACTTCTTACCTCGAGGTCTCAATTTCCTTATCTTTAAATAGGATCAATAGTGCCAGTTGTACATAGCTCACAGAGACTTGATTCGACTTGTCACTTGTATAGTAGCACTGACTTATTGGTTCCAAAACTCAGATTAAATGTTACCTCTGACTATACCTTTCCTGACCTCTCCACCCCATTGTTAATACCTCTTTTACAAATTACCTTGCGTTTATTTTGTCTATATTTTTGTATAGACTTATGTATGTGTATGAGGCAGCTAGGTGTCACGATGGCTAGAACACCTAGCCTGGAGTCAGGAAGACTCATCTTCCTCTGTGACCCTAGGCAGGTTACTTAACCCTGTTTGCCTTGGTTTCCTCATCTGTAAAATGATCTGGAGAAGGAAATGGCAAACCATTCCAACATCTTTGCCAAGAAAACTCCAAATGCAATCACAAAAAGCTGGACATGACTGAAACAGCTAAATAACATAACAAATGTGTCTGCATGCATATATGTATATATACATGTGTGCATACACATTTCTGGATATGCATATAGTCTTGCCTCATAGAAGGGAAATAGATTAAAGTTGCCCTCTTTGTGGCTAAGGACTATTTCATTTGAGTTTGTGTACCAAGAGTGGTTATCATGGTGCCCGATGCATACGCTAGGTTTTTATTTAATAAACCTTTGTTGATTAATTGGGTTTTGGCCCATCTATATTCCCTTTTTTGCTTTTCACCTCAATTGATAACATAGCTAAAAATGTCCCCTTTCTCATCTTTAGCATTTACGGCCAACGTAAGCTGATTGTAATTTCAGGGTGGCTGATGTTACTCTTGGAAAACCATGCCATTCTCTACATTCATCCTCAGTTATAATACCTTGGCTTCCATCTTCAGGACATGTCTCTTAAGGATCTGAGTTGACAGATGAGTTCCTCTACACATTTACTATCTTTTTAAAATTACTTACACAGGTCTTAGATAAATAAGTCCTCCATCAAAGTTATATTTTAAAAGATTTTCATATCTAAGCAACTAATAAATCTGACAAAAGCCCAACCACTAATTCATACACATTGGAATTTCCTGGTTGTTTCCCAAGTAATACTAGATTATGTTTCCTTTCATGTCATGGAGAGGCAAAACTACAGCACTGAGCTGCAGGATGTTTGCCTAAAGTTGTTTCTAGTGAAACATTTCCTTGCCAGAGGATCATATTCATGATACTGTCAATCATCAAGGGACCTCAGAAGTTCTCTAAGCTCTTCATTTAACAGATAAGGCAGCTGAGGACCAGGCTGATTACCTAAATGGCCAAGGTAGTATGGCTAATCAGTGGAAGAGGTGGGATTTGGACCCACATCCTTGGATAGCAGAACCAGGACTCTGTCTTCCCACACTGATAAAATCATGGGTTTGGACTAAAATATTTTTTAAATGCTCACTATGAATAGCCTTTCTTCAATTCATCATGGATCTATGATTTTAGCAATGTGAGACTTACACACACCCCTATGGTAGGGTAATGGTGGGTGTGTGTGTGTGTGTGTGTATGAGACTGAAGTCAGAGAATGTCTTTATGTATGTGTCTAGTTATGGTTTTAAAAGTTCATTACTCAGCAGCCAGCCTTCATGCTACTAACCTTTCCAGAAAACATTCTGAACCAGGGAATTGAAATTCATTATTCAGTAGCAATAGTAATAGTCGTAACAGCAGCAGCAACTTGTCTGTCCCTCATCTTGGAAGAGGACCATCCAGAAGATGATGCCATGACTTGCAAATGAATTGGATTTAAGTGAGGGAGGGCTGTACAATGTCACCAGTCTCAATTTTTTCTCCAGATCCATCTGGGGCCAGTGGCAAGATACGGATTAGGACAACTGGAGATGGCCCTCAGCAGCAGCACATGAACAATAACAGTAATAATTTGTTATTGCTCAGTCATGTCCAACTCTTTGTGACCACATTTGGGCTTTTCTTGACTGGTTTACCATTTCTTTCCCCAGCTCATTTTACAGCTGAGGAACTGAGGCAAACAGGGTTAAGTGACTTGCTCAGGGTCCCACAGCTAATGGGTCTGAGGCTAGATTTGAACTCAGGAAGATGAGTCTTCCTGACTTCAGGCTAGGTGCTCTTTCCATCATACCACCTAGCTGCTCACAGTAGTAGTAAAAGCTAACATTAAATAGAGGGAGCTCTAGGTAGTGTAGTGGATAGAGTGATATGTCATAAAGAACCCAGTTTAAGTCCTGTCTCAGACATTTATTAGCTGGGTGACCCTGGGCAAGTTACGTGACTTTAGTTTCAATCTCCTCCTCTGAAATAGGAATAATTATAGCACCTACCTTACTCTGTTGTGAGGAGCAAATGAGACCATATGTAAAGTGATTTGCAAACTGGAAAGTGATGCATGTGCTAGCTATGATGATGGTGGTGGCCCCAGACTGACCTTTGGACAGATAGACATACATGTAATCTCTCATGAGGCTCTGATATGAAGGTTTCATTCCATTTGCATAATATTTGAGAAACAAAGGTCCCTTCCGTCTCACCATGAAGACATTGGAAAAGGACTCTGGTGGACGTATTACTACTACTTTAAGATCAAAAGTACTCATTGAGAACAACTGCTGTCATGTAAGCAATATAAACTTCTATTGAAATGACCATTTATGGAAAATAGATTTAAGATAGCACAATAACTTGGGCCTGGTTCAGGCTAGTCTCCTTGTGGTCTATGTCTGAAACTGAAATGAAACGAGACATATGAAACCAATCTAACAGCTGATAAAAGGAAGTTCATTTACTCACAGTAGGGGAAGAAACATCAAGGATAAACACCACTGGAGCATTGCTTGCAGGTCTTGTTCATACACCTCTTCTACAATCTAAGCTTCAGGGAGTAGCTTTGGGCCCTCTATCTTCTGGCTATTGTTGTGCCTTGATGACCAGGAAACTGTGTCAGTAGCCTCATGCTTCATCCCTCAAGCCAATCAAATCTCAAGGACGATTTCAATATATTTTTTAAGGAAAAAGTGTCCTAACTTGGGAGAGGAGGTATTTTAGGATATTGCTCCCACCACACAAAGTATGCAATTTTACTCTGCTAATACAAAAATTCAAAGTACGTAATTCTGCTATTATGACATAAAAATGAATGGCTACATAGATGAAACAAGATTTGTCACTAGTGTAACCTCAGAAATCATCTCTTCTAAATACATTCAGTGTATACAAACAGGGTTATAACATGGGAATTGTCTACTAATGAAGCCCTGGAAATAGAAATGGGGCAAATCAAATTCTAAAAAAATAAATGGGTAGAAATATCCATCAGAGGCCCTAAACAACTTAGATGGGACAGTGACTCCAAAATCGTTGGGTTTATGACCCTATGTTTGAGCCAGATATGAAATGTGACTTAAAATTACCATCCTGGTCAAAGATATACACTTACCTTTTGAGAGGATGGAATAAATGATGGTGTCATTTCCATAGGGAAATAATGCACAGTTTTTGGGCAAGTTTCCAGTTGTAATTTAGAACTCACAAGCTCAGAGCTGACTTCCTGAGGACATCTGTGACACTGAATATGCCCTTTGGATTACAAAACCGCCTTTATGGTTTATGCCTTTCTTGTTTGCCTTTTGAAAATTATATTTGAAATAAGGCACTAAGTCACAATCCAGTCTATGGAGATAAATTTTCAGTTTTGCCCAGAGGGAATTATGTACGTAATTCTCATTAATAATAATATGATTTTTCAAGTAGAATTCCCTAAACACTGAGCTTTGTTGTGTATTCATCCATTAATGCCTTGTCTCCAAGACATGAAACTCCATTTCTAATACTGTTTTAACTCTGTCACATCAGTGAGAACCTAACTATGATTAGTGTGACAGGCACAATTATGGATTTGGGTCATCCAGATTGTGCTGACATTATTTTCCCTGAAGTTATCTATACTGTATTAGTTTACAAATAGTACCCAATATTTTTATAATATTTAAAATTAGTTCAATATATTCTTCATTTTAACATAAAACTCATTAAATCCTTTTTAAGTAAATTTAAATCCTGAATATTCTTATGGTTATAACTATAATAATTAGGATTGTTTAATCCATGTGCTGAACAAAAAGTAAAATTGGGCTCTAATTGTTATCCATTAGACTCATAACCCGTATCTGACAGATAGTCAAGATAAAATACAAGAAAAGGATGGGAAAGGATTTAGAAAAAGGATGGAGACCAGGAATATTTGGTCTTTTTTCAAACCTAGCTATCCTAAGGTAACTAAGATAACTCAGTGTAGACTTCATTTTGAAGTTTAAGGAGGTATTTTAATGAAGAAAAGGCAAACTAAGGAAGTCCCATTCATGTAAAATTGGCTACATGAGAGACTGGTAATATTATGAAAGTATGAACTTAAGACAAGAATGAAGGAGATAAATATCTCATTTGAATAGTGCACTTAAGAAGAAAAAGACATAGACAAAGGATATGTGAATAATCTTGAAGGGAAAATGGGATGTTCAAATCTGATTTTAAAATAATAATGCAGTAGGGAAAATAGAAATGTGTTAGTGAATCACAGGGAAGAATATATTTTCCAGGTATTGAAACTTTTGGTTATAAGTATAGTCCCCTATAAGTTCCACCCAGGATCACAGTACTGTTTAGGTCAGTATCTATTCAAACCTGCAGTTTATGAGCCCCAATTGCGTAAAATGAGTATATATTTTATCTGTTTGCCAGAGGGCATAAAAACAAAAAGGCAAGGTAAGTAAAAAGAAAAATTTCCCTTTTCCACTTTACAGATTTCCATACTAGCAGTGGGAAAGGGGGAAGAAAACTTAAGTATCCTGGAGAACTTATTCTTCTAAGGTTCTAGATCACTTGGAACAGGTCTTCACTTCCAAAGTTGATGCTTGTTACTTGGCTGAAGAATTGCTCCAGCCATCTCTTGCTTCTCTGCTGAGCTGCTACCGTCACCTGCCTTCTTTGCTAAATCACAATTGCTAGGTGTCTTCTTACAAACACGGATGTATTACAGCTCTTTGGTGAGTCATCCCCACTTTCAGCTGTTTTCTAAGTCAGGCCCATAACTACACCCCATCATCCCAGTGAGAGTTATTCAGGTCAAATCTATCTTTTTAAATGATTCTCTCCTTTCCAGAAATTTTCCTAATCCCACCAATAACTGGGTCAAGGTGAGTAAATTTTTGTTCTGATTCTCATCATATGCCTGGTAACTAGTACCTGAGTCATGAAGCTTCAAACAATACTAGAAGGGCTGGAGACCCTTTTCTCAAAGCCTGCAACTATACCCTAACGCCTACCTTTACTCCTTACAGAGAAAACATGGACTTTAATCAATTGACACACTGCTTTGCTCTGGAAAACATTTGATGCTTCACTTGATAATCATCAATGTTACATGAGTTTGACTCTAGCTCAGACAAGTTTATTGGAATTTTCTGTTTATTATAATGTTTTTTTTTTTAAGAAAAAGATCTTAGTTTAATTCATGGTTCAGTATAGCAACTTATAGTTTTGATGGTAGCTCCTCTTAAAACTGTTCATTTCAGTTCATTTCAATTTTGGGTTTGGCTAATTTGAAGTTTTTCTAATTCTGTGTTTCTACATTGGCTAATTTTGATTCCTGGCCAAGAATCCTAGTAACCTCTACCATGACTAAAAGTCCCTCAGGGAAAGATAAATTCTCTATAGATAACAGAGAGTGACTTCATAAAGTTTAAAATACTTTAAATCAGGATTTAATTTTGTAGATTGAGATGTATTTTGGCTCAGTATATAAAGAACAAGTGAGGCATGCTAATCTTTAGATGCAAGTGGGAATCTAAGTGGCATGTTTAGTATGATGGTGAGAAATTGTGCTTTTTATTTTAAATAAAAATTTGGAAAGCCTAGAGTGTTAGAATTCTGGGCAAAGTTTTGAGTAGGTGAAAATGGGCCATGGCTTGAGATCTACTCTAGGCATTACTGTCTTTGAAACTGTAAGTTACATGAATGTGGTGCATAGGCAATATGTCTTTGGCACTGATCAAATAATTAAATCCTCAGGGATGCTGAGTTCAGATTCTGACTGTACAATAAACTCATCAAGAAACTCTGGATATGTTCTATGTGCTTTACTTTTCTCCTGAATAAAATGGGCAGCTAGTTGGCAAAGGGCAGCTAAGTAGCACAGAGGGATAGAGTGTTGGGCCTGGAATGATGAGTCATTTTCCTGAGTTCAAATCTGATCTAGTTGTGGGACCTTGGGTAAGTCTCTTAACCCTGTTTACCTCAGTTCCTCATCTGTAAAATGAGATAGAGAAGGAAATGCCAAATCACTCTAGTATCTTTGCCACAAAAACCCTAAATGGGGTCACAAAGGGTCAGACATAACTGAACAATCACAAAATGGGTATAATAATGAGTTACTTGGTGAGTTAATTATAACTACCTAATTTCATGTTTGGTTTTCCACTTTGTCTCGTTCTCTGATCATGAAATATTTACTCTCTTTTCTCATATCTCTCACATGAAAACACAAGTAACTGTATACTTTTGGCATATGGAAATTGAACTGCAGGGAGGAATAGGATCAACCTGCCCAAGAGAAATCCTATTCTATGAGTACAGTAATGTGAGGTTACCATGAGAAAAGAGAAGACATCGGGCCCTGCAGTACTACAGCCATGAGCTGCTTTAGCCACATGTGTTCTTGTGTATGAGCTGGACAAAAGAGAATGTCCATTCTTTGTGCTCACTCTTATCACCAATGCTATGGGATGTATTAGTGGGATAGTTCAGCCCAGGCAATTAGGGAATGTTTTATGGCTTTTTACTTTTACTATGCCATTTTAGTAAATGCCTTAGCTTTGACCTAACTGGGTTTACTGTCTGACAATTTAAGGTAATAGCACTGGTGAGGGCTCAGGAGCTATAATTCTAGGAATGAAGATACACAGAGTATTTGTACCTGGGACAGATGCCCCTTGGGGGACTTAACTTGTGACTTCAAGTGTAAGTGTGAATAGGGAATGGGAAGGGAAAGTTACATATATATGTACACATGTGTGTAATTACATATGTGTATATATTAAGAGTCAGTGTGGCAGAAAGGATAGAAAACTGGTCTGAAGTCTAGAAGACCCAAGTGCAAGTTCTGACTCTGCTAAGTAATCCACATGTGGCAATGAGTAAGTTATTTGCCTTTTCCTTTAGCCCAAGCAACTACTCAAGACTCTCAGTTGAGTACCAATGTGCAACAGTCAGAGTAAACATTTATTAAGTGCTTTCTGTGTCAAGGCATCGTGCTAAGTACTGGGGATAAAAGAAAAAGTATATGAAGGTGCCTGCCCTCAAGGAGCTCACAAGTTAGTGGGGGAAGAGAATGCATAAAAAGAAATTGAAAGTCTGACAGATGAGGTGGGAAATGATCTCAGGAGGTGAGTTTCAGAATTGATTTCATCTTCCAGAATGATCAGTTTCTAGAGACTCTGAAGTCCAGGAAAGTAACCAGGTGGCAGATGGGCATTAGATTGTGGAGGATCTATGAGGAGATCTCTAGTGTTCACCTTCTCCAATCAGAGGGAGGAGGAGGGGGTCCCAGGGGCTTGAGGGTGTTGAAGGGGTCTGAATTTCAGAGTTGATTTCATCTTGAAGAATGATGTGTTTTTGGAAATGATGAATAGAAAAATAGCTGCATCAGAGGAGGGAGATTCTACCCGATATTAAAGAAAGAAATTTTAGATATATACACACACACACATACACATACACATATACACACCTTTCCCAAAATAAACAACCATGGTAATAACCATTGCTGTGTAATATACTTAATATTCTGTCAGAAGTTGCAATCAAGGCCATGTCATTTTACAGTAAATAAGTGAATGGAAGAGCTATTACCTAGCCAGAATGCTCAGATACAAGGATAACAGTGAAGCAAGGTTATTAACATATTCCTTAGAAAAAGAGATGCTATGTTGATTGGGAACTTTTTTTACTCCAGGAATAAATAATAGATTTGTGATTTCATTGACAAATGGCACTCTACTAATGCAGGTCATACCTTCTCTTCAACTTAAGCAGGAAGAAGTTGCCTAGAGCACTGAGAGGATAAAGAACTTTCGTAGGACCACACAGTTATACGCATATATGTTGAAGGCAGATTTTGAGCCCAGGTTTTCTTGGCTCTGTGACCACTTCTCTACCTACCATACTGTGTTGCCTCTCTACAAATAAAACCAAGAGTTCATTTCATTCCAGTTTATAAATATATAAAAAGTAGGTGTGTCCATGTAAATGGTAATTAGTAAACAGTAATAATATAATAAATAGTAATTTGTCCACTAGTAAAAGTGGACTCCAAGGAGACCATGGGAAATTAAACTTACTTCCAATTTCTATTTATTCCTTCTCACAAAAATAAGTAGGCAAACATTTTCTATATTAGATCTTATTTGATTACCCCCAATGAGAGATGATAAAAAGTATGTGATTTCATTTCAGAGGTAGAAAAGGCTTAAGAGATGACCTGTGTTACATAATCTCTCCTGTTCATAATTTTATTACATTGTCAACAAGTCATACACTTTGATGAATACATCTTAACCTAATCCCTAATGATCTATTGTTATTCCACCCAATAAAAGCAGGTATCAGTTTTAGGAAGTTGATCAGAGGAGTTGACTAAAAAACTTCATAACCTTACTGAATATGGGACCTTTGGGACTTTGTGGAGTATGTGGACATGATCTTTGACAGCCTCATTGAAAAAACTGAAGGACATCTCACTAGGACATGGTCACTGGTGATAAGGCTATCTCAAAGTTGGAGGTTGAGTCACTTGGCTCAGACTAGTATTGATACTTCCTGTCTTCCTTTGTATAGGGCCTAATAAATTGGGGATTACTTGCAGAATCAGATCTTTTTAGAGATAGGCTGAGAGGCTGAATGTCAGAGAGTAGAAGAACTAAGATCCGATCTAGGCATTTTGGGGGGAAGGTGTTGAGGGAAAGATTATATATGCACACAGTCTCCCTCTTGGAATCTGTAATAGCTGCCTTGGGGGAGAGGCACATCACAGTTACCTAGGCTCTCATTCATATAGCCCAAGAAGAGAGTTGCTGAACCTTGAGTTTGGGCTGTCAGGTATGAACAGACAATGATATAATCTCTCAGTCTGAGAAATGGCAGCCCTATAAAGTAGAATGATGTGGCCAAATGGTGGGAGCTACTAAACCCTAGCCTTCTAAAGAATTTCAAAATATCCTCAACCCCAACCTTCCTGGATAGAGGGGGGAGATTTACTAGATAATGCCAAGCTGTTGGAGAGTTTGAGAATGCAGACTTCTGAAAAGACAAGTTCTTGACTTGTTCAATTCTCTTGATAAAAGAAGAACCAAATATGTAACTCTATAGGGAGGAGATCAACAAAAGATTAAACCATATTATGGAAGTGAGAAAATATGAAATTTGCCCTTTGCTATTACTGTGCATTATTTGAACAGTACAAGTCTGATGGGAAGGGGCTACCTTTCTAGAAATCCCAACTTTGTTTCCCTCATGTTGGTAGTTCAAGGCATATTGTGACATATGATTACCAGGTGCTATAGAGGGCCCTGGGGGGGAAGACTGGTCTCATCAGAGAGTCAAGAACATTGCATCAATTGTTTGCTGGCTACTGTGAATACTTTCTATGTGACTGAGTTTTCTATGGGGTGAAGTACTATCCTATACCTGATGAGAATCATCAGGTGTTTGAGTGTTTGAATGGGAGCTGGGGATCTATTTATCCACATTTATGAATATGAGCTATATTCATACTATGTTCTGAAATTTTTTGGAGGAAATTGGGTTGGGAGAAGGCAGACCAAATAGATACAATTTTGAAGGGCTTGCCCACAAGATTGAATCCTTGGAGTAAGCCTAGAACCTGGGGAATAGGGCTACAAGTTACACAGATGAAACTATTTTCTGACAAATGTTTCATAAAAACTTGTGTTCTGAAAATCATACATCCTTAGAGGTACCTTCATGGATAACACTCTTTGTAGGAGTCATTATTAGAACAGCATAAATTATTTGCTGTGGAGCCTCAAATTTCATTTTTTTCTCCAATCTAGTAATTATATTATTTTTCTCAGAATCAATAGTGCCTCAGAGCAGTGACAATGAACTTGTTAAGTCATATATTCTCTTTTACTCTCCTTGTATTCAGAATCAATAGGGCAATGTAACCTAGGTTACCATGACGCACTCCAAAGCCAGGGAGGAATAGAATCCCAGGCCTAAAGTTGATGAAAACTACAGGTTAGTAATACACAGACTATCCTGGGCAATATACAGCAGCTCTTTGGGTCATTTGTTTCCTTAATCAACAGCTAGAAATTCAAGGATTATCCGATAATTTAAAGTCCATAGCACCTTAGTGCCACTTGACTCCCCCACACCCCCTCCCAGTTTCATTTCTGCTTTATCAAATGACAGCTTAAGAACAGGTTTTACAAATATTTGAATTAGAGTTAAATTATCTTGGATTAATTATGCCAGGGGGAAAATTAGATAAAAACATTATCAATTACATATTCTATGAGAGCTTCCTACAATTCTCTACCTGGAACGCTTCTGCTAATGATCTCTTAAAGAGGGGAAAGCAGCCAAAGATGGAAGGAGAAACTGGCCGGACTAATAGCTGGGGAGTTAGGTGCATACTATTACTATTACCTACACGTTATAATCTGTAAGGCTTATTCCTGTAGGGACTATGCCTTTACAACAGCTCATGCACCTGACAGAGAAACAGCACGATGAAGCGATCACAGCTATACTGTGTCCCAAGTGGAAACTTCTTTAAAAAAAAAATAACCTCATGCCATTTCTGTCTCTCTCTGTCTCTGTGTGTGTGTGTCTCTGTGTGTGTGTCTCTCTCTGTGTATCTCTGTGTGTGTGTATCTCTCTCTGTGTGTCTCTCTTCGTGTGTCTCTGTGTGTGTCTGTGGGTGTCTGTGTGTGTCTCACTCTGTGTGTCTCTCTCTGTGTGTGTATCTCTGTGTGTGTGTGCGTGTCTCTGTGTCTCTGTGTGTATGTCTGTGTGTGTCTCTGTGTCTCTCTGTCTGTCTCTCTGTCTCTGTCTGTCTCTCTGTTGCTCTCCCTCTCCCTCCCTCCCCTCCCTCTCTCTCTCTCTCTCTCTCTCTCTTTCTCTCTCTCTCTCTCTCTCTCTCTCTCGCTCTCTCTTTCTCTCTCTCTCTCATTTCTACTACCCCCTTTTATTCCCTGTGATGTCCATCCTGAAAAGAATTCTCTAGAGGAAAAGGAACCTGTAAATGCGAAGTGAGCTAAGCAATGTGAACTTGAAGGAGGAAGAGAAAGTACATGTCATTCATAAATAATGGAAACGCTTTACTTAATTAATTAGTAAATTCAGTTTCAACCCAAGGGAAACTGTCTTTAGCTACTAATGTAGGAACAAGTTCAAGGAGTTTCCTGTTTCATAGATTTGCATAAAAATGTAGAATATAATTCCACAATAGGCATTGATAAGTAAAATATGTGTATTCTCAAGAACCATTTTTTCTGGAAAAAAACAAGCAATTAAAAATGGCAAAATTATTTACCAAATCCTTGTTTTGTTTCAGGAGGGGTTGATGATATTTGTGTTAAGATGTGGGGAGATGATAACCTTTTCAAGTTACAAAGGACTTCACCTCAACTAATCCCTAAGGCTAGATATATGATCCTAGAGAAAAGCTGTGGTAATGTTTACATCATATGTTTATATCATCAGCCTTCAGGACGTGTAATCAAAGTGCTATTTCCACTCACTATTGGTATTAATGCAAATTATCCTTCAGATGTTCAGGAAAATATTGTATTATTGTAGCCAATCCTAACCCCTGGGCCATTCATAACAATTCTCTATTTCTATAACCTTGAAGCTAAATATCTCTGATAGAAATCTGCTGATTACATCTATTACATATTTATATTATTAAATCCCCTAACCAGAGATTTCAGCATGGGGTAGTGGACAGAAAACTGGTTCAGGAGTCAGGAAGATTTGGATTCAAGTTGCGTTTTTGACATATACTACCTTAACTATGTGACCCTGGGGGGAAGTAACTTAAGCTTCCAGTGTCCTCGGGCACTCTCTAAAACAATAGATTGCAGGTGAATTGTTTATCCGCATTTGCAGGAGTTTTCCCCTGGGAAATTCTACACTGAATAAATCACTGGTCTGGATTGTAGGTAATTATAATAGTAGCTGATATAGGGAGAAAGACCTATAAAGGGAGGTCCACCTGTTAAGACTTGAAAAGAAGGAGAATAGACATCTCTAGCCTCTTCTCCCCCTATCTTTCACCAAAAGAGACTTTAATTTCTAGCTGAAGGGGAAGGAGGAGCCAGAGACTTGCCCACTCTGCTCTCAGGGAGAAGGGGTACTGGGCTAGAATTGTATCTTTAGGCTCCTTTAAATATTGTTAGTCTAGAGCATGGATGGGGAACCTGAGTCCTCAAGACCACACTTGGCCCCCTAAGTCCTCCACTGTGACCCTTTGAATCCAAACATGTGGCCTCGAGAACACAGATTCCCCACTCCTGGACTCTAGGAATATGATAAGGTTTAATTTAACATCTGAGCACTTTGTCATTATTGGTGAAGGAATTCTAACTCTGGGGCCTGAGTAAATGTTTTTCTTCTGTCTTCTGTATGGAGAATCTGTTATACTTTTCAATTCAGAATTACTCTGACATATTCATAGTTGTCCTCAGTGCCGTGAATGTTGCCTGGGTGACATAATCAATGAGGAGAGTCCTGTACCAATGGGCTTTGGGACAGGTATTACACCCATATTTATATAGCACTTTAAGGTTTGCAAAGTTGTACATTTGTGGTCTTATTTTATTTTCACAACAACGCTGTGAGGCAGGCTCTATTATTATCCCCATTTTACAGATGAGGAAACATTCACTTCATTCAATCACTTATTTCCACGAGGCTTCACAGACACAAAAATTATGTAAGGTCTGGGTAACTGACCAGGGCTAGTCAGGTAGTCAGTTTCTGAATCTGTTTACTGAGTTCTGCCTTATCATTATTTTTATTTTTTCCTGCTAGTATCATTGTTATTCTGATTAAAATGATTATCATAAATGTCACCCCCACCCCAAGTCAGAAAAAAATATATATATTTACCTTACAATTCCTACTATGGCAATTTAGGACGAAGTTTAAAAAAAAAAATAAAGAATAATATGAAGGAGGATCAAAGGGACCTCAACCAGGATGCTTCAAAATGGCAAAATTAAAATACCAAAGACTTCTGGTGGGTGAGAGAAGCCTAAGGGAGGTGCCTTAGCTCTCCTAGAAATCTAGCCTAGGGCAAGCCTGCACAATATGGCCTACAGGTCACTTGTGGCCTTCCAAAGGATTCTGGGAAGCTGTCACGTGACCTGAAGCAACCAACCATCCTCAGTCTCCCTCTGGCCAAACCTATTTGCTCCTGAAGAATTTTAAAGCTGTGTAAGTCTGTCCTGGACCCTGGGCAAAGGCAATAGAAGCTGCCTCTGGAGAGCCTCCACGGATTTGCAACACCTTCCTTTGGCTCCGGGAAGCTGACAGAGCCTGGGGGCTGTGCCCTTGTCATTGCCTCTCTGAGTGCCTCCTCTTCCCTAGCCCAGGCTAGGTCTCTGAAGCTGAGGGGAGAACATGAGTGGATAGATCACTCTAATGACATCCAGTCTTCTATACCCTATCGCCTCCTCACCACACAACTGTTTTTATTCACTGAGTCACTTATTGCTCTGAAGCTTCATAGCAAACAAAAAACAAAAAAAACAAATCCTCCATGTGCTATCTAAAGCCCTGACAACTGGATTCCTTCTTACCTGCCCAGTATCCTTTAGTTTTATTCTCCTCCATGTGCTCTGGAACTCAATCACACTGGATTACTTGCTGTTCCTTGCACAGCACATGCCATCTTCGGATTCCATGTCTTTGCACAATCTGTCCCCATGCCTGGAATGCTCTCCTTCTTCTGCCTGGTAGCTTTCCTGGTTTCCTTCAATACTCGATTCAAATCCTATTCTCTGCAGGAGTTTCATATCATCAGTTGCACTTTGAACATGCTGCTAGTACCTCCCCTCTGAGATTACATGCCATATACTATATATGTATCTTTTATGCTCCAGGTTATTGACATGTTGTTCCCCATTAGAAAACGAGCTCTTTGAGAGCTAGGATCATGTTTTCAACTTTCTTTGTATCCTAACATACGATATATAACATAAGGCTGGCACATAAGTGCTACATGTTTGCTGATTAAGATATTTTAATCCAAATATGGGGACTCCATCAGCATTGATTAAAAAAAATCTTATAAAAGTATTTTCCATTCTTCATCTGTTTTTTTTTTCTCTCCTTCATTTCATCTTTATATGCACCTAGGATGAGGTAGCTTATTTGTGTCTCAGGCTGAATTTTCTGCAAAATCATTTCTTCCCTTTTACTACTTCCTGTTTTGTTAGGCAATGCTGTTCATTATTTTTCACTGTCTTTATCTATAAGGTTTTGTGAATTACATTGCATTCTGAACTAGTTGTATTGTTAAATTTTTATCCTAAACCAGCTGTTGCATCCTTCTATTTGGCAAAGAGAACATTTGCTGTCTGAAATCTTTTTTCACCTACTAATGTGAGTTTGGGAAAAGAAATTATAGAAGATTGCGCTAATTTGTATGCAAGGCCTGAGCGTGATTCTACAGTCATGCATAGGTTATTTGGGACAAAAATAATTTATATTTATTGACATAGTAAACCTTACAACTTTTTTATCTCTAAAAAATCTTCTAACAGGCAGCCTGTGCTCCTTGCCTTTGAGTGCAATAGGTTTAGTGAAGACTTCTCATATTGTAATTCTTCTCCCAGGGGTGAGGTAAGACCGAGAGGCTCAAGGTTACAATATTTTTAGATTGGAATAATTCCATATAAGGATATAAAGCTGCATAGTACATCAGGGTCTCAATGATTGGATGAAATTTGCATAATTCTTTGATGTCTTCATTTTGGAAGGGATTGGCTAGATTTCACGTCTAGAATGTAAGATCATATTCTCAGCTAATAAGGATAATGGTCAGTGGGGAAGGAGGGACTTGCGTTAGAGTCTACATATATCATTGCTTCTCCTTTGTCTTCGGCTTTTCCTGTTCCAGGTGAACTGGTACAGGAACGGCCCCACTTCTCGAGACTCGAATAAATAAACTTTCTGTCATCACTTTGAGAGGCCTCTGAGTAATTAATTAAGTAGGGATCCGAGCCATCCCACACATCTTCATCACTGGTTGTACATAATCTAGTATTGAATTAACAAAGCTTTTAACATATTCTTTAATTCTTTATCACAAAATCACACATTTATCACATTGGATAAGTGTATTTTTGACAAACAGTCCCAAGGTTTTCAATGGAACTTAAATCTGGCAAGATCCCAGAACAACTAAGTTAGTTTTTCTCCAACTTTTTTAACTTTTTGTGATGTGTGGTATACAAGATCATGTTACGGTATTCAATATTCATTTGAGAATTTCTATGTAACCAGTGACTCAAAGCTCATTTGTCTTAGACTCTCCTCGTTGGTAGAGATTGATTTTTTTTGGTGTCTTCATGAAATGCAAAGTAGTAAAGAGCCTGATAGGAGACCCCCAGTCTTTTGGTTCTACCTTCAAAAGACACATTTCTAGATTTTCTTCAAGGTGAGAGAGAGAGAGAGAGAGAGAGAGAGAGAGAGAGAGAGAGAGAGAGAGAGAGAGAGAGAGAAAGGGAGGGAGGGGAGGGGGAGAGAAACTGAGACAGAGATAAGAAGCCAACATTTGGAGGAGCTGGTATGTAGAGAGCTTCTTACTAATTTCATCCCTCAGGTAGACACAAAACAATCAATCTCCACCAGTGAGAAAAGACTTATGCAAAAAGGTTTTGAGCCCTTAGTTATATCTGTAATTCTGGAACAGTTCTATTTCTCAGTGTAGGAAGTAGGTTCTGGTCTTACTTTCCCAAGCCACTTCCAACTAGCAGCTTAAGTTCCTCAAAGCTCAGCTCTTGCTTCTGTTCCTTTCAGGGTTTTATCATTAACTCTCTGATATGACGATTCTCAAGCCCCCGTCTGTGCTATACTGCCCAATACCAGTTAATGCATCTCTGACATCAATTAACCAATTACTGAGAAGATGTAACAAACTAGGATCCCAGCGTTCTCTGTGATCTCAGTCCCTGGAGAGAAGGGACTCCAATTTAAAGTTGAAACTATTAACTCCTTATTAAATTGACACCTGAGTTTGGCATAGTTGATGTATAAATTGCTCCTTTGCTGGTAGGACTGGTGTCTCATATGCAGTTCGATTTACTGAACTCGATCATGCATGGCTCCTTACCAGCTTGACTTGTGCCTACAGTTAGACTGTACTACGGACTCTAGTTTCTGGATGTTTAGGGGCTCTTTCGACCATTTGAAGCTTAGAAGATTGTAATCTGGTTCCATCTATCTCCAACGTATGTCTGTTTACTTAACTTAGTAAAGAAGAGACACAAGAGGGGAAAAAGAAATAAAAGTTTCTGCCACATGGCAGTCCAGATGTGAAGATAAGATAGATGGTATAAGTGTCTATGACCTCTCTTCCCACCTTACATTTCTTCCTCAGTCAAAAGTCACCAAGGAAAGAGATTTCATTTAGTCATTCTTTTCATATGCACAATCAATTCTGCCTCTCTCTGTCTGTCTGTCTCTCTCTGTGTCCCTGTGTCTCTCTGTGGCTCTGTGTGTCTCTGTGTCTCTCTGAGTGTCTCTCTGTGTGTCTCTCTGTCTCTGCCTCTCTCTCTCTCTGCCTCTCTCTGTCTCTCTGTGTCTGTCTGTCTCTCTCTGTGTCCCTGTGTCTCTCTGTGGCTCTGTGTGTCTCTGTGTCTCTCTGTGTGTCTCTCTGTCTCTGCCTCTCTCTCAGCCTCTCTCTGTCTCTCTGTGTCTGTCTCTCTCTGTGTCTCTGTGTGTCTGTATGTCTCTCTCTCCCCTCCGCCTCCCCCCTCTGTCTGCCCCTGTCTCTCCCCCCCATCTCTCCCCCGTCTCTCCTCCTCATCTTTCCCCCCTTCCCCTCTTCTCCCTTCCCCTCTCCCCCTCCCCCCCCCCTCTCTCTCTCCCTCTCTCCCTTTCCCTCTATCCACATAGGATATCATGCCCTTACCTGCAAGTGCTCTGCCCAAAGAAATGTCAATTTTGATTGCTGAAACTTCACAAGATATCTTCAGGTTCACTACTCCATTTTTTTTCTTAACGACCCTGCCTTAAACCTAATTCCCTCTGGATCTCATTGGTTGCTCAGTAGGTCTCAATGCAAGCTCCGTTTGGTAATTGTTTGGGCCCTGATTAGCTCAGAGTGAATTGTTTCTATTGTTTCTATTTTGGCCCAAACCCTGACAGATTGTTCTCCCAAGGATGTTCTCTACTTTACTAATGTTCATCCTAAAATATGGTGAGCAGAATTGAATGTAATGCTCCATATATAGTCTGACCAATTCAGACTACACTTGCATTATCACTTCTTATTCCTGGAAACTACACCTTTGTCATCCTAGCTCAAGAGGTTTGTGACTGCTGCAACAATTCATTTATTCCTATTGAATTTATATAACCCGTTAAAACCCCCAGATTTTTTTTTTTTTTGCATGCACACTGCTGGCTTAGCCATCCACACATCCATCCATACCTGCCTCATTTTGTAATTACAAAATGGATTTTTCAAAATTCAAGTGTAACACTGCTATCTTTATTAAAATATAATCTTATTACATTCACTCTAACATTTTAGCATATCAAGATATTATTTGAAATCTGAACCTTTCATAGAGTATGTTAACTCTCCCTCTCAATTTTATGACATTGCCATCTATTACTTGATTCCAAGTGAATAGGGAAAATGTTAAATAGCACAGAGTTAATCCAAGATCCACTGGAAGCTTTTTTCTTAGTTGGCACTGATCCCTAAATATGAACACCTTAATTCTGATCATTCAACCACTTCTGAATCCACTGACTAATTATATGAACTTCTAGGCTACATAATTCCATTTTCTTAGAAGAATAGCATGGAGGACTTTATCAAATACTTTTCTGAAATCTAGGTAAATTTGATCATTCCCCTGATCTGTCAGTTTAGTAACTTTGTCAAAGAAGGAATAAATTTAGTCTTGTAATGACTTATTTTTGATGAAGCTGAGTTGACTCTGTGATTATCTCTTCCTTTTCTAGACATTCATTAACTTTCACTTTAATAATAAGTTCAAGAATTTTCTTCATGAAATTAAGCCCACCAGTTTATCATTCTCTCTCCTCCCTTTTTAAATGGGGCATTTTCCCTTTTTCAATCCGCAGTGTCTCTGGTCACATCTGCTAATTCTTTTGATACCTGAGGATATAGTTCCTCTGGACCAGGTGACTTGAGCTGGTCTAGGGCATCTACATTTCCCTTGCTATCTCTTTACTTACCTTGGGCATCAACTCCCTGTTGCTCTGTTTTTTCCGTTCTAAAGGTTATTCTTGTCCTCAGAGAAAACTAGAGCAAAAGAAAAATTACACAGCTTAGTGCTCTCATTATCACCACCTCACTCATTCTGGAACATAATATCTGTGCCTAACATGTCTGAATGGAAACAAAGGGGAAATATGAAGTCTGCTTAACCTTTGTTTTTGTCTTTGTCATAGGAATTTTTAGATAAGGTAAGTCTTTTCTCTAGCAACTGGTCTGAAGAAACTTTATAGCAGGTCCTGCCTCATCTGCCTCACAGGGTAATTGTAAGAATCAAATGAAATAATGTATGTCAAAGTGTTTTGTGAATGGCAAATCATTGCACATGCCATTATTAGTATTGTTTATTAGATTTTTAAACATTAAAACATTTAACATTAGTTCAAGTTTTATCATACTACATTGGACAAGTCATCTTGGGGTCTCAGTCTCCTCATATGTAAGAAAGAAAGGGGTTAGACTCCTTTCCCTTCATAGCTCTAAGATTATGATACTATGTAAACTACTTCTGAGCCTATGAATTGTGAAGGATTTCAAATACATGTATACTTATATCTAACTAAGAGCTAATGTGGCATAGTGTATTATACAGCGCTCTGGATTTGGAGTCAGGATGACCTGGTTATGTGACTGTAGTACAGTCACCAAAAATCTCCTGAGCCTCAGTTTCCCCTTCAATGAAAGGGGAATAATAATATCTTTAGTACCTGACTGGCTTATTGGAAGGCTGTAATGAGATAATGCATGTAAAGCACTGTATAAATATTATCTCGTTTATGTTATAGGTACATGTGCATTGCTGCTGTAAATCCTTCGGGGGTAGAGATTATCATTTGTCACATACTATTCCCCAAATTCTAGGCTATAATAATAACTAACGTTTATATAGCATTTACTATACAACAGATATTGAGACAGTGTTTTATAATTGTTATTTCATTTAATTTTCCCTGCTATCCCTTCTCTACCCATTTTACTGATGAGGAAAATGAACAAACAGGGATTAAGTGATTTGCCCAGGGTCACACAGTAAATATCTGAGGCTGGATTTGAACTCAGACCTTGCTCTAACCACTGCTTAGGTCTTTTGCGTAACAAGTGCTTAATAAATGTGTATTCAGTTGACTTGAACTGAATTGATTGCAGTTAAGGAAATGTCTAAGTGGTTCTAACCACGTTGGCTTAAAAACAAAAGAAAAATTAAACCTCAGAATATTCCACAGAGATTTTCCCAAATCATGATTATGTTTGGTGCCTGGCCATCTCTCTTTGCCATGCTCAGCTCCAACTTTTGCCCCTGTGGATACTCCTATAAATCTCATAATCCTGCTCATTCCTTTCCTACTTGCCAAAAAAACCTACCTTGCTTTTAGCTAGTTGTCACCTCACACCCTTTCCCAGTCATGGGTTGGCTGATAACCTCTCCCTGGAGTGCTAGTATTTCAATTTGTTGTTGTTTAGATGTTCATTTCAGTCATGTAGACTCTTCATGACCCCTTTGGGGTCTTCTTGGCAAAGATACTAGAGCGGTTTGCCATTTCCTTCAACTGATTTTATGGATGAATTAACTGAGGCAAATGGTGACTTGCTCAGGGTCACACAACAAATAAGTGTCTGAGGCTAGATTTGAACTTCTGAAGATGAGTCTTCCTGAATCCAGACCTGGTATTCTATATGCTGCGTCACCTAGCTTCCTTTGTATTTTAATAGAGGATTCTGAAAGAGTTAACCCAAAGGAATACATGGTGGTTTTTATAACCTTGGCAGGCTGGAAAGAAAACTAATCTTGTGCGGTGGAATTTTCTGTGTGCCCCCTAAACTATATCTGAAAGACAAGAGGATTGCTTTGTATGCCTTACGTTAGCCCAAAGGGTGAGAGTGTCACTATCACTTAAAGAGAGGAAGCTTGAAGACAAAAAGTCAAGCAGTATTATATATCGCATAATAAGCCATTGACCCCATCAGGAATGGAACTGAATTCTTCAGCTCCCTCTCCCAGTGCATCCTAGGTCATCTCTAGTCATTCCGAGGAATATTAGGTTTCTGGATCCAGATGGCCCAGGAAGGGAAGTGAGGTTGGTGACTTGCACAGCCCTCCTTCACTCAAAACAAAGTCAAGTGCAAGTCATGTCATCTTTTATCCTATGGCATGGTCTTTGGTAACGAAGGACAAACACAAGCTCTTCCTAAAGCCATTGACTGTTTCTCTGAGAAGTTCATTGTAAAGGAAGTTGAGTTCATTTTTATTCAGCCTCATCCCTATGGGCAATTTTTATCATTAGTTTTCCTCTGAGAGAGAAATAAACTGTAAGAACATATGGATCTAACCAAGTGCCATGTTGCTAATATTCTGACATCCCTACACTTTGTCGTGTGCTTCTCAATCTCTAGGTATTTCTCAGACCTACCTAGTAATACACAGGTGATTGTAAAAAAAAAAAAAAAAAAAAAACTCACCCTAAGAAAGATGTTCATACAACCAGCCTATAAATGTTTAGGGTTATAACCTCCTGAAGAATGGAGTGAAACCCCTTTCAAAGGCATTGGTTTTACTCCCCATTGATGGATGTATTTCAGAGCATTTAATATAGTAACTTGCTACTAATAAATTCTGCAAGATTAGTAGGAAAACCATTCCACATACTTATGAAATATCAGCTATGTACAAAGTATTAGAGACATCAACAATGAGATAGGGCAAAATCTTCATCTCAGGGAGTTTATAATCCATTCAGAATACAGAGTATAATCCATACAGAGTACATATATATGTATATATATACATATATATGTACTCTGTGTGTGTGTATATACACACACACATATATGCACATATATACATGTATCTACACACACACATATATATACATATATAAGCAAGTAACTATGATATTAAGGATAATGTATGATAAGGTAAGGGTATGATACTAAGAGTAGTATAAGTACATAGGACAGTTTCAAGAAAAATTTTTTTGGGGAAACCTTCGGAAAAAGAAATTATTTTTAGCTAGGTGGCTAGTGGTTAAGGAAGATGACTAGGTGACAATGGCAAAAGCTACTGGCTTTGATCAGCCTCACACACATACTAGCTGTGTGACCCTGGGCAAGTCACGGAATCTGTTTGCCTCAGTTTCCTCATCTGTAAGATGAGAGCATAATAAGATCCACCTCTCAGGGCTGTAGTGAGGACCAAATGAGACAATATCTGTGAATCGCTTGCAAACCTTAAAACAATATGTAAATGCTAACACTTGTTGCTCTTAATGGAGGAAGTTGCACCTGTATGGAGCCTTAAAGGAAAGAAGGAACTTATACATAGGAAGCTGGGGAAAGGGGGCAGGAAAAAAGTCATGCTAGCTTAGCATTCTTCTTTATTTTTTTTTTGTACAAGATTACTAAATTGGCAAGTCAAAGGAATGCATTAGATAAAGTTCACAATTTACCTAGATTTTGGCGAAGCATTTGATAGCATCTCATCCTATTCTTGTGAAAAAGATGGCAAGGCAATAGTACAGAACGATGGATTAGGAATTAATGAAATGACAAGAACCAAAGAGTAGTCATTAGTGAGTATCTGTGGTATGGACTTTGGTATATGCCTGTTTGGTGAGTGCTGCCTGTATAGCAATAGCTATCCAAACCAGGCTTGTTCCTTCTGAAATACACAAAAAACCCCCCAAATTGTCAATTAATGTTAGTCAGTAGAGCACGTAATATTCATTTGGGTCACCAGGTGGCACTGCCCTCAAGCTATCAGCCAAGTAGCTTGTCAAAGGCTATTCAATCCATACATTAATTTTCTCAAAGGTCAGAGTATTTTCACTGCTCACCAAAGGGCGAGCTAACAAGCTCATTGGTGATACCTATAAATTTTTAGACTATTGTCCCTTCTAAACTTGGACCATTGCCCTGCTAGCCCCAGTTAAATACTGATTTGGGGGGGTATAAAAAAAGAGGAATGGAAAATTTCTTTGAAATATTAAAAGTAAGCATATTTCTATTTGGACTCCATCCTCCCTTAATTTGAGAAATAACTCATATGTGGTTGACCAACCTTATTCATACAATTTAGACAATTCACCTATTGGTGGTCATATAATTTGCTAAAACTCAATAAAGTTAATAACTATAAAAAAACCTAAAGAAGCTGTTGCCTAGCAACACTGTATAGAAATCAATTTGCTGCAGCATCTTTCCTGCTGTTCTTTCTAACCATCATCACAACTCTCTGAGTGAAAAGGATTAGGAGAAGGAATCATGTGACTGGAATCCACCAGGAATGACTGCAAGCCATCAGAGGAAAATGAAGAGTAGGTTGGTACTAGGACAGTTGAAATATTCTCCTGGCCTTGTCTCACCACATTTTGTGGCCCTTCTGGTCCTAGCCCAGCAGGCCAACACTGTTTCCCAGTCACCTAATATCTGGAGCCTGTCTTTCCTCCATGTCTCTATCTTCAGCACTGTAGCTTTCCAGAATCTGTCCCGGCTTGTTTTTCACTGACCCCTGGTTTAGACTAGAGCGCTATCAATCAATGAAAAAGAATTCATTAAGGCCCTGCTATGTTCTAGATGGCAGCAAGCAACTGTGTACTGCATATACCCTGTCTCCTCCCCAAGAGTTCCCTGTCTCAGGAGCTTCTCTGCTCTAGGAAATAAGGATTTGGGTAAATGTATACCCATGTTCCTTTCCTTCCTTTTCTGTTGTTTTGTTCATCCCTCAATCAGCTTCTGGAAGACATTATGATCACTAGTTAAAAGCAATTCCACCTCAACGAGAAAGAAGGTTTTCAGTTAGGAATCCCTGCTTGAGCCTGGGATATTTAAGACATATAACAAAGTATTACACAAAGACACAGATCAAATTTGACATATATCTGGGAGAGAAAACTAACTCATGGCTCAATCAGATTTTTAAAATGATAACAAGCTAAAACATTAGGCTAAATTGAATTAGGTGAAATTTACTGGGTGTATATATGTATTACATATACATATATGTTAATACATATATATATGTTAATATATATTACAACTTTCCAAATACTTGGTGAGATTACCTTGTTCAGGTACAAGTTGACCTAGCCAACCTCTGAAGTCCCTTTAAATTTTGAGGTTTTCTGTTTTTCTTAGTAAATGGACTCTTGTGCTGAAGAAAGGAATACACAGTTGAGGTTCCAGCAGAACTCCTTTCTGCCTCTAAAGAGACAGAACATAGACTTGACTTCTAGTTTAATGTCCTTTGTAGTGCACCTTCAGAGAAACTTCCTGAATGGTGCCTAAGCTCAAATTCCAGCAGTAGCTGGAATAATCAGAACCAGAAAAAGTGTCACTGGTTTCCTGGGATGAGTTAAGTACATTCAAAACCCCTTTAACTCAAAGAACAGCCAATAGTATCCCGGCTAATTTAATAAATCCTTCATTTCGTTTTTTAAATCCGTAATACAACCAGAACTTTTTCCTTTGCCAACCCAGAAAGTACAATAGAAGGATTTATTGTATTCTTTTTTAATCAGTGAATCTCTTAATGCTTATTAATAGACCAATTAAGCTGTCTCACCTCTATCAACAAATCTTAAAGGACTGATCTAGTTTCCTATTGAGTACATATCTCTCTTTCTAACAATGAACTATAAACCAAATAGCTTGTTTCTGTGATAATACTACCACCAAGAAAGGGTAAGCCATGAACCAATAATTCAATGAAGAAAAGACAATTTTATTTAAAGAATAAAAAAAAAAAAAACTACCTGGAGACCAGCTTGAGATTCCCACTACTAATGATTTACAATTCGGAACAGTAAACCCTCCCTACAAAATGGTCGTAGCCAAAAGTATAGCCCAGAGCCTTTGTTTGTTTTAGTCAAATTACACAGACAATAATCCCTTCTGCCTATCCCTATCTTAATCCTGCTTAGAGGCTTTAACCGTAGGGTCATTTAAGGATGTTATCAGAGCTTTAGTCCGACATCTTAGATTAGTGAGTTTATATAACTATCAAAGGCAATATGATCTTAGCATACTTGGAGTATATCTATTTTCATGTTTCCTACTAAGTAGGCTTCATATGTGCATATATAGTAAATATAGGCACCCTCTTGGTTACCCAGGCTCCCTAGTTTTCTCTCTTCTTCATCCCATATATCCAATTCATCAGCAAATCTTACTTTTTCTACCTTTGCAACAGTTTTACTAAATGTCTGATAATGTCCACACACAGCGCCTCCACCATGGTTTGGGACCTTATCATTTCTTGACTGCAATAAGCTTTAGTCTCCCTGCCTCATGTTTCTCCCAATCCCAATCCATCCTTTCCTCAACTTTCCTCAATTTTCAAATTTCCAAAAATTCTCACTTTTTTCACCTCTGCTTCTTAGTTTTTCTGGTTTTCTTCCAGGCTACCTTCTCTTTTCCTTCTTTTTTCTTTAAAAATATTCTTTGTTATATGGAATGTCTCTCTACGAAGAGGATTGGGAGAGATGGTAGGGGAAATTTAGATAATTTAACAATAAATAATATCAATAAAAGTCATTTTAAGAAAACATTTATGAAATCTTTAACATGTGCCAGGCTTAAATTCTAGAGGTACAAAGAAAGGCAAAAATAGTTTGCTTTCAGTGCATTATGAGCATTAAAATATTTGTAATTGTCTATATATCTTGGATGTACTTGTATGAGTTTGACATGTACATCGCTATTTTCATGTTTCTCATCTTCATTAGAATGTGAGCTCACTGAAAGCAGGAACTCTTTTTGCTTGTCTTTGTATCTCTCCTCATAGAGAGCCATATCATGTAGCAAAGAATATTTTTAAAGAAAAAGAAATGAGAAAAAATGGCAAAACTAATCAATACATCAAAAAAATCTGAAGACATATGCTGTTCCACTGCCATGGATCTCCCATCTCTACAAAGAAATGGAGAGAGATGGCTTTTCATAACTCTTTGGGGATATCCCTATTCCTCCTAGTTCTGCCAAATTCAGTTTCCATGGCTTTGAGGTGGTCGTTTCCATTTCTATTTTTATAATCTGTGTATATATTGTTTTCTTATCTCAGCTTACTTGACTATATGTAACTTTTTCCATGTTTCCCTGTATTCATCATATTCTTTGTTTCCTACAGCATAATAATATTCCAGGATTCTCATGTACTATAATTTGTTTAACTATACCCCAGTCAATAGTACTTTGTTGCTACTTCAGAAGGCACTGATAGAAATAAATCTTCTTAATGATGTTCTTGAGATATATGTGGTAGTAGAGTCACAGATGGCATGGTCAGAGTATGGGCATCTTAGTTACTTTTTTTTGCATAATTCGAAGCTGCTTTCCGAAGTGTTTGTACACAATGCACTTGTACCTTTCCCACAATCCCTCCCCTTGTCTGCCTTTTGTGATAATTTGCCTTTTTGAAATCTCAGGATTGTTTTGTCTTGTAGTGATTTGGAGCAATCTGGTTGTTAATAATTTGCTATTCTTATTTTGACACTGTTCATTTTTTTCCCACTTATATATGGGGAATCAATAACTGACTGATAGAAAAAACAAAACTGAAGATGAAAACAAACTAGGTACCTAACTATTCAAGGATGGCTAACAAACTATGTTATATGAGTGAAATGGAATACACGTACACACACAAACACACACGCACACATCTGCTAGAAACGATACATATAAATAACAATGAAATATAGGAAGCTATAGAGCAGAGTAAAGAAAGTAGCACCAAAAGAACAGTATTCACACTGACTGCTCGTGCAGTGAAATAAAGCACCAGGCCTGGAGTCAGGAAGACCAGAGTTCAAATGTGATCTCACACACTTATTAGCTACATAACCCTGGGCAAGGTACTTAACCCTGTTTTGCCCAGTTTCCTCAGCTATAAAATGAGCTGGAGAAGGAAATGGCAAAATACTCCATTGTCTTTGCTAAGAAAACCCTAAATCAGGTCATGAAGGGTCAGATACAACTGAAAAGTGACTAAATAGGCCAAACACACTAACTACAGCTTTAATTAAAAACAATAGCCACAATAATCCTTACTGCATATATAACATTACTAATAATAGCTAGCACTATAAAAAATTTTAAGGTTTGTAAAACTCCCTACCAATACTGTGTCTTATTATCTTCTGTAATGCCAAAGCAATATTTCACAGCGCCTATGGCAGCCATGACATCCTGACACAATTCTGAATCACTAAATACAACAGACTGTCCACATGGAAGACAGAACCAAAACATTTATTCAGACACCAGAAAGCCAAATCCATCATAGTAACAAAGACATCTATACAGAGTAACAATGCAGAGGGCAAGATCATCCCCAAGCTTCCCTCTTTTTTTTTTAATATATATTTTTTATTCATTTATTTATTTATTTTTATTTTTTGGTGTTTTACAATCACTTCCTTAAAATTAAGATTTTTATCCCCCCCGCCCCCCCACATTTCCCCCACTACCCCTCTCCCTCCCCACGACAGCATACAATTCTGTATAGGTTCTACATATACTTTCCTATTGAGTACATTTTCACAATAGTCATGTTATGTAGTCGAACTATAATAAATGGAAGAAATCATATAACAAATCAAAACATAATACACTACAACCTACACATATACAAACATGAAAATGTACCAAGCTTCCCTCTTGCTAGGCTTCCCACAGACCAGCTCCCTTAAACAAATCACAAACAAGCTCTCTCCCTGATGCTAGCCAGCTGCCTTCCCCAGCTCTGACTGCTTTCTAACTTCCTCTCAGCTCTGTTCTAGCTCCACCCCTTCCTGTTCCATGTGAATTAGACTCATGTGACTCAGGCTTCCACGTGACTTAAGCAGGTCACATGGGCCTATTAATGGATGAGGAAGATCTTCCCATTAAGAAATAAAATTACATTAAAAATAAGCAAAAATGCATTATCAATACATCTTTACAGCAGCTCTGGGAATTAGGTACTTTCATTGTCCTCATTTTACAGATGAGGAAACAGAGGCAAATAGAGGTTAATTGAGAGACCACTAAGACAGAAAAAGATAACAATACTATCATGTTCAATAGATATTCGCACTTTTAGGTTAGAGTTAATAAATACTTTGTGGCTAGGTATACAACTTTTGCAATCTCTTTTCTTTCCTTAGTTAATTTTTTCTCATCTTCTTGTGTGTCTTTGAATACTTATATTTATCAGTGGAATTTAAAATGAAAGCCATATTAAAAAGAAAAGCAAAACTGTAGCCTGGGGTCAGAGTTAATTTTTCAGAGTACATACATCATAGAAAGGAACCTTGAACAGTCTGAAACTATCTATGTGTCACTATGTAGGCAATCAAATCATTCTTTGCCTTTATATGGAGAACCGCAAGCTGTCTGCTTTGATATTCTCAAGGTAAATGAGAGATCATTTTTCATCTACTCAGATATAACATAATGCTTACTATTTATATCTCTATATGCGAGGAGTAGAGCAAATACCCTTCTAATGCCATCCTCACAGAGGAGCAATCTCAAAGCTGTACAGTCAGCTGGGCAGGTGGCATTTCAGGACAGGAAAATTCAGCCAGTTCATTAAGACATTTTCAAAGGGTAATGAAACCCCCACCAAGTTTTCTAAGCAGTTTAGCTGATTAGGCATTCACCAAAAAAATCAACTGAATTTTACATTGGTAACTAGAGCCTTCAGGTTTTCCTCCAACAAACCCTGCCCTTCATCATGAAAATCACCCTCTCCCTCCCCCACAAGCAGTGGAGCCCAGAGGTATTTCTCTAACAAATTACGGCTAAAAATAGTAACCCAGATTAGAAGGATTTGTACAGAGAAGCAGCATTAAACAAGTGGAAGTTTCAGCTTGCTAAGCTTCCAAATAGAGTCTAACTGGAATTTTATTATAGGAGGAAACAGTGGATTCTAGTGGTTAGCCTATAGTGCCTTCCATTTCCCTTTTCAGTTCCCCTTTCTCCCTTGCTGGACTCTTGGACTCCCTTTCTGTATTGTTCTCAACCATATCCTTCCCCCTAGCAAAGTTTTAGTGGGCTCAGGTATTATCAAAAGCAATAGATTTGGAGTTGGGAGTCCTAGGTTCAAATCCTGACTGAGAATTCGAGTAACTGCTCTCTGTTGATTCTTTCCAACTTATCTTGTATAGAGCTTATTTGTTCATATTGTTTCCATGTTGTCTTGTCCTTAGACCGTGAGTTTCTTGAAAGTTATTTAATCATGTCCGCTTCATGACCCTGTGGACCCCGGAGTAGTTGGCCATTTCCCTCTCCAGTGGAATAAAGCAAACAGTTTAAGTGACTCGCCCAAGGTTATACAGCTAGTAAGTATTATGAACTCAAATTTGACCTCAGGTCTTTTTGACTCCAGTTCCAGCACCCTATCCATTGACCCATGGATTTCTTGAAAGAAGGGACTGCTTTTTAATTTTCTTTATATTCTGAGCTCTTAGTAGGGCCTATGAAATAGGAGTTACTTAACAAACGCTCCTTGACTGTTGGCTGATTGACTGCCACTTGTTACCTTTGTGATCATGGACAAGTTATTCTACTCTCTATGCATCAGTTTCCTCATCTGAGAATAGAGAAGCATCAGACTAGATGAATGAAAGTCTTTTCCAGCTCTAAATCTATTATACTAAGATACTGTGATTCCTGCTGTACTTTATCTGAACTTTAACACGGAACTTTTGGATGCCAAGACAATTCAAGACTCATCTGAGTCTTGAAGAGGTCTCTTTAGCAGCGATGATGACAAATATTTAATATGCTATTTTGTAAGATCTTTTTGCATTTCCATATAATCACAGACAAGATATAGGCATAAGTTTACTTAGGTTCCTTGTTTTTGAGTTAGAGAAAAAATATAAACTAACTGCAACACTAACCAAGGTTGGGTTGTTTTACCCCTTTAGTAGTAAAAATGCTAATATTTAAGTCCTTTTGTATGATGGCTGAGCATTAAAATACCAGGTTGGGGTTGTCCAGGAAAGAAGTGCAGTATTAGTTTTACCTTTATATTTTTTCTTTATGTATTTATATGAGAACTTGTTTTAGGGATTATTTTATTCATATTTGTATCACTGGTACCTAGAACAGTGTTTGAATGTAGTAAGCAGTCAATAAAACAGTGCTGTGAATAGAGCGCTGGGCCTCGACTCTGGAAGGTCTGAGCTTAAATCCAGATTCAGACATTTACGAGCGCATGACCCCTAAGCAAGCCACTTAAACTATAAGTCAGTTTCCTGACTTGTAAAATAGGGGTGATAATTGCATCTATCTCCCAAGGCTGTTGAGAGTAAACATTTTAAAAATGCTTAGCATAATGCCTATCATATAGCACATGTTTAATAAATACTTATTTTCTACATTAATAAATGAACGATAACTGATTATTGGGCTAAGCAACATCTAAGCTTCTCACTATCTTCTATTATCTCCATACCTTTGTTTATGTTGTCTTCCATTACTGGGATGGACTCTTTCTTCCCTCCTCTACATTCTTTGCCCCAATCTACCTAGAAAAATCTCTCCCTTTCTTCTACTGCCCAATTCAATTGCCTTACTCTCCAAAAAATTATGATTCTCATTTATGATCTTACCCTAGTCTTAAAGGTATCACATTTATTTGTATATATAGCTTATCTTCAACCAAGCTTCTTGAAGTCAAGAACTATGTCTTATTTCATCTTTTTTAAAAAACTGTTTCCAATTCACAGAGCAATATGAGCATTTCCTTAAGAGTGCAATAAAAAAGATGACTCCATAAGAAACCATGAAACTGCAAATCTATCATGTACAATTGGCTATTCTCTCCAAATATACGTGTTATCATGTAAATTTCTTTTTTTTTATTCCATCTTTTTATTTCTACATAGGAATAAGGCACCTAGATGTAGCTAGGTCTACCTAGGTCATAGAATGCTAGGCCTGGAGTCAGGAAGACCTAAGCTCAAATTCAGATTTTGATATTTACTATTTATATGATCCTGGATAACTCACTTTAACTGAGTCTGCCTCAGGTTCCTTAACTGTAAAACTCAGATAATAATAGCAAGTACTCCCAGGATTGCCATGAAGATAAAACAAGATATTATTTATAAAACACTTAAGAGTGCCTGGTACAGTGTAGGCAGTCGATAAATGCTTATTCCATTCCCTTTGCCCTATGTATTGGCATGAGGCTTAACATGTTTGTTGAATTGAATAAGATCATCAGTTTTGTGTCTTGATGAAGCATCTACTGTTTTATCTCAATTACCCTTATCACAAGCATTGATTTCGTCTGTTTGGCTGTGGAGGCAAGAGAGCAGTTACATAGCTCCCACTGTCTCTCTTTATTCCTTTAATGTCGCACATTTCTCTTATTTTGACTGTGAGAGATTCAGTGGCTAGGACATAAGGATAAATGCCTCAGTCTGGAAAGGCAATGGGATTTTCAATGATCTGCTCTCTTTCTGCCCTTAGATCATTGGATGCTTCATTCCTCCCCTCTCCCCCCTCAAAACCCATCCTCTTGGGGAAATCTGAATCTTTTAGATTAAAAATAGAAATGCCCAGTTTGTTTTGTCAATTATTGAGTAAATAAAGGTAAGTTGAGCTTCCCTTTAAAAGGATTTCTGCCATTGTAAAGAATAGACTATGTAACAGACTCACTTCCCCCCAAACATTTTGAATATGTCTGTCAATGATGTCTGAAAAAATTGGAAAGTAAAAAAATTCTGTTAGTTGTTTGGTCTTCATAATTCCTAAACCATATTGGCTGCTTTCCTTCCTCCTCCAGCAAAGTGGCATAGGAGATAGATGGACTTGGAATCAGGAAGACTCATCTTCCTGAGTTCAAATCTGTCCTCACACACTTATACCCTGGGCAAATCTCTTAACCCTGTTTGACTCAGTTTTCTCATCTGTAAAATGAGCTGGAGAAGGAAATGGCAAACTACTCTAATATCTTTGCCAAGAAAACCTCAAATGGGGTCAGGAAGAGTCAGATACAACTGAACAACAAGTTCCCCCTCCCAGAATTGAGTTGATGCAACTGAATGGTTGTTTTGGAAATGTGTAGACCAGAGTAATCAAGCAAATAGAGGGAAGGACAGCAAATATGCCTCTGTAGCTGGATGACAGAACCCTGGAAGAGGAGGAAAGGGGAAAAAGCCTAGAAGGGTGGGAAGATGGTAAACTATGAAGAGCTTTAAACACCAAAAAGAGGTGTTTATATTTGATGCTGAAGTTAGCAGAAAGTGTAGGTGGGGGAAGGTGACATGATCAAACCTACATTCAAAGCTTGTGTCAAAGACTCCAGAAAGTTCAAGAAGTTTTTAGATTAAGAAAACATCGTTAGATTTGGCAATTTAATAATCCTTGATGATTTTGGAGAGAGGAGCTGCAGTTACATGATCAGGTCAGAAGCCAGACTGCAGAAGGTTAGGAGGAGGAGATGGGACAGGAGGGGAGGAGAGAAAGCAGAAGGATCCAGTGTAGACTGCTTTCTCACCGAGTTTAGCAAGGAGAGGTATGGCACAGTAGATAGCTGAAGAGGGAGAATGAAGTAGGGGTTTTTTTTAAGTATGGGAAAGGCAGGCTGTGTTTATAGGTAAATGAGGAGGAGTCAGTAGATATGGAAAGATTGAGGATAAGAAAGATTGTATACCTGAGAGCTTGGGAAATCTGCTAGAAAAGACAGGGGGTGGAATCAAGGGTGCACGTAGAGAAGTTTGCATTGGTTAGGAGGAGAATGTAAACAGAATGTAAAAAGATATCAGGATGAAAAAAAATAAAGAAGAGAGAGATCTCAACTAATGTCCTCCAAAAAAGCATGATAGAGTGAGACGGTTACAATAGGAAGCTTGAGGAAAGATGAAAAGGTTGGGGATAACCACCATGGATAGTAGCATAGGGAGGTAAAAGGATTGCTTTGTGATGTTTCTCTGACCACATTTGGAGTTTTCTTGCAAAGATATTGGAATGGTTTTCCACTTCCTTCTCCAGTACATTTTACAGATGAGGAAACTGAGGCAAACAAGGTCATATGACTTGCCCAGGGTCACACAGCTAATATGTGTCTGAGGCCACATTTGAACACAGGTCTTCCTTACTCCAATAGAGTGCTCTATCCACTGTACTATTTGGCTACCTTGCTGGAGTGATGTCTCAACTGACCTTATATACCAAAAATTTGTAGTAGACTCAGTTAGGACCTAAGGAAGTAAGTTCCTTGAACACACAGGACTGTTTGAATTTTGTGTTTATATCCTCAATCCTTAGCACAATGCCTGACACATAGACATGATGATTGGATCGGTGATTTCATTGGTAAAGGGCATTCCCAATTAAGGAAATTCCCTCTGCAGTTACAGGCTGGCATCTTCTCTACAACTTGTAGCCTTTGAGAGTTCAGTGCCTGAATGGTTAATGGACTTGTCTAGGTCACATATCCAGTAAGAATCAGAGATAAGACTTGAACTCGCTCTTAGTGAATCCAATTCCTGTTCTGTATCCACTAGCGCTTAATAAATGCTTATTGATTGGTTCGTTGATTTTGAAATATTGACGGGAAGGCTGCCATAGTAGAAAGAAGACTGAACTTGGAATTAGGAAGATCCCAACTCAAATGTGAGGTAGCTGGGTCCCATGTTGAGCTCCATAGCAGAACTAGAGTGAGAAAGGTCAGCCTCAGAAACTGTCTTCCTGCCTAAAGTAAAATCTAGTGACTTCCTATCATGTCCAGGATCAAATTTAATGTCTTTTTAAACTGATATCTTTTGTTTTTACATCACATTCATTTCTGATTTAGCAAGAGACAGTGGAGACCCCACATGAAGGAGGAATGGAAATCCCAAATGTGTAGTTAAGTCCATCCATGGTAAGGGGCTGTAATTACACAATATCAGTGACTCAAAGAGAAGCAGAATAGATATCACTAGCCTCTTCCACCCTTCTCAAAGGAAGATTTTCATCCCTGCCAGGAGGGGAAGCAGGAGGTTGGGACTGGGGGCCACCACTCTGCACTCTTTAAAGAGAAGGGTTACCGAACTATAAGTACATATCTGCTCCCTAAAATATTGTTTGTCTAGGAGATATGATTGAGCTTTGTCTAACTATTGATCACTTTATGATTTTAGAGGGAAGGAGGACCCAAAACTCTATAATGGGTTATTAATCCCTTTCCCACCTAATACCTGTTCCACAATGAAAGCGTATAGAGAATAGAAAAGAAATTATTTATCTAAACCATAGCAAAACAGAAATCAGCGAAGGTACACATAGGAGAACACATAACAGACAATACAGAGTGAAGAAGCTCTCCCATTGGGGGGGGGTGGGGGAGAGAGGGAGAGAGAAAGAGAGAGAGAGTGTGTGTGTGTGTGTGTGTCCTAGATCTCACCCAAGGGAAAACTCCCTGAAGTGTCTAGAGTAGCAAACTGAGAATAGGGACATGATGGATACTGCCCACCCCTCTCATAGCTTCCTAGAGTCTTTTACTTCAACAACCTGAAGTGAGCTTGAACTCTTCCATCTTTTCTCCTGAAACTAGAAACAAAAAAGACTCTCCCTTGCAGGGTTCTGAAAAGGGACTTCTGCTTGAAGAGTCCCCAAAGGTGGGGAGGGGAGACTAGCTGAGAACTGGAGCTTCTTTCAACTCTATCCCACCCCTCACACAGGGGAGGACTTTCACCTCCACCAATAAGGAGAGAATCCCATAGCAATTGGCTTTGGGACAGGGGGTTACACTGACATAACTCTCTCCACAACCTCTCAAAGCCTTCTGCAGGGCAAAAGGAAAAGGAGCTGTTCCTAACTAAAAGGGATGGCAGCCATCCTTGCCATGGGGGTGAAGAGTGAGTGAGCAATGAAGTACAATAGGGAAAAACTCAGGGGGTGGTTCCCTCACTGTCCCCAGCTCTGTGGGCAGATTGGTGACTCAGTCACGCAGCAGGAAGAGCACTCTAATCTCAGGCCCTAAAGCCATTCTGAGCTCAACATAAAGTTGAGTTGACAGAGTTGATGTGTCACTAATAGGATACTGACTGCCTCATCACCATTGAAGCAAAGCAGTGGGGTAGTCTGGACCCCTGAAATCAGGGCATTTCCTGACATTTCTAATGAGGAGTGAGAGGCAGGGACCCAATAAACTTAACTCTAACTGTGCTACAGTAAATATGTGGCTAGGGGAAGGTAGATGAGCAGTCTCTAAGTCAGTTAAGCTTTAGCACACATGCATGGGGGCCATTGGTGCACTAGTCAGACTAGTTTTTCTTGACTCATATCTTTCTTTGTAATGAAAAAACAAAAGGAAATTTCAACAAAAACAAGTAATTCAGTTACCAAACTTGGCAGCATATGTAATAAAGCACACGCACAATCCTCCTTATCAATGATGGGAATGAGGTGCATTTTTTCAATCCTTCTTCCTGTCCAGGTTTGGTCATTAAAATTACATTGCTTTATTTCGTTTTATATATATTGCTTTCTTCACTCTACGCTAATTTCCTTGTCTTCCCACAATTATCAGAATTCTTCATAATTATTGCACTGTATAACTTTCACATGGCACAATTTGTTTAGCCATTCATTCCTCAATTTGATGAATATTTCCTTTGTTTCTAGCTCTTCACTAGTACAAAAACACAAAAAGACTGCTATGATTATTTTGGTATACTTGAGACATTTCTGTCTCTGACTTCCTTGGGGAAGTACATAACTTACAGTAGAATTTCTATCCTTTTATGTCTATCCAGTACCTGATAGTAGGGGTCATTTATGTTCTGTTATATGCACACTACTTAGTTTTTTTGTTTTTATTTTCAAAAAATTACTTTAAGCATTTTCTTCTCCCCATGTTTAAAATGGTCAAGTTAGAATAACTTTGGGTTTAGTGACTATCATATCTCTGGAACTGTTTGCCCATTTCCAAGGCAATTATATCTCGCTCTAATAAATCTTTGGACTTGATTTATTTTCCCAGGGCTTACATAGTCATAGAGGCAGAACAAATCCTGTAAGGACAGACAGAGATAGGAAATTGCATCTAGGTCACTCAGCTTATCCCAGGTTTTTGCTGACTGTTGGCTATGGCAGATTCTCCAACTATTTTGACCCTCTAATTTCATTTCCTGGTTTTGTTTTTGTCTTCTGGTTTGTAGATTTGTGAGTTATTCAGTAATTAATATGGAGAAATTTAAACTAGTAGAATGTTAAAACCAAGGCCTCTATTAACTCTAGATAATACTTTTTAAAGAACAAGTTCTTGAAACTAAATTCACAGTCTAGTCAACTTCCAAATTTTTCTACTAATGGAGGCAAGAAATCATAACAAGAGTCAAAAATAGTGAATAATCTTAAAATAATTTATTTTTGGCACTGGGGATACATTATGTACTTGGGGCAAGGAGGAGATTAGGGAAGAGGAAGTGTTATAAATTTCTAATGACTTTTTCCTTAGGTTTGTATTAATTTTTTTATTGCATTTTTTGAGCCCACATTGATTTGTAGGAATATTTATTGAAGGGTATTTAGGTCAGAAGTAATGCTGAATGGCCAAGGGAGTCCCATTTGACACAGGTAATCTACAGCAGTGGTGCCAACTCAAATAGAAACAGGGACCACTAAACCATATGTAAGGATCCCTGAAGCTGTATATTGAATTAGAAAACCACATATTAACATTATCTGTGCTCTATTATATTTTGTTTATTTTATAAAATGTTTCCTAGTTACATTTTAAAGGCCACACTCAGGAGTTTTGGTCTTCCTGTTTACATGTCTGATCTACAAAACGGAAAATCACATGTATAGATTATGTATAGGTTAATAAGACATCTAACTAGTACTTAATAATATGATAATTAACAATAATGATTTAACAATGTCTTTCTATATTCTAAGATTGCATAGTTAAAGGACAATGACAAATTGCAACCCAGTTTTTTGCTTTTTTCCACTTCTGGACAATTAACAGTCCAGAGCAGATGCACTAGGCCTCTTCGTTAAGATAACGTGGTCGTTAGGCTTTTGGTATCTCCTTTTCCACTCTGCACCTGGGACCCATAATATTCTACCAGAATGTATGCCTTCGTGCATCAAACTGTTTAATTGTGTCTGTGTTTGTTTTATAGGCAACTGGAAGCATATAGTTAGCTCTAGGAACCTCCCTCCAAGGGTGTACAGTGGGCACTTTTTCAACAGCTGTTGTCACAGTTGCAGAACACAGCACAGCAGTGCTTGGCAGTCACTTAGCAATCTCAGCATCCGCATCACATGGCAAAGCCTAAAGTAATGATTCTGAAAGTTTGGGAATGAGAAATTTATGTTTCTCCTCTGCTTATCCAAGAAAGTACTTAACTATCTAATGTAGCATTTGCTTTCTAGCTAAGTAATACAACCAGATCTTAGCCCTTTATGTTCAGCAGGTCACAAATCGGAGGAGGTGAAATGTTTATGAAATAATTCAAATTTTAATTTCAGTGTTAACATCCAGCTGGAAATGAAAATTTTGGTGAACATGTTGCCATGATTCTATGAGTTTTGCTTTGAAAAGCAATATCCTCACCTTTGTAAATTAAATAATTAGTGAATCTAATGGCTTTAAACAACCAGAGATGTGTTTGATGGGCATGAATAAATAATGGAGAATGTGTCTGTTGTCTCCTTTTAAACCACTCATTAAATATTCACATCCTGTAGGTTATTCATTTATTCCACTTTCACCTCTCAAATTGGGTGACTGTCATTAAGCCAGTGAAATGGATCCAAAGTGGACCAGGGAATTATTTTGTTTGAAAATAAAATGATTGTTTTCATATAGGTGAGACTAAGTATTCTTTAATGAACTTTAAAGACCACTCACATATATAAAATATTTTCTTGTTCTGCCTGTTTTCTTTCCTATAATACAATAATCTAAAGTAAATTTGCAAAAACATTAGAAGTTTAATTCATGAAAATTCAAGTATATATAAACAGAATTATATGAAGAGCTACATAATCTATGAGTGGTAATTAGAGGAAGGAAACTTAGTTTAAATCCATTGTTTTATAGTTCAGGAAAAGTTAGAATGTTGTTTAGATTTTGTTTTGATCTGTAGCTTCATCAGTGTTATAAGCTCCTTAAGGGCTTTTTGTTCAGTTGTGTCCTACTGTTTGTGACCCCATTTGGGGTTTCCTTGGCAAGACATTTTCTTTTCCAGCTCATTTGATGGGAAACTGAGACAGTGACTTTTCCAGGGTCACATAGCTAGTAAGTGCCTGAGGGCAGATTTGAAGATGAGTCTTCTTTATTCCAGGCCCAACACTTTATCCACTGCACTATCTAGCTGCCTAATGAGTTAGAGTTATATTTTATCTTTCTTTATATCTCCATCTTTTAGCACAATGCCTTGTACGTAGTAGGCATTTAACAAAGCTTACTGACTCACTCACAGTAAGTAACTTCATCTACCAATAAGGAGAAGTATCTTCTCTGCTACTTAGAGTCTAATGGAGTTACTTGGGTCATTGAAAGAAAAAGTAACTTTTTAAGCCACTATTTTCTATTAGAGGTGGAATGTGGACACTACACTTCCTGATTCAGAGTCCTCCTCTCTAACCTTGACTCCATATTACTTCTCCTTTGTCTTTCCATTCTCTTTTTGTTTTTAAAAAATGCTCCCAAACTTCGTGCATCCTATAGCCATCCATTACGTTACTAATCTTGACCCATCGAAGTAAACTGCACTCTCTTGCTATAACAATGTCTGATCCTACATTTAGAACTGAGAAAGGCCTCAGAGGTCGTCTAGTTTAGTTCTTTCTTTTTTTTATAAATCAAGAAACCAAGGCCTAGAGAAGTTAAGTGACTTGTGCAAGGTCAATTAATTAGTTCACATTTAATAAGTACCTACTATGTGCCAGGCACTGTGCTAAGTGCTGAGGATACAAAAAGAGGAAAACGTCTATGCCCTTAAGGAGCTCCAACTTAAGGACAGAGACATACAGAGCAAGCTATGTTCAGGTTAAATAGTGAATAACAAAACTATGAAATTGAGAGAGGTTGGGGAAGGCTTCCTGTAGATGGTGTGATTTTAATTAGGGCTTAAAGAAAGCCAGATAAAAACTTACATGAAGTGATACAAAGTGAAATGACAACTGGGAGAATTTTGTACAGAATAATAGCATATTGTAAGATGATCAACTATGAACAACGTAACTGTCTCAGTACTATGATGATCCAAGACAACTCTGTAAGACCTATGATAAAAAAAAATGCTATCCATCTGCAGAGAAAGAACTGATAGAATCTGAATACAGATCTAAGCATACTTTTTTTTTGCTTTCTTCATTTTTCTTGAATTTTTATTTTAGTCTATGTTTTCTTTTACAGCATGAATAATATTGAAAAAATCTTTTGCACGATGACACACATATAACCTATATCAAATTGCTTGCCTTCTCAATAAGGGGGGTGGAGAGTGAGGGAGAGAATTTGGAACTCAGTTTTTAAAATGAATGTTGAAAATTGTTTTTACATGTAATAGTCATGGACTCCTAATAAAGGTGTCCCTAACCCCATTATAGATCCCACTGAACAGCAGGCCCTACCCAGACACTCACCCCAGCCCCACACTCAATATCCTAACTTCATATATGCCTCATTGCTCACTAGAACAACAGGCATGTCCATGAACTCATATTTCTCACAGAAACAGCAGGCATATCCATGTGATGGGATCCTAGCTAGCCACTTCCCCCAGACCCAGTCCTCATATTCCCACAGAAACAGCAGGTGTGTCCATGCACTCAACCATAATCACTTCCATCTAGTCTCAGACAGGACCACAACACTCAGCCAATCAGAAAGCAGCACCGGGATGCCCAACTCAGATGTGGACCCCAAAACAATGGAAGGGATTTTCCCTAAGTAGGCACCTGCACAGTAATTGTAAAGAACTGACCTAGAGTGAACTTATAACATGGGGAGGCTTATTATAACATTATTATCATACATACATACCCTCCCAAAATGGGTTTTTCTGTATGTATTGTGGGTAATGCACAGTTCCACTGTGTCTGGGACTCCCCCCCATTACCTACTCCCTTAACAAACCCTTCCTGCCTTTTTAATATTCATAATTTGTTATGTAACTACATTTTTACCCATAAAGATCCATCTTGCTTTCTCTGAAGTTGCTGGTTCCTCTTGGAACATAGCCCGCTTCATGAGAGGTGTCGGTTTCAATAAATGCCTGTACTTTGATTAGAAGTGATCTATCTCTGAATTCTTTGAGACAGTTCTACCATGACACATCATGAAACTGCAGCAAGTGGGGAAAAATTCAATACAAAGTAAAAAAAAATAAAAGTAAAGGAAGCCAGGTCACATGAGTAAATTAAGCCACAGACTCAGAATTTAAGCCCTAGTTTTCTACTCTCAAATCCAGTGCTTTCCATAGGACCATACTGGTTCCCAGGAGAGCGCAGCTCTATTGGAATTTGGGCACAATAGTAACTTTTTCTTAGTAGCCACGTTGAATAAATGGTAATTTACACATACACACACACACACACACACACACACATACACGCACACACACACACACAGAGTGAAATCTGTTTAGCAGAGCATCTGATATCTTTTGGCTTGTCATTCTTATAATATAGGTGGATTGTTCAATACAAGAAGGTGGTATCAAACATCTTTCATTAAATATGTGAGAGCATAAATGAGCCCATAGTTTAGTTAATTATACATTTTTTATAAAATAAGCTCTTTATTAAAATGAAGAACATTAATTAAGCCAAACCCTAATCACTATTTTGGCAACAGTTAAAGGAGAATAACTTAGGTACAAATTAAATGCCTTAATGTCATGTCAGTTTTTATTAATCACCATGTAACAGAGCAGATGGAAGCTAATCACCACTTTTCATGATTTTCCATATTCTGGTAAAAGGAAAAAGCTTTCTTTTTAGACAAGGCTCTCTTTCTCTTTTTAACAAAAGGATTTGACTGGAGAGGTGGAGCCAAGATGGCAGAGTAGAAACATGGACCTGCTCTAGCTCTCCCTACAAAGTACTTAAAAAAACCTGTAAAAAAAATGTCTCTAAACAAATTATAGAGCAGTAGAATCCACAAAATGACAGAGTGAAACAGATTTTTTAGCCCAAAACAGCCTGGAAAGCTGACAGGAAAGATCTATTACACTGGGCTCAGAGCAGAGCATAGCCTAGTGTGGGCTGGGTGGCACAGACAGGACTGGAGCAGGCTTCAGGGCACTGAATCACAGGCAGCTGCTGCGGTTTCCAAATTTCTCAACCTACAAATGCCAAAGACAGCTTCAAAGGTCAACAAGGACACTATCTCACCTGAGTGAGAGGGGAGCAAGATCCAGCCCCAGTCATCGCACCAGGGTAGCAGCAGCCTCTGCTACATCAGCACGTGATTCTGGAGCTCTCACCATGCAGACCCTGGGAGAATCGAGCAACTGATCTGGATCTCAGTCGCTGGCATGGCACAGTTGGTGGGGATTGTAGAGAGGGAATCCTACTTGGAGTTCCAGGGCAGAAAAAAGTGCTTTTGGTTCCTCACAGATCAGAGCACAGGTCAGGAAACAAGTAAACACCTCTCCCTTGACTATGCCACTTTGGAGGAACTGAAAACTTATAGGTCCCTAGAGATATTTAAGAGAATAGCTGCATAAAACCTCTGAAGTCTAGATTAGTATACCCTCCACTTGACAAAGGACTCAGAAGTCAAATAATTGGCTAGGAGAATGCCCCAAAAGGGGAAAAATAACACTATAGAAGGTTACTTTCTTGGTGAAAAGGTATTTTCTTCCATCCTTTTAGATTAGGAAGAGCAAAGCATGCCATCAGAGGAAGACAGCAAAGTCATGGTGCCTACATCCAAAGCTCCCCCCCCCAAAAAAAAATGGGCAATGGTCTCAAGACATGGAAGAGCTCAAAAAAGATTTTGAAAATCAAGTAAGAGAAGTAGAGGGAAACTTGGGAAGAGAAATGAAAGGGATGCAAGAAAATCATGAAAAATGAGTCAATAACTTGCTAAAGGAGATGCAAAACAATGCTGAAGAAAATAACACCTTTAAAAGAAGACTAACCCAAATGGAAAAAGAGGTCCAAAAGGCAACGAGGAGAAGAATGTATTAAAAAAGCAGAATGGGACAAATGGAAAAGGAGGTCCAAAAGTTCACTGAAGAAAATAGTTCTTTAAAAATTAGAATGGAACAGAGGGAAGCTACTGACTTTATGAGAAATCAAGAAATTAAAAAACAAAACCAAAAGAATGAAAAAATAGAAGACAATGTGACATATCTCATTGGGAAAACAACTGACATGGAAAATAGATGCAGAAGAGATAATCTTAAAATTATTGGTCTACCTGAAAACCAAAAAAAGAGCCTAGACATCACTTTCCAAGAAATTATCATGGAAAACTGCCCTGATATTCTACAAGCAGAGGGGAAAACAGAAATGGAAAGAATTCACTGATCCCCTCCTTAAAGAGACCCCGAAAGGAAAACTCCTAGGAATATCATAGACAAATTCTAGAGTTTCCAGGTCAAGGAGAAAATATTATAAGCAGCTAGAAAGAAACAATTCAAGTATTGTGAAAATACAATCAGGATAACAAAAGACTTAACAGCTTCTACACTAAGGGATCAAAAGGCTTGGAAAATAATATGCTGGAGATCAAAGGAGGTAGGATTAAAACCAAAAATCACCTACCCAGCAAAACTGAGTCTAATACTTCAGGAGAAAAAAGAATTTCAGTGAAATAGAGGATTTCCAAGCATTCTTGTTGAAAAGACCAGAGCTAAATAGAAAATTTGACTTTCAAATACAAGAATCAAGAGAAACATGAAAGAGAAGCCTTAAGGAACTCATTAAAGTTGAACTGGTTATATTCCTACATGAAAAAATGATATTTGTAACTCATGAGACTTTTTTCAGTATTAGGGTAGTTAAAGGGAATCTACATACATACATTTATATATACACACATATATGTAGGTATATATAGGTATGTATGTGTATATTATATATATGTAGGCATGTATATGTACATGTGTGTATATGTATGTATACATGCATATGTATATATGCATGTATATGTGTGCATATTTGTGCATATATTTTGGTTGGTTGTTTGTCTTTGTCTTTGAAGAGGACCAAAATGATATCACCATTGTAAAGTGAAATTTCATTGTGTCTGACTATGACTGATTAGACCAATACAAGCTCGGAATGCTCTACCACAGGTTGGGCACAGATAGTCCATTTGAATACTTGGGGTGGATGTCCCAAATTTGCACATCCTGCATTTACTTTGTGCTGTCTCAATTCTGCTTTGCTCAAAGAGCACAGCACCTTTTTCCTATGTGGGTATGCCATGATGAGTTGCCTGTGCCAGTGTCTCCCATGTTGCACAGTGAAATCCAAAGTTCTTGAGAGAGACCTTGAGAGTGTCTTTGTATTGTTTCTTCTGGCTACCATGTGATCACCCGCCCCATGCAAGTTCTCCATTAAATAGTCTTTTTGGCAAGCATACATTTTGCATTTGAACAACATGGCCAGGCCATCAGAGTTGCACTCTCTTCATAGTTTGAATACTTGGCAGTTCAAATTGAGCAAGGACTTCAGCATCTGGTACCTTATCCTGCCAGGTGATCCTCTGAATCTTCCTAAGACAGTTCAAGTGGAAGCGATGCAGTTTCCTGGCATGGCACTGGTAGATTGCCATGTTTCACAAGCATATAGCAATGAGGTCAGCACAACAGCTCTGTAGACGTTCAATTTGGTAGTCAGTCTAATACTTCTCTCCTGAATGTTTCTTTGGAACTTCCCAAACACTGAGCTAGCTAGGGCAATGTGTGCATCAACCTTATTGTCAATGTGTATGTACATCCCTGGAAAGCGCACTACCAAGGTAAGTGAACTTATCCACAACATTCAAAACTTCTCCATTTGTTGTAACTGATGGTTCCACGTATGGATGGTGTGGAGCATCTGTGGTTTTTTTGGTGTTAATTATTAGGCAAAATTAGCACAGGCAGCAGAGAATTGATCCATACTTTGTTGCATCTCAGCTTCAGAGGCTGCACTGCGTGCACAATCATCTGCAAACAAAATCATGCACCAACACTCCCTCCACTTTGGTCTTGGCTTGCAACCTTGTCAAATTGAAGAACTTGCAACTTAGTAGGGTAGTTAACCTTGATGCCATGTTCATCCTCATTGAAAGCATTTGTCAACATGGCTGAAAACATCATGCTAAAGAACATGGGTGCAAACACACACTCCATTGGTGACTGGGAAGGTACGAGAGCTTTGTGTATTATCAAGAACCCAGGCAAATATGCCATCATGAAATTGACGTACAACACTGATGGCCTTCTCCAGGCAACCAAATTTTGACATAATTTTCCATACGCCTTCACAACTAACAGTATCAAAGGTCTTAGTCAGATCTACAAACGTTGTGTACAGAACTCGGTTCTGCTCCTGGCATTTCTCTTGGGGTTGTCAGGCAGCAAACACCACCAGCCCTTTCTTAAGCCACACTGGCTTTCAGGTATATGCCCATCTTCCAGGTGAAAGATCAGCCTGTTAAGGAGGACTCTAGCAAGAATTTTGCCAGCAAGGACTAAGAGAGAGATCCACCTGTGATTGTTGCAGAACAACCTATTCCCTTTACCCTTATATAGATGGACAATGGAGGCATCCTTGAACTCCTGGGCGATAACCTCCTCTTGCCATGTAACCTGGAAAATTTCAGTCAGCTTTTGTATGAGCAGTGGTTCCCCTACTTTGTAAATCTCAGTTGGAATATAATCATCACCAGGTGCTTTGCCACATGAAAGGAGCCTAATAGCCCTCAAAACCTCTTCTGCAGTTGGAAGTTCAGCTAAGGAGGGATTGACTTCAACATGAGGTAAACGGTCAATGGTCTCAACATTGATTGATGATGGTCTGTTGAGAACACTATGGAAGTGTTCAGCCCTTCTCTCTAGGATCGTGCCCTTATCACTAATCAATGTGGCTCCATCAGCACTGAGTAGTTGCGATGCACCATAGGTTTTTGTTCCATAAATAGGTTTCAGGAAATCATAAAAGTGCTTTGGATTATTACTATCAGCATAAAACTGAATTTCATCTGCCTTCTTACTGAGCCAGGAATCCTACATCTCTCTCACCTTTGCTTGTACTTTGCTTTTGATGGAATGTATGTATTTATGTATGTGTATATGTATGTATATGTATGTGTGTATATATGTATGTGTGTATGTATATATACACCCATTTTATACACACACACACACACACACACACATATACACAGAGGGCACAGGGTGAACTGAATATGAAGGGAGAATACCAAAAAAAGAAAATTTACTGTTGAGTGGAATATACTAGGAGTAAGAGAGAGAGGTAGAATGTAGCAAATCATCTCACATAAAAGAGGCAAGAAAGAGCTTTTAAATGAAGGGGGAAAGGGGAGAGATGAAAGGAAATAATTGAGCCTTACTTTCATGGGATTTGGCTTAAGGAGGGACTAACACACACTAAATTGGATATAGAAATCTATTTTACCCTGCAGGAAAGCAGGGGGGAAGGGGATAGGAGAGAGAAGATAATAAAAGGTACAGCAATTTGGGGAAAGGAATAATCAGAAGGAAACACTATTATGGGAGGATAGGTCAAGAGAAAGAATGGAATAAATGAAGGGCAGGATAGGACAGAGGGAAATGTGGCTAGTTGTTTGCAACATAACTATTATGGAATTGTTTTTCATGGCTCCACACGTATGACCTCTATTGACTTGCTTGCTTTCTCAATGGGGGTGGGTGGGGAGGGAGAAAGGGAGAGAATATGGAACTCAAAGTTTTAATAATGAATGTTAAAAATTATTTCAGTATGCAACTGGGAAACAAGATGTATAGGCAATGGGGCATAAAAATCTATTTTGCCCTGTAGGAAAATAGAGAAGTGGGGGATAGAGGAAGGGGGGTTTTAATGGAAGGGAGGACAGACTGGAGGAAGGGGTGGATGTGTGCATGCTGTCCTAAGATGGTGGGGTGGGGAGAGATGGGGAGAAAATTTTGAATTCAAATTCTTTGGAAGTGAATGTTGAGAACTGAAAAGTAAATTACAAAAAAAAATTTAAAAGCAAGGTAGGAAATTAAACTTTAAAATAAGGGTTTGATTTTTACTCCCTAAACTTTCCACTCTGAACTAGTTTTCTGTTTCCTATGGCTTTTTTCTGTTATACTCAGATTGGAATATAATCTCCCATGAAGGAGAATGAAGGACTTTTCCATTTTTCGAGAAAAGTCATGGTAGTTTCTTTGTAATCCTGAGTATAATCAGAAAGTCTTAAGCTTGTATTTCTGATAAATTATTTCCATCTATAGAGAATGGCATTCTTTAAGAACATTTTGCCTGGGATTTCAGCACATTTAGAACATAATTTCTACTGAAGCTTCTTAAAATTATTATGTATCTGTGTGAGAATATTCATTTGAATAAGACCATTTTCAAAGATAATTTGTGGTGTCTTCATGGATTCCTAAACAATTTATTTAAATAATTATTGCCTTTGTTATTAAATTGGTATCTGGGGGTTTTTGGATCTTAAAGAATATCAGCATTTTGTACTTCTTTTATTATTTTTAAAATAGTAATAATATTGATGACTTTTCTCTATAATTTTATAGAGTCATAGATTTTATATTGCATGCCTACTCTTTAGATAGCACTGTAATAGAATACTCTTGTGAACTACAAAACATAATTCATGCATTTGACAACAATATTCAATATTGACAAAGTATCTATTTTAGTCATGTATCCTAACATACACTGTCTATATTTCTCTAAGCAACATGTAACAAATTTCAGGATTGGCAAGGATTATGACACTAAATATAAATTCACGGTGGAGATGATTAAGATGCACATTTACAAACATGATCTTTTGGAAAAGGAGTTGTTTTCCCAATATCAACAAAACATGAGCCGAACTATCACAACATTAACAATTATGGGGGAAAACAGATGGATGGATCATGGAAGCCTAGGGCAAAGATAAACAATCTAATTATGATCTAATTAGTTAGCTTGTATGAGAAATCTTTTGGAAGGGTTTTCCATTTAAGCAAAATGCTTTGTTGTCTTAGTAAGTGGCCTAACAAGAGTTCAGTTATAAAAATGGACAAACACTAAAAGCAATTGCAGACACTGCATTTGAAGAAGACATAGTTAATGTACACTGTCAAGTGATCCATGGATTAACTTGCCTTGACAACTCAGGTATCATTAAACAAACCGCTGCATTGTGTCAGTGGGCATTGTCGCTGGCAGGCTTTGATCTGAAGACTCGTGACATAACACAGCATGTAGAGAAGTAGAAGTAGAAACCTCTTTACATTTCAAAAGGGACCCTGTCAAGGGGAGGGCTTTTTATTATTATGATTTTACATTTTTTAAAAAAAAAATTCATTATCCGTCTAAAGAACTAGATTGTTCTTTTCTACTTCTTCTACTAATACGCTTTCCTTGTTTTCTACACTAGGGTAGCTACCTACCTCAAAAGATTGTTATAAGGAAATTGCTTTGTAAACCTTAAAGTGCTCTATATAATCTCTTTGGGGGAGGGGGGCAGGAGGTCACCTAAGCTCTAGACTTCTGATTTTACTGGTGTAGGCAATTCTCAATGAGGAAACTCTCTCTGCCAATGCAGGTGAGCAACTATTCTGAAATTTATTATTTTAGTGAAGTATCTGACTACCTAGGAGAGATAAAATGACCCACTCTTGGTTACACAATGTGTCTGAATCAGGATTTGAACCAAATTTGCTTGATTCCAAGGCCAGCTCTCCAGTCCCTATTTCACACTGCCCTCCCCTCTAAATGTTGGTAGGTATCATCGTCATAATCATCCTCCTCCTCCTCCTCCTCCTCATCATCATCCTCAATAATAATTGCAATAATAAAGGTTGCCTGGAAGCCTGGTTTAGCCGATGAATTTCCCTATACTTCACAATATAAACATTATGTTCAAGGTATAATTGTATTTCAAACATTAGAAATCTGAGCAATATTCTTCTAGGACCATAGATAGAGAACTGGAAGGACCCTTTGAGGTAATTTAAGTTCAGTCCCCGTGAGGAAATTGCAGCCAGGTAGGAAGTAGCAAACCCTGCTACTAGAAGAGTAGAAGCCTGCTCCTCTGAATCCAAATCTACTGTTGTTTCCAGTACAATGATTCCCAAATTCCTTTGATTCTACCCTTCGTTATCTCCCTCCATACACTAACCCTAGTCAAGTCACTTAACATGTTTCAGCTTCAGTTTCCTCCATTGTAAAATGGGGCTGATAATAATGCCTTTTAGCTCCAAGGGTTGTTGAGATTATCAAATGACATAATATGCATGGAAGTGCTTTACAAATTTTAGTGCACTATATAAATGTTAGTTATTGTTACATTATTGCTACTTCAATAATTCCCTTCTAGCGATCTCATTTCTTGTTTTCCCATGCTGCTGCTGTCTTCTCTGTCCAGGGCACCTTCATCCAAAAATAACAGCTTTGTTTGATCCTGCCACACCTCAGTATAGCATCTCACCTCTCTTTTCCCTTTCATTACTACCCTTCTGACAGGAGTAGTCAGGCTGCCCTTGTGAGTCCTACTTCCTTACCATCCATGCCTGTCTTAACGTAATCTGAGACAACTCAATATTTTGGCTGCCAAATCACTAATATTTACAAGGTATTTTAAGGTTGTGAAACACTTTACATTTGTCATCTTGTTCAGTCCTCTCAACAGCTTGACAAGGCATGTACTGTTATTATCCCCATTTTTCAAATGAAGGAACTGAAGTTAGCTTATAACAGCTAGTAAGTGTCTGAAACAGGATTGGAACTGAGGACATCCTGACACCTCATCCAGCGCTCTATCCACTGGGTTACCTAGCTCTCACATAACTCTGCTCACTCATTTTGAGCTTCTGACCACTTAAAATGTTTTCCAGAACAATTCCTATCTAACCGGGTCTTCCCTATTTTGTACTTATAAAGTTGATTTTTTTTATACTCAGGTGCACAATTATCCTTATCGAGTACTACCTATAGGCCTAACGAAAGAAGGAAGGGGGAAAGTATTTATCAGGCATTTGCTATGTACAAAGGTCTGTGCTAAGTGGCAGGGATAAAAAAAGGAAGACAGCCCTTGATATCAATGAACAGTGAAGGAGGCAACACCTGTAAGAGATTTCAGCTGCAAATCAGGTGACTTGAGTTATCCAAGAATACCCTAGCTCTTCTTGCATCGATCTCCTCTTCTACTTTACTCATTGAATACTTAGTGTGGGCCTACTTTGTAGATAAAAGTAGTTGGCATAGTGCATAGAATGCTAGGATTAAAGTCAGGAGGAATTGGGTTCAATCTTGAGCAGCCCACTTAATCTTTATGTGCTTCCAGCAATACCCGACCACTTACCACCTGCATCATAGATGGTTTCAATTAGTGTTGTAGGAGAAGTTCATCATACTGGCAAAATCATGAATTAAACACAGTATATGAATAGTTAGCAGTGTCCCCGAGGGACAGTCAAAAGAGATGGAAGAAACAAGTCCTATTTTCCAGGGACTCACAATTTATTTGGAGATAAAAACACCTCCGTTCTAGATTTCCCCAAAATAGAAGTCAATTTGTGTTTGACATCACAGTTTTAGCAGGATGTTCATGTCTCTTTCCCTCTCATAATTTTAATGGGGTCCAAGTGGTGTGCATCACTCCAAAATATCTCACACACAACAGGATACTATCCTTATCCCCACAACTTTCACTTTCATTCAGACCAGTGCCTCTGTCATATCAAAGGCTAAAATATTCTCTTGATCTACAGACCAGAAGCAAAACATCAATGAGCACACAACAGCATGACAGTGGATGAGTTGAAAGGGCCCTTCGACTAGAAGGAGGAGAGATGAAATGACTTTTCAGCTGATTCCATCATCAGCGTAGTCTGTGGAGAAGATGTCTTGTGATGTTGATTTTAGCTTTATGGGTGCTAGAAATTGAAACAACAGAAATAGAAAAATGTTTCCTAAGACTTTAGATTTTCCAAGTCTCTAATGAGAAACCTAGAGATGAGTCATCCTAAATATAATTCCTTCTCAAAACTGAAACTTCAAAGATGGAACAGAAAAGGATAGAGGAATCCTAGGCATTATTTTTTCCCAAGTAGTAGAGACACCCTGGTCTAGATTAAGATCTAGGCTTGGAATGTCATAGGCATTTTTCAAAACCATAGTGACGAGTGAAGGATGAAGGCATGGCAAATATTCAACATTATTTTATATGATAAAGATATCTTAAAGAAAGGAGACTGATTTTTTCACTCCAGAGAAATGTGACAGCTTTATATATAATCTGTCTACTCAGTACATGTCAGGTGTTCCCCTGAATTTGAAGCAATGATTTTTAACACATCTCATACTCACTTTTCAGAATCTAGCATTCCAGAGAGAGAGTTTGAGTTCCGGTGGAAGAAGGCTTGACTTAGAAATAGCTAAGAAGATAAATTATTGCCAAGGACTCACTTCTTTAAGTTATTCTAACTAAAGCAGGAATTCTTATACTTTACTGAATGTCAAAGGATCCCCTTGTCAGTCTGAAAAAACCTAGATGCCCCTTCTCAGAGCAATGTTTTTCAAAATAAACATGAAATAAAAAACACAGGATTACAAAAAAAGACAATTATACTGTTAAAAATTTAATATTTTAAATAATTAAATAAATTAAATAAAATTATTGTTATATTTTTAATATTAAAAAAAACTTTAAACAAGTTCAAAGGCCCTAGCTTAAGAACCCTGGAAGAAAATTCAGTCTATCCAATGTCCTAATGATTCAAAGTTACATTTGGAGATCTGTTTTTGTTATATAATCAGAATTCACAAAAAATATATAAAATAAGAAAATTCTACCTGTTTTGTGCATTGACAATACTCAGTGAAAAAATTAGCCATTCAGCTACACAGCCTTTGATACTTTAAAAAGAAAATCAAAACATCATCATAATCATAAGATCATATAGACTTAGAACTAAAAAGGACTTCAGAGATCACTGAGTCCAATGTCCTTATTTTATGGAATCTGAGAGAAAGAATTATTAATTTGCCCAAAGTCACACAAATCATCAACAAGCATTTTTCTTTTAGTTTATCTAGTTTAAAATTTTAAGTTGTCTTGTTTTTACTTTACCTTAATTTCTGAATATATCTTTCCCCTCTTCTGCTTAGAGAACCAACCCTTTTAAAAAAGGATAAAAGTGAAAATTTAAAGAAAGATATTTAGTAAAAATAGCACATCAACTATATTAAAGTATATCCATGTCCATAGTCCCCTACCCCTTCAAAGAGGAGGTCTATCTCTTTTTTAGGGCCAAAATGAAATAGAATGCTAGACTGGAAGTCAGGGAGACTTGAGTTTCATTCCTGTCTTACACACTACAATTGTTGTCACTTGACCTTTATAAACCTCCATTTCTCCATTTATAATATAGATATACAGTAAGAGAAAAAAAGAAATTGAAGGAATTGATGAGGCAATGAGGAAGCAAAACTATCATTCTTTGCAGATGATATGATGATATACTTAAAAATTCCTAGAGAATCAATTAAAAACTATTTGAAACAACAGCTTTAGAAAAGTTGCAGGATATAAAATAAACAGGCATCACCATTCGCTAACAAAGTGCAGCAGCAAGAGATATAAAGAGAAATTCTATTTAAAATAACTATAGACAATATAAAATACTTGGGAAGACAAACATACCTGCCAAGACAAACACAGGAACTATATGAATACAATTACAAAACAATTTTCACACAAATAAAGTCATATCTAAACAACTGGAAAAATACCAATTTCTCATGAATATGCCAAGCTAGGATAATAAAAATAAAAATTCTACCTAAATTAATTTATTCAGTGACATACCAATCAAACTACCAAAAATTATTCTATACAGTTAGAAAAAATAATAATACAATTTGAATGCAAGAACAAAAGGTCAGGAATATCAAAGGAATTAATGAAAAAATGCAAAAGAAGATGGCCTTGGTATATCAGATCTAAAACTACATTACAAAGCAGGAATCATCAAAACTATTTGGTAGTGGCTAAGAAATCAGAGTGGTGTATCAGTGAAGCAGGTTAGGTACACAAGACAAAGTAGTCAATGACTTTAGTAATTTACTGTCTGATAAACCCAAACACTCCAGCCTCAAGGATAAGAACTATCTGACAAAAACTGTTGGGAAAACTGGAAAATAATGTGGCCGTGGATAGTTTTGATTATATTAAATTTAAAAGTTTTTGCACAAAACCAATACAACTGAGATTAGAAGGAAAACAGAAAGCTTTACAGTCAATGTTTCTGATAAAAGTCTCATTTCTCAAACAAATACAGAATTGAATCAAATTTCTAAGGCTACAAGTCATGATAAATGGTCAAAGGATATAACAGGCAGTTTTCAGATAAAAAAGTTTTAAGTTATCTATAGTAATATGAAAAAATGCTCTAAATAATATTGATTAGAGAAATGCAAATTAAAACAAGTCTGAGGTATCATACCACAGCTATCAGATTGGCTAATATGACAGAAAGGGAAAATGATAAATGTTGGAGAAGATGTGGGAAAATTGGAACACTACTAAATTGTTGGTGGAGTTGTGAACTGATCCAACCATTCTGGAGAGCAATTTGGAACTTTGCCCAAAGGGCAATCAAATTGTGTATATTCTTTGAACCAGCAATCCCACTACTAGTTCTGTGTCCCAATCATAAAAGTGGGAAAAGCATCCACATGTACAAAAATATTTACAGCAGCTCTTTTTGTGGTGGCAAAGAATTGGAAGCTGATAGAATATCCAGCAAATGAGGAATGACTGAACAAGTTGTGGTATGTGAATGCAATGGAATATTATTGGGCTACAAGAAATGATGAGCAGGCGGATTTCAGAAAAACCTGAAAAGACTTACATGAACTGATGCTGAGTGAAGTGAGCAGAACCAGGAGAGCATTGTATACAGTAACAGCAGCATTGTGTGATGACCAACTACGAATGACTATATCATCTAGACAATACTCACAGTGGCAGCTATGAATATTCTGGTGAATTTCCAGGTTTGAATTACAAGATATAACAGACTCTATCCATGGAAGATGAAACCAAGACATTTATTCAAACAGCAAAAAACCAAATCCATCATAATAACAAAGAAATCTGTCATAGTAGTCAAGAAGTCTTATGCATATTATCAGGCCTTCCCACAAACCAACTCCCTCAAGGAAAATCACTTCCCCTCTCATTCACAGACTCCAGCCTTGCTTCTCTCTCGTTCCCAGTTCTCTCTGCTCTGTCTCATTTGCTCTCAACTCTGCTTCACCCTTCCTGCTCCATGGGACTTAGACTCATGTGACTCAGGCTTCAGTGTGACTTAAGCAGGTCACATAGATCTATTAATGAATGGGAAAGATCTTCACATTCAATTAATAATATATTAACAATGCAATGATTTACCTCTTCTCCACAATGCAACGATTCAAGACAATTCCAAAAGACTTGTGATGGAAAATGCTAACCACATCCAGAAAAAGAACTATGGGAGTTTTAAATGCAAATTCAAACACATAATTTTCACTTTTTATTTTCCTTCTCATGGTTTTTCCCTTTTGTTCTGATACCTCTTTCATAAGATGACTAATGTGGAAATATGTTTAAGATGATTGCACATGTAAAACCTTTATCAGATTACTTACTATCTGGGGGTGGGGGCAAGGAAAGGATGGAGGGAGAAAAATTTAAAACTCTAAATCTTACAAAAGTGAAAGTTGAAAACTATCTTTACATGTAATTGAAAAAACTACCATTACGTGAAAAATAAAATGGGGATAATAATATGACCACCTACCTCAAAGGGTTGATGTATAGCTCAAATAATATAAGTAAAGCCTACTTTGGAAATCTTAAAGCACTATTTAAATGTTTATTATCATTATTATTAACAATAATTATAAAACATTTAGTTTTTTTGTTATTGTTCTTTCCTTTTACATTGTTGCACTTGTATTGTTTTCTGTGTTATGTGTACTTTACTTTATATCAGTTCATATTCATCTTCCCATTTGCCAGGCAATGTACTAGACACTAAGGTTACCAAAAAAAAATCAGAATGAAAGAGTCCCTGTTCTAACGAATTTATATTCCACTGGGGAGGCCACATGTACTCAACTCCCTCCACTATGATATTCTTCAGGGGCCTGTATTCCTGGTACAGCCTCATTTTCTGGACCTTTCCTATTCCTATTCTTTTCTCTGCCTCCAGCACAACTAGCCTGTCTCATGTCTATAGAATATATTAGATCCCTTTTCTCCTCCAAATTTCAATCAGCTCATCTTATCAATGAATGTGAACTGATGCGGTTTCCCTATAACATTTCTCTGCTTTATACTGTTTTTATCCAAAGTTATGATTTCAATGGTAGAAAGTTCAGGTAACACAGGGAAGACAGAGTTTTTCTACTTATCTTTTTATTTATTTATTTAAGTTTTTGTTTGTTCTTGGTGAAGAAAGAGACTTCAACTACTCCAACTGTACACAGGACTGAATCTGGTCTATAGCCAACTAGATTTTCTAAGCTAGAAAAAAATAAATCAAAACATACACAATCGATGATGCCTTGAATCAATAATTAAAATGTCCTCTTCTTGTCTTTATAACTAAATCTTTAACCAGAATTATTAGCAGGAAAAAGAATGGGTGTTTTTGCTAACTTACTTTGCCTGCTTACATTTTAGCAAATGTGCTAATGGAGAGTAAATTGGCCCAAAGGGGGCAGCAACAGAATAAGAAACACATTTTGTGAATGATCCAATAAGTACACAGCTAGAACCTGAGAAAATTGAGTAACTGTTTTATCTCCAATTTCTATTTAACAACAGATTCTAATTTTCTAATAGACTATGAAGAAAAAGATTTGGTTATATAATAAGAAAGATACATTCCAGATGAATAATGATAAGATCTTACTCATATTCATGAGATACTGAAATATGAGCATATTTTGAAAGACACAAAGAAAAGCTTCTGTTCTGGATAGATCCTGTGTAGAAGATTAACAGAAGGCATGGACAAGAACTTCACAGGATAGCATGGTTTTGTAGGCTTGCAATTTGTTCAATAGATCACTATATGGGGGAGATCACAAATTCAAGAACATTTCCAAGGACTGTACTTTTCCATCTGCACAGACACCCTATTAATATAATAAGGTATCTCAACGGAGTAAGAGATTGGATTTTCATTGTCTTAGAAAATCTCTTTTGTTTTCAAATACTGTCACTTATGGAAACAGCCTCCCACCACTATAAAAGATAATTGTTGAAGCATTTAGTGAATATTTCCTATGACTAAGAAAGATTTGACTTGAAAATAAACTAGAATATTGAAATAAATAAAAAAATTATTAAATGCTTCAATGTGCCAATTACCGAGTATACAAATACAAATGCCAATATTACTTGACCTAAAAAAGCCAATATTCTAGTAGAGATTATATGCATAGATATAGAGAAACTTGTATGTGCGTATGTATATATGTGTGTGTATATATATCAAATGTATATATGTGTGCATGTATACATGTTTGCATATGTATATATGTGTGTATATGTTTATACATACATACACATACATGATACATGTGCATGTGTTTTATATATACATATATATACATATATATGAAATGGCAAGGAGGGATGTTTTGGTTTAGAAACTTACAGGATTGAGTGAAGCCATAGAGGAGTAAATTGACAAATTCATCCCAATAGCAACAGTAATATTGATTTCATTGTGGTTCCTAGAGAAGGATGATGAAGAATTATGAGCAGTACCTAACATAAAGAAGAGGAAAACAGTGGATGGGAAAACCACTTTTTAAAACGTTGATAAGGTATCCAACTAAACCAAATTATCCCCATGGCATTCAAGGATTAAAATACAAGAGGACTACAAGCAAAAGAAAAATAGATATGATTTGAAAACAAATTCAATCAAATATTTTCTCCATCAAGTAGAGCGAAACCAGAACACTTGGACCCTATCTTCAGCATCCCTTTGGTGCTTAGAGAGAAGGTAGAGATGCCACTCATGAGGAAAAAGGGAGCTGGATTGGACAAAGTATATATAGCTTTCCCTCTGTGACCAATCAATCCCAACTCCCACTAATATCACGAATGACTCCCAGAACCAAATGACTTCTTCCTATAGAATTCTAGGAGTACCCCTAAGGAGTAATGGCTTCTAATGCTGTTGTTCACACAATGTGCTTCTCTTTACCAATTGCATTCTATTAGCTTTAAGAAAATAAATTTAATGACAAGGTATATGAAGATAGTTGCTAAAGAACAGTCCCTCTAAAATGAAGGTGAACTCTTCCCTTGCAATATACAAGCTCCCTGGGGAGAATGTACTCAAACTTAAAATACAACCGTAGTGAAGTACATGTATTAGAAAATACAGGTGGCAAAAAGTTGTTCAGAAACAATGAATCCTTTTCTTCCTTCTTGAGTTTTCATGAAATTCTTCCTAGGTGAGGTTTTCTGCTAGAATCTGAGGATTAATACATTAATAAAATCAAGAGATAAGACTTCTCCACATCATGGTGGATTGAGATTCCTGAAACTACTGCTATAGTTTGGTGGTTGTTTTTTCTGCACCCTTCTACAAATGTTTCCTCTGTTCTTGGTTGCTACTCTCGTGGTCACTGCTATCCCCTCCAATGGCTCTGATACCACATCCAGTTACCGATGAGTCTTCCAATGGCTCTGATGGATCTCTCAGACTTACATTGTCCCCTAGGAACTCTCTTTCTGTATATTTATTCATGTAAGATAAGGAAAGAATAAACACAAAAATAACTAAGGTGTCATATGCTCTTGGAAACAGTGTCTAGGTGGAAGACAAGACAGTCTACCTCTCTACTTGCTGAGAACTCATAATAGTCCTTGCCTTGTTAGATACCAGGAAGGAAAAGAAAAAAAAAGATTGAGAGATGAGCAAGTCACCTATTTTGTAGGCACACTAAGTTCCCAGGTAAGACAATTAATTAGAAAATTTATCTTTATCATGCACTATCAGCCTTTTAGTCATTCGTGGTTAGAAACATTCAGAAATTCTGTTCGCATGCTTACGTTTCTATTTGGTCCCATAAGGGCAGGCAGAGAGTATCCTTGCATGTTTCAGGGTTAGAGGGGATTGGGCTGATATCTAGAGAAAGGAGATACATTGATGGATGGAAATTATACGTTTCTGTTTAGGGGCAGCTAGGTGGTGCAGTGGATACAGCACCAGTGCAGGAGGACCTGAGCTCAAATCTCACCTCAAGACACTCAACACTCACTAGCTGTGTGACCTTGGGCAAGTCACTTAACCCCAAATGCCTCATCCTGGGTCATCTCCAGTCATCCTGATGAATATCTGGTCATTGGATTCAGATGACTCTGGAGAAGAAGTGAGGCTGGTGACCTGCACAGCCCTCTCTCACTCAAAAACAAAGTCAAGTGCAAGTCACATCATTATTTCTCTGATAGCATGGTCTTCTTTGACAAGGAAGGATGAACACACTCACATTTCTGTTGGCATTCAGGAGAAAAATATATAACATATACTAATATATATGCTAACATACTAATATATTATAAATGTACTATATACTAATATATACTAACATATAATAACATATACACTATATATCATATACTAATGAGAGGAAGATAAACTTTAACTTAACTTTATTAACTTTTAACTTAAACTTTATTAATACCACAAATGAGAACATAACTGCTAAACTACATGCCACCTTTCTCCTCTATATAATGAGAGCCAATGAATTGAGAGCCTCTTGATGAGATTATTAGTAAGGAATAATTAGACTTTTAAAGTGATATTCAGTAATGGACCAATTCTTCACCATCTCACAACTGATTAAAGTAAGTAAAGAATATAAAAATTTCTTGTACTTATTTGCCAATTACCAAATAAACATTTGATTCAGTAGAACAAAGTACCATCTTGAAACCCTTTAATGACATGATGTCTCCCACATATATATCTAGATAACTCAGGATTACTTGGATGATATGGCAATAGAATATTAGAATAGCAGCAATAGTTGCGATGTTTCTAGTTCTTCATTTGTAAAATGAGCTGGAGAAGGAAATGAAAACTCCAATATCTTTACCAAGAAAATCTCAAAGGGAGTCATCAAGAGTCAGATGTGACTGGAATGACTAAATAACAACAATGTTGCTATTAAATTATCCCTATTGAATAGCTTTCTGATAATAAATATGAAGTATGAAAAATGAAGATATATGCTTGCCAAAAATATTTGCCACTAGAATGGAGGCAATCCAGTGCAGATTCCAGGTCAAGGAGGGTATCCCTGTGTATGTTCCTATTTGAGGGTGACATTATGCTGATTGCATCAAGATCTTGAAGAACCTGCTGGAAGAGATCAGTAATTATTTAAAGGGTTTTGTCCATCCACCTAGGCAAGATCAAGTGGATGAAATTTCACTTGGCCAAGTTTCAACGTGAATTTGGATAGACACCTTTTAGAATTTGTTCAACACTGTTTATATGTGGGGCAGAACTATGGACAACCATTACATATTTCAGAGTTGAAAAGGGTAGGAGAGTGGGTCAAATGGCTTTTGGGAAATTGTAAAGTTCTTTTACTGATCCCAGCCTTCCCATGATAACAAAGATGGGAATATTTTACTATTGTTGCCACATGACAAAGAGAGTCAAAATACCATTACTTCTCAAAAACTATTGATGAATATAACACTTCTGTGGATATATAGCAATAGAAACACATAGGGTAGGTATGATCAGAATGCACAATATAATTCAGGAGGATAAGAAGAATAGGAGCAAGGGATGATGTCACGAAACTGTCAAGAAATGAGAGAAAGAAAATATAAACTACTTAAGTGGCAAGAGTAAGGGATAATGGGTGAATGGCCAAAGTGTTCCGCTGGCAACCCAATTATGTCAGGAGAAAGAGAGGACAGTCTTCAGCACAGTGCATGGACTGAACATGGTAAACTTTTGTGAGAATATGGGTGAGAATCACACAGGATGGATACGTATAAATGAGTTGTGATCTGTATTGCTTGAGGTAGTTACTGAATTGGCAAAACCATTGATCAATTTGAGTATGGTTCCAGACCTAGAAAAGGTAGGAAATTTGTGTGATAGTAGGTATCAAATACAGCACTTACTATAGTGCTTGGCACATAGTAGGAGCTTAGTATGTATTTATCATTAGTTGATGTGGCTAGAGCTATCTACATATAGCAGACTATATTATAAACTCATCAATTAAGATAGTGTGGTCCCCAGGAGGAGAGTTCCAGAACTAAATGAGAGAGTTCCAGAACTAAATTACATGAGACATGATCTCTGGTCTTCTGCAGCTGGGCAGTAGTCAAGAATATAGTTTGAGTGCAGAAGGAAGCGTGGCTGGAATTGATTGTACCACATTTTCCCCTAAATTATTTTGTTCTCCCTGTTTATAGTGATGCAGTGACAAAAGGGGTTAGTGTTGCTGTGTCATTGCTATAAAAGTTACATGGTGGAATTACCATTGTGATGGAAGGAAGGAAGGAAGTTCTTATTAAGCACCTATTATGTGACACACACTTTGTTTAGAATTTCACAATCTCATTGGTAATGTGTATATGTAGTTAGGAATGGGGTAAGGCACTCATACTCTAGGGTATGAAGCCAGAAATATTTCTTCCTTCTATTATAATGATTTCATAGATCTATACAGAAAACATTAGATAGTTCTGAGTTAATACAACTGTTCATGATTGCTTCTCCTTTCAAAGACAAAGGTAATTTCTTTAGCATTCTTCAAAAGATAAAGTCAAGTACTTCAGTTGTCCAAAGTTTATTTACTCATTCATGAGAGACTACTTTTCTAGTTAGTATTTTCCTTTTGTTGCCTCTAGATGGTGCATAGGTAATGTATATTTAGTGAAACTGACTAGTTCTCAGATCTTCCCCCAGAAGAATTGCAACTTAATAAATTGGAGGAAAAAATCATTCCTGAGACAACCATTATACTATTATATGTTTATTGCTGGTATTTGGAGATGCTGCCTAGGCTTTCACTCCCAGCCCCTTCTCCTTCTGGATACTCTGACACTGAATATTTAACAGATGCTCAAAATCAGCACGTGGGTTTATCCTACTTGAAAACTCTATTATAACTATAGCCACAGTTGGTGTTTTGAGACATATATTGAAAAATATCCAATAAACTTAACACCTGCTTCCTTTAGCTAGTTTGTGAGTGTCTGTGAAAGCCTGCGTGCATGTGTGTGTGTGTGTGTGTGTGTGTGTGTGTTCTGTAGTCTTCTAGCCTCTCCCATTATTATTTCTATCCAAATTTCTTTTATGTGTCTATGATAAAAAATATCTGAAAGCTGACTCTGCAAATCTGTTTTCAATCAATTTAGGTTTGGCCCCTCAAAACTAGAACAACCTTAAAACCTGAAGATCTATCAGCGAATAGGAAAGCATCCTTTACATGGGAATTCCATCTGAAAGGAACCAGAGCCCTTGTTCCAATTCAAGTCCAAACCTAGATCATTCTCATGACAAAATGATATATTCAGTTTCCCAGTCTGAGAAGGAATACCTATCCGGGGGTGGGAAACCTGTGACCTCAAGGCCACATGTGGCCCTCTAGGTACTCAAGTACAGCCCTTTGACTAAATCCAAGCTTCACAGAACAAATTCCAAAGATATCTGGTCAAAGGGCCATACTTGATGACCTAGAGGGTCACATGTGACCTTGAGCTGCAGGCTCCCCACTGAAGACAGAGGCAAGTATGTAGGCATAAGGTATAAGTGGTGTATGTGAATGAGTATTGTACAAGACAATATGACTGCAGGTTTTTTCCCCAGGAAGTCATGCAGATAATGCTTTTTGAGACAAAAGATGTTAATAAAAATTCTCTAGGTGTAGGCACTTTAATAATAGTCATCCAATAAATATTTATCAAGCACCTACTATATACCAGGTCCTCTTCTTAGGGTTGGGGATACTAGTATTTTTTAAGCCCCTGCTACCAATTAACTTACATTGTATGAGGAGAGACATATGTGTGTAGACACACATAGTATATATATGTAGATATATACATATAAAGGTACATATTATGTGTACATATGCACACAGTACATATGCAGGTATATGTATACAGATATTACACATATTACACACAGAATATATGTGTGTGTAAAGCATGTATGCATATATGTGTATCCCAAGATGACTTACTTTTGGGGAGGTGAAGTAAGTACAAAGATACAAAGCAAAAATGGAATGTCATATACAAGGAACAGTAAGAAGGTCAATTTGGCTAAACCAGAAAGTGCAGGGATGGGGCAATATATAATAAGGTTGTAAAGGAGGGTGGGGATCAAGTTGTAAAGGTTTTTCAGTGTCCATTGGAGGAGATTATATTTTACTCTAGAACGAGTAGAGAGTCAGTAGAGTATCTTGCACAGAGATCATTTGGAAGCTTTGTGGAAGATGGCTCGAAAATAGTAGAGACCTGAGACAAGCAGACTAATTAGAAGGTTGTTAACAGTCATTGGGTAGAGAGGTGATGGGTGTCCTATGGTGCTGGCCGTACATAAAGGGAAGAGGACAGATAAGACAGATTTTGTGAAAGTAAAAATACCAAGATTTTCCAATATTTGACTGGTTATGTGAAAAGAGTTTGAATGAAAAGTAGAGGATGACACTAAGATTGGAAACTTGGATGACTGTAAGGACAGCAGTTTCCTGACAGAAGCAGGAAAATTGAGAAAGGAGAGGTGTTTGGATTTCTATGACTATTTAAATTTGCAAGTCATCTTCCTAGAGATGATAAGTAAAACCATGGGAAGTGAAGAGGTCACCAAAGGAGAGTGTAGAGAGATTGGAGAGCAGGGCCATAACTCTGCAGGATGCTCTCAGTCATTAGGCACAATATGGATGATGATCCAGTGAAGTGTCCTGGGAAGAAGCCATCAACTTTGTAGAGAGCTATGTTGTGAAAACCCAGAGTGGGAAGAGTACTTACGAGGAGAGTGTTCAGTATAGTCATTGTTATAGAGAGGTCAAGGCAGCTGAGAATTGAGAAGAGATTATCGAATTTGGCACCTAAGAGATCTTTGGTAACTTTGGGAGAATAGTTTTAGTTGAGTAATGAGGTTTAAAGCAAAATTGCAGAGGTAAATTGGAAAGTAAATGAAGAAAAAAGAAAGTGGGACAACCAGAATAGAATTTTTTTCCTAGAGAATTAACTGAGAAAGGTAGAAGAGGTATGGCATGATATCTTGAGAAGATGGTACAGTCTACCAAGGGGGTTTTAAGGATGGGGAAAGGCAGACAGGGATAAATAACAGATAGGAATAGATTGATGACTACACTAAAGAGAGTTTATTGTGGGAGCAATCTTCAAGAGAAGATAGTTGGAAATATGATCAAGGGCACTTGGAGAGGGGTTTGATCTAATCTTTATGAGAGACTGGAATAAAGGAGAAGAAAATGAGAGATGATGTTAAGAAGTGTTGAAATGTAAAGAAAGGAGAAGAGGAACAAGGAATAGATTTTATTTATTTCCTTAGTAAATCATGTGTTGAGGTCCTTGGCTGAGAAAATGGGGAGAGTGACTGGTGCATGGGAGGCTTGAGGAGACACAGAAATGTTTGAAACAGTCCCTATGGGAAATGGGATAGAGAAGCAATCAGGGAGGAGTAAAAGGATTGCTTTACTTCTGTGAGGGCACAGTTGAGATTAGGTAACATAAACAGATTTTTGAAGTTCTATATTATTTTCACTGAGAAGTATTTTTCTCCTCCCATAGTCAAACATTTGATTTATTTTATTTTTGCTCAAATGTATTAGCAAGTTACACTTATACTCAGCATTACTTTCCAATTGCACAACTTAGTTTTGCCAATTTCTTAAAATATTCAACCAATTTTATTAAACACCAACTATGTGTGCATGGTCTTCGTGAAAGATACAAAGTTCCACTAAGTCACAGCCTCTGTCCTCATGAAGCTTACAGGCTAAAGAGAAAGGGAGATATAATAAAAATGATAACATTGCAAAGTACTTTAAGGCTTACAGCAAGCTTTGTATATGTTATCTCAAATTATAGAAACATAACTACAATATTAATAAAGAAATGCAAACATGAAAAGTTCAAAATGGAGTGCTATGTGAAGTCTTGGAATAGGGAAGGGGAGAAGGTATCAAAGAAAAATATGAATAAATTAATACTATGCTTTTAGATACCAGTCTACCAGAAATGTCTTTATTTAAGATTAACCTAATTCCAAGTCACCTAGGACTTAGAGAGATGTATAAAATAGCATAGCTTTCCCATGACCTGTCCCAAGATAATTTTAGGTAACATTGATAGGAATACCAAGGAAAAAAATCAAGATGGGTACCAACATTGTTGTTTAACATTCAGAATAGTTGGGTCTCTATCATACACTCCCAGTGTGGAAGTTGGGGGCATCCTCAAAGAAATCTCTGTCTACATTTAAGTGAAATACCAGGAAATGAGAGGAAATTGGGAGCTTGTGTCCCATTGGGCTACTGTAGTTCAGTCCCTTTAGAGATAAAGAGATGAGTCTACCTTTAGATGGGTCAATATTCTAATCATTTCTTGTATGGGGGTAGCAATGATCTTTACCAGAAAAGAGATAGTCTGCTAAATTTCTTTATCCATTCACTTAAAGAAAGGCTTTTTTCTTCCTTCTGCCAAGGCCTATGTCTCCTGCAGATGGGGAGTTAAGGAAAGGAACAGAGAAATTAAGCCAGAAAAATGCTCACAACATTTTCAGTTTTACAAAATGCTTTCTTGTTTTAAATATAATTCCGCAATGGGAAGGCTTTGAAGGAAGAGGTATTTGATTTGAGTTTTATAGGATGGGTAGGAATTCCAAAGGGAAGATTAGCAGTGGGACCAAGGAGGAACTTTGTAGGTATAGGGAATAATTTGAGAAAAGACGCAGATTTTGGGCAGCTCAGAGAATATTCAATAATCTGGTTTGACCACAGAATAGAGTGAAAGGAGTACAGTAGGACTAGATAAGGCTAGAAAGAAAAAAATGATGTCATACTATATAAAGGATGTTGAATGTCAGACAAGGGGATTGCAGGCCTTGTTCATTCTTGTCTGGATTATTACAATAGGGCCCTAAGTGACCTCCAGTTTATCCTCCATGTGGGTACCAAAATAAGCAACGTTGCTTTCAATAGTTGAGGGGTGGGGAAGGAAGAACTATATCCCAACACATTTTTAACATTTTCTCCATTGCTTTTTTAAGTATAAAAAGTCAAGAAAACAATAAATCAAGTTCTGATTTGTAGCACTGCCTATTTCTGAATGGAAAATGTTCATACTGAAAACCTGAGCTGGCTCTAGTCCACCCAGCCCTGCCTGACACCCTATTGCCTCCAGGAGAAACTGCATACTCCTCATTTTAACATTTAAGAAAGGCCCAGCACAATTTGACTCCTTTCTCACCTTATTTCATGCTACTTCCCTTCAGTTCTCCATGCTTTGTAGACAAATAGGCCAGGCCTATTGGCTGCTCCTAGAACTGGACATTCTACCTCTTACCAGAGTTAACTTGTGACTTAGTGGAAAAAGTTCTGGACCTGAACTCTGGAAGAGCTGAATTCAATTCCAGCCTCAGACTCTAAGTGTATGATCCTGGGCAAGCAGTCACTTAACCTCTCTCAGTTTCAGTTTCCCCATTGGTTTGCCTTAATTTTCTCAGTTATGAAATGGGGATAATAATGACACTTACCTCAAAGGGTTATTGTGAGATTGAAATGAGATAATACGTGTTAAAAATGCTTAGCAGAGTGCCTGGCACATAGTAGGTGCTATAGATCCTTATTCCAGACACTCCTCTTCTTGACTGTGCATTTCAAATTGTCTCTTTCCCTTTTCATGGTCAAAGATTTGAGGAGGGGATTCTAGACGACGCCTAGTTCAATTCTCTCTTCCCTTCTCATTCAGTTTTATAGATGAGGAAATAGAGGCCTAAGTAGGTTTAGTGATTAACCCAAGATCACATAGGTGCTCAGTGGCAGAGATAGGATTTGAAGCCACATCTTCTGACTTCAGTTAGTGTTCTTTCCATTTTACTGCCCTGACTTAAGAATCTATATCTCCTTTCAAAGCTCAATTTAATAACTTATCTTTCAGAAAGCTCTTCCTATGTCCCAAGTTGTTAATACTCTCTTAATCAATTTTGTCTATAAGTTACATCTCCCTAAGGCAGAGGTTCTTAACCTAGGGCTCAAAGACCCCCAAGCAGTCTATACATAGATTCCAGAGTCCATGAAGCTGCATATGAAGTCTTTTGGGGCCTGAGATCAATTCACAATTTTCTTTGAGCTTTTAGATGTAGCAGTTTTGACTTTGTTACGTTTTTCTGAGTTTATCACCATAGTAGCTTTATATGGTCAGGTTTTTTAGTTTGCTTGTTTGCTTATTTTTCCAGACTAATTTTTTTTTTTACTTTTAAATTGACATTAAAATTGGTCTCTGCTGCTGAGTTAGAGGAGGTTCTGTCTAAGCTTCAGGGTTCTTGAGAAGCTGTTTTTAGAGCTGGTTCTGTGGTTCTGTAAACTTTTGGTTCTTTCAAGGTAGTATGATCTAGGAAGTGTGTTTACTAGTCTTCTCACCTGTGCTCTGGTCTGTGAGAAACCACAAGCATACTTTCCCACCCTGAAACTGTGACTACCAGCCTTGCTCCCCCACAGATGTGCTCTGGTGGGCCCCCTTACCCCAGCCTTATACCCAGAACTGCATCTCAGATTCATGTATGAGAAATGCAAGAGTCCTACACCCAGTGCCAGCAAATGTTCCTCTAGCATCTCCTTCTAACCAGTTGTCTAACCCACTTATCATCTTACCAGAAACAGCATCTTCCCCTGCTGAGCTACCCCCAAGACCCAGGGCTGGTTTTCTGGGGCATGGCCTGCCCTTACTCAGCCTGTGCTGGGCTGTGCTCCAGTCTCATCCAGGTGCAACAGACCTTTCTTGCCAACTCTCTAAGTTGTCTTGGACTAGAAAATTGTTTCACCCTGTACTTTTGTGGGTTCTGCCACTTCAGAATTCATTTTGATACAGAAGTTAAAGTTGTTCAGAGGGGAATTTGGGAGCATCCCAGCAATTTACTGCCTTTTCTCCACCCTCTTGGCTCTGCCCCTCTTTTGTGTATTTTAAAATGCTTCATTGACATTCTTTTCTTCCTTGCATTTCTCTCATCCTTCTATTAATTCTCCCTCCAGATATAGTCAAACAAAAGAAATTTATAATTGACAAAAACTGAATACATATGACTTATTCTATAATCAGACTCCTTTGTCAACAGGTGGGAAGCATAATTCCTCATTAGACTTCTGGAGTTATTATTAGTCATTTCAATGATCAGAATTCTTGTCTTCTCAAACTTCTTTGGTAAAGAACTGTTACCTTATCCATAGTTGTGAAAAGTTTCTCTTTCATTTCTTCACCTATTTATAATCTCTCTGTCTCTCTCTTTCTGTCCCTCTGTCTCTCTTTACTCCATCTTTCCACAGACACATATATTTAAAATACACATATTATGTATATATATATATGTGTGTGCACACATATATGTATATACACATGCACACATTTCTACATGTGTGTATATACACACATATATTTCTATATGTGTGTATATACATATGCACACATATATTTCTATATATTACACACACATGCATGCACACACACATACATATTGCAACTTTTCATGGTTTTGATATATTGCAGGTCAGCATAAGAAATTAAATGGGAATTTGGGGGAGAGTTTTGCAGAAGCTGCCAATGACTTGTGAAGACCAGCAAATGACACGGAAAAAGTTTAGAAACTCAGAAATGCATAAAATATGTATATAGCACTGTATGATATCAACATTTTATCTCTTAAGATCCTAATAATTCAGACTTCTCTGGTACAAAGGGAGAGTGAAAAAATTTTAGGTGGATTTCTCAGATCACACCACATCCGTCACCCCTGTGACAAGGAAGGAATAACTCTATGTGTGTATGTGTCTGTATACACACATGCATACAAATATATATGTATGTATATATAGATATTTATATTCAAGTATCAACTTGGATATTTTGTGGTATATATCCATTTAGACATATCTGTGGGTATTTTGGAATCATTTTTTAAGCTATTGGTCTAAATTTAATTTTTGTCAGATTTTTTTCTGACTTTCGCAGCTTTTTTCATCAGCTCTCAAATTCTTACCCCAGTATTCGGTATCACTGAATTTAACAAAAAACTATGTTCTTCTATTTCATTGTGTCTGGATTGTGTATACATAATTTGTTCCACTGATCAACTTTTCTATTTCTTAACTGGTACCAAATAAATAGTTTTGTGATCTCATAGATTCTGAAACAACCTCCAGCATTGCAGATACAATCCACCAATGCTCGCTCTTGCTATCCTTTTCCAAAATCTCCATAGTAAATACATCAATGTGATGGGAATTCTCACCTTTTGCTTTTGTTTTATAAATATCTTGCAAATAGCATAACACTGGGACTTTATGTCTCTGCCCTGACACTAGTAACAGCTCCAACCTATATCCTCTTCTACATATTCATGTCCCTTACATGATCCTTTTCTTACGTAAGTCATCATTCATTGGCAATGTCCTGCAACCTATTTAATACCTACCAGGCATTTTTCAGTTGTCCTTTATGTCTAATGAAATCACAATAATTTATGATTCACAAAAACCAAGCATCAGAGAATATTATGTTTAAGCAGTGGGTTTTTCTATCAGCAAGTAACTTAGGATCATGGAAAGACTTGAACATTTGTTTGGCATACAGATTCTCCTCCCTTCCACCTGTCACAATCATTAACTTTCTTTAGGGTTCATCTCAGCGCTACCTCCTATAGGGAATCTTTCCTAATCCTCCCAGTTGTTTGTACTCTCCTCCATCTCCCCCATCCACAGAGAGAAATTACTTTGTATGGACTTTATATTTACTTATCTATAAAAATTTTTTTATCCTTCTAGCTTAATGTAAACTTATTGAAGGCAAGGCCTATTTTGATTTTTTCTTTTGTATTCTTAACGCCTAGCACAAGGTCTTGAACAGAGCACATGCTTAACATATTTGAATTGTTTTGAATTGCAAGCACTGAACAATTTCTCAAGTGAAATGTAAACTAATCTCCACCTTTTCTGTTATGGACCCAATTCATTATCCATCTGCAATGCCTGGCTAAGATAGATGTACAGATGGACTGTATCAATGGATCCAACTGTAGCTCAGCAATATGTCTTCTTCAGCGTGTATGTGTGTGTATCTGATTCAACTTGGATTTTCCCATGTGGGTGACTAAGTACCTCTCTTTTCATGACTGTGTATTTCATTCAGGAGGCTCTGTAGCAGCCCAGGTGTTGATGTAATCAGAACAATAACATAGTCATCAAACAAGAGAATAGGAACATCTGGAGGAATCACATGTGGGATAGAACATACCCTTTCTATCTGGGTTTCTAAAGAATATCCTCCATGATATTAGCACATAACTTTGGTGAGTAAATTTGTTTCCCTTGATGTTGATATTCAGAAGGTGTTAAATGAAGGTACCTACCCGGTCACATTCACTGTAGAATCCTGTATAGTTTTAATATATGCATAGCAGAGGTTTAGTTTGATGAGAGTCCTTTTTAGGGGAAATAAAATTTTTTCAATAGCTTCTTTCTTTCTATCGCTGTCATCACCCACCCCAACCCCTCCTCCATATTGGACCCTCCCTTATAACAAAGAAAAGCAATTTTGCTGAAATACCCTGTATGGAAACCTTGTCTAACAATGTACATAATATTATGTCATAATACGCCCCCACCTTTCCTCTGTAATGTCTTATGAGCATGTTTCACAAGTATATTTCATGAGTTCTTGGGGAGAGTTGTTTTGTAATCACCAGATAGACACAATGTAATCTTAGGACTTGCTAGACCTCTAAGTCAACTCTGTGACTAAGAATATGTGGGCTTCTGTGAAAACTTTTCTGGTTGGGGAAGGGAATTTTCTTACTAAACAAACCCCTTATGGTTTCACAAAGTCCCCAGAATCCAAGTTCCTGAGAAATATAAATTTCATAGGCATTACTAATTTGACTAAATTGGAATCAGGACAAAGAAAGCTATGATTTTGAAGAATAAGCCTTATGAAATGTGTCATGGATATGTAGAGCTTAGAAATGAAAAAACGTGATCTATTTTTTAAAATAACTCTGTGCCTGATACCCCAAAGAGGTTAACTTCTAAATTATCTACCAATACAGTAGTATTAAATTATTTAAATGTTTGGAAAGTAGATTCATATTGCTGACGGACCGTGATACTCAATATGCTTTACTTTGGTAAGACAGTCATAGGCTTTCTGATGAATGAAACATAAATAGGAAACCAATGCTGTTTCAGAGCGCCATGATTTCACATATTAGTCCCTTAGTTAATTTCTTTGTTTGAACATCTTTCTTTTCTATCCCAGCAGTTTTTTTTTACAGTACCATGATAACTTGTCCATATCTGAGCACATTATAACATGGTATTTCAAGGCTTTTATAAGAATCACATGAAAGACATAGTTGGTAAAAAATCTCATGAACTATCAGAATTCTATTTTCCTCTATTCTTTGTAGCTCAAAACATCATCCATCATTGTAATTATACAAGGAATCATCTCCAAATTACTTGTCTTTTCTATCAGTGAAAGCACTATATAAAATAATGATAACATATTTATATAGCTCTTTACATGTATGAAAACCATTCTTTTCTCAACAAAGTCTGAAGGTAGTTAGCATAAGTGACCATATTCCCACTTACAGATAAGAAAACCAAGGCTCAGATTTAAGATACTGTACGTAGCTAGTAAGTGCTAAATCAAGATTCAAACTCAGGGATTTGGGTACTAAATACAAGTTCAGGGCTCTTTCAACTACACAAAGCAATTTAACCATAATCTCTCCCCATTAATAGTTTATGGGCTTTCATGTTGATTGTTTTCATCAAGAGCAAATTCAGTCCCAAAGTATTTGAATACAAAGAGGTAGTGTTGCACACAGGCTATATTTCTGGCCCTCATATCAGGAAGACCTGGATTTAAATCTCATCTTCTATACTTACTAGTTATATAACTACGGACAAATCCCTGAGTTTCTCTGAGTCCCATCTTCCTCTTCTGTAAACTTCTGTAAAACTGGAATAATAATATTATGTATTATAAAATCATGGTATTATAATAATATGTTATATGAATCCTTTTCCCATTTTTATGATCTCTTTGGGAATACTGACCTGAGTCAAAAAGTATGCACAATTTTATATCCCTTTGGCCATAGTTTAAATGGCTGAATTGTTGCATCACTTCACAACTCCATCAACAATTTATTAGTGTTCCAATTTTCTCACATCTCCCATTTATCATTTTCCTGTTTTGTCATGTTAACCAGTCTCATAGGTGTGATGTGATATTCAAAGTTGTTTTGATTTGCATTTTTCTAATCAATAGTGAGAAAGAACATTTTTTCATATGACTATAGATAGCTTGAATTTCTTCCTCTGAAAACTGCCTGTTCATATCCTTTGACCATCAATCAACTGGGGAATGACTTACATTCTTATAAATTTGACTCACTTCTCTATATATTTTAGAAATGAGGACTTTATCAGAGACACTGGTTATAAAAATTGTTTTCCAGCTTTCTGTTTCCCTTCTTATCTTGGTTGCATTGACTTTGTGCAAAAATTTTTCAATTTAATGTAATCAAAATGACCCATTTTGCATTTCATAATGCCCTTTCTCTCTCATTTGGTCATAAATTCTTCCATTCTCCATAAACTATTCCTTGTTCTCCTAATTTGCTTATAGTATCAGTCTTTATATCTAAATCATGTACCCATTTTGACTTTATATTGGTATACAGTGTAAGATGTAGCTCTATGTCTAGTTTCAGCCATACTATTTTCCAGTTTTTTCATCAGGTTTTATTAAATAGTGAGTTCTTATCCAGGAAGCTAGAGTCTATGGGGTTTATCAGACAGTGAATTATTATTACTGATTATTGTGTCTTATGTACCTAATCTATTCCATTGATACACCACCGTATTTCTTAGCCAGTACCAAGTAGTTCTGATGATTGTTGCTTTATAGTACAATTTAAGATCTGGTATAGCTAGGCCACCTTCCCTTGCATTTCTTTTCATTAATTCCTTTGATATTCTGGAACTTTTGTTCTTCCAGATAATGTTGTTATTATTTTTCTAGCTCTATAAAATAATTTTTGGCAGTTTGGTATGGCACTGAATCAATAAATTAATTTAGGTAGTATTGTCATTTTTATTATATTAGCTCAGCCTACCCATGAGCAACTGATATTTTTCCAGTTTAGATCTGTTTGGATTTGTGTGAGAGTGTTTTGTAATTGTGTTTGTATAGTTCCTGAGTTTGTCTTAGCAGGTAGACTCTCAAATATTTTATGTTGTCTACAGTAATTTTAAATGGAATTTCTCTTTCTATCTCTTGCTGTTGGGCATTGTTAGTAATATATGAAAATGCTGATGATTTATGTGGATTGATATTATATTCTACAACTTTGCTGAAGTAGCTTATTATGTTAAGTAGTTTTTTAATTGATTCTCTAGGATTCTCTAAGTATGTCATCACATCATCATATCATCTGCAAAGAGTGATAGCTTTTTACTTCTTTGCCTATTCTAAATTCCTTCAATTTCTTTTTCTTATCCTGTTGCTAAAGCTAACATTTCTAGTACAATATTGAATATCAGTATTGATAATAGATATCCTTGTTTCACATCTAATCTTATTGGAAATACCTCTAGCTTATCCCTATTACATATAATACTTGCTGATGGATTTAGATAAATGCTACTTATCATTTTAAGGAAGACTTCATTTATTCCTATGCTCTCTAGTGTTTTTATATGAATGGGTGTTGTGTTTTGTCAAAAAGCTTTTTCTGCATCTATTGAGATAATCAGATGATTTGTCAGTTTTGTTGTTGATGTGGTCAATTATGCTGATAGTTTCCCTAATATTGAACTAGCCCTGATTTCCTGGTATAAAGCCTACCTGATCATATTGCATTATCCTCATGCTAAGTTGCTGTAAGCATTTTGCTTATATATATATATATATATATATATATATATATATATATATATATATATATACATACATATATATTTAATTTTTGCATCTATATTCATTAAGAAAGTAGTTCTATTATTTTCTTTCTCTGTTTTGGCTCTTCTTGATTTAGGTATCAGTACTGTATATGTGACATAAAAATATTTGGTAGGACTCTACCTATTTTCCCAAATAGTTTATAGTATTGGAATTAATTATTCTTTAAATGTTTGATAGGATTCACTTGTCCATCTGGCCCTGGAGTTTTTTCTTTAGGGAAATCAATGATGGCTTCTTCAATTTATTTTTCTAGAATGCAGTTATTTAAGAGTAGTTATTTCCTGCTCTGGCAATCTGGGTAATTTATACTTTTGTAAATATTGTGCTCTTGGATTTTTTCTACATCTTTGTGTTGACAAAAAATCACAGAATTTCTGAGTTGGCTGAAACATCTAGTCTAATCCATAACTAAAATGTAACCCTCTCTCCAACATCCTTATCAATCAATCATCCAGCTTTTTATAGGCCATTAGTGAATGGGAACTCCTTTGTTACAAAACAGTCCATGCCTTCACCTTCTGGAAGCTCAAATTGTCAAGAAATCTTTCTTTTTTTAATAATATTTAATTTTTTCTGCACTTATATGTCAAGAAAATTTTAACGTTAATTCTTACAAGATTTTGAGTTCCAAATTTTTCCTTCCTCCCTCAATATCATTTATACATTGCTATTATGTAAAAATATTTCCATATTAGTCACAGTTGTGAAAGAAGATACAAATCAAAAGATAGAGAAACCATAAGAAAGAATAAAGTAAGGGAAAAAATATGCTTCAATTTGCATTCAGACTCCATAGTTCTTTATCTGGATATGGATAACATTTTTCTTTGTGAGTCTTTTGTACTTGTCTTGGATCATTGTGTTGCTGAGGAGAGCTGAGTCATTAATAGTTGATTGTCACTCAATGTTGCTGACACTGTGTATAATGTTTTTGTGGTTCTGCTCATTTCATTTTGCATCAGTTTGTACAAGTCTTTCTAGGTTTTTCTGAAATCTACCTTCAACTTTTCTTGTTGCACAGTAGTATTCCATTACATTCATATACCACAGCTTGTTTAGCCATTCCACAACTGATGGACATCACCTCAATTTCCAATATTTTGCTGTCGCAAAAAAAAGAGGTAATATAAGTATTTTTACACATATAGATCCTTTTCTATATTTTATTATCTCTTTGGGATACAGACCTAGTAGTGGTGTTGCTAGATCAAAACCCTTTGGTTGCCCATTAGGCATAGTTCCAAATTACACTCCAGAATGGTTGGATCAATTCACCGCTTCACCAACAATTCATTAGCGTTCTGGAGTGCAATTTGCAACTACACTACCAAGAGTGCATCAGTGTCCCAATTTTACCAACTCTCCTCGAACATTTGTCATTTTCCTTTTCTGTTATATTAGTCAATCTGATAGGTGTGAGGTGGCACTTCAAAGTTTTTAATTTTCATTTCACTAATCAAAAGTGATTTAGAGCACCTCTTCATATGCCTATAGATAGCTTTGGTTTCTTCATCTGAAAACTACCTGTTCATATTCTTTGGCCACTTGTCAGTTGGGGAATTGAGATTTTGACTTAGTTCTCCCTATATTTGAGATATGATTCCTTTTTAGAAGACACCGCTTTAAAGATCGTTTCCTATTTTTCTGGTTCCCTTCTAATCTTGGTCACATTGGTTTTGTTTGTGTAAAAGTTTTTTAATTTAACATATTTATAATTATATTTTACATTTTATAATGCTTTCTATCTCTTGTTTGATCATGAATGCTTCCCATTCTATAGATTTGACAGGTAGATGATTCCTTGCTCTTCTAATTTGCTTATGGTGTCACCCTTTATGTCTAAATCATGCTAAAGGTCTGTAATATGTAACTTTTCTAATATTCTATTTACTTCCTTAGTTTATTTCTTTTTTGTTGTTGGGTTTATCAAGTTCTGAGAAGGGTCAGTTGAGGTACAATGCTGGTAGAGTTTTTCTGTCTATTTCTTCCTATAACTCACTTAACTTCTCTGAGTTTGGATGCTATGCCATTTGGTGTATATATGTTTAGTATTTTTATTGCTTCATTGGTAGCAATTCATATGATACCTTTTAAGATGTAGTTTCCTTTCTTATCTCTTTTAATTTAATCTTTTTTTTTGCTTTTTCTTTGGTTCTTTTTTACTTCAGCTGAAGCATAATATATTCTGCTCCATCCTCTTACCTTTATTCTGTGTATGTGTCTCTCTCTGCTGCAAAAATATTTTTTATAAATTAAATTTTGTAGGATTCTTAGTTTTGATCTACTCTATTTGCTTCTGCTTTATGGGAGAGTTTATCCCATTCACATTACAGTCATGATTACTAACTGTGTATTTCCCTCCATCCTATTCTTCCTCCTGTATGTTCTCTGCCTCCTTTTACCTTTTCCCTTCTCATCAGTATTTTGCTTCTGTGTACCACCTCCCTAATCTGCCCTCCCTTCTGTCTGTCACCTCCCCACACACCCTTTGCTTGATCTCCTTCCCTCCTACTTCACTGTTGAGTAAGATAGTTTTTTATATTTAACTGATTTTGTATGTTGTTCCCTCTTTGGGCCAATACTAAGGAGAAGTTCAAGTGATGCTTGTCACCTATGCTCCCATCTTCCCCTACATTATAATAGGTTTTTCCTACCTCTTCATGTGAAATGATTTATCCTATTCTACCTTTCTCTTCCTTCTGCACCCAGTATACTCCTCTTTTTCATAGTTCATTTTATTTTTGCTGGAAGTTGTAATAATAATGAAAATAGTATCAAAAATGTAGATCTAACTGGAAAAGACAAATAGTAAATAATGTTATCATAGAAACAAATGATTGAAAAAGCTGATTATAGGGTAAGATAGATAGCTCACATTCTCCTTTGATATTGTCATACAATTAAGAGAGGGAAAGGATGCCATACATTATGTTAGGGTAGGTTTAATCCTATGATGAAATAAGAATGAGAGTCCGAGGATGAAGAGGAGGAGTAATATAGTTCCAGGGCAGAAAAAAGTCCTTGTGGTCACTCACAGACCAGAATATAAGTCAGGAGAGTAGTAAACAACTCTCCTTAGGTCATACCACCTTGAAAGAACTGAAAAGTTACAGGTCCCTAGAAGTATCTCTGAAAATAGCTTCACAAAACCCCTAAAGCTTGGGACAGTGTGCCTTCTACCTTGGAAGCAGATCCTACTTTAACAAAGAGTTAACAGTCAAGTAATAGACTAAGGAAATGAGCAAACAATGGGAAAAAAATCTCTGACTCTAGAAAATTACTATGGTGACAAGGAAGATCAAACACACACTCAGAAGAAGACAACAAAATCAAAACTCCTACAATCCAAAGCCTCCAAAAAAATGTGAATTGGTCTCATGCCATGGAAGAGCTCAAAACAGTATTTTGAAAATCAAGTAAGAGAAGCAGAGGAAAAATTGGGAAGAGAAATGAGAGTGATGCAAGAAAATCACAAAAAGAACAGCTTGGTAAAAGAGACACAAAAAATACTGAAGAAAATAGCACCTAAAAAAGACTAGGCCAAATGGTGAAAGAGGTCCAAAAAGTCAACGAGGAAAAGAATGTCTTAAAAAGCAGAATTGGTCAAATGGAAAAGGAGGTCCAAAAGCTCACTGAAGAAAATAATTCCTTATAAACACTCACCAGAAGATAGATATTAGGTCCTTGTCTTCTTAAGGTTGAATATTCCCATTCCCTTAAGGAAGACTCATGAATCTTAGACATATGGGCTAAAATTATACCACCTGCCTCAGAGTTTATGTGAGGAAAGTCTTTTATAAAGCTTAAGACACTATAAAAATTTTAATTATGCTTAATGACACAAAAGATAATGGAAACACACTTTGGCCCTGATTAATTCTTCAACAAATTACTGAGTAGTTAGAGTGTTGCTAGCATGATAGGATTAGTTTCATAGAGGAAGGAATCTTCAAGGCTCTCCAATTCTTTCATTTTACAGACGAGGGATTAGAGTCTAAAAGGATGAAGTGACTTGCTGAAGGTCACAGAAGTAGTTAAGTGGCAGAGCCAGACTTTGATTCAGAGCACTCTGACACCAGGACCAATGCTCTTTCCGCAGCAGCTACCCTCCTCAAGAAGCTTATAATCTGATTTGTGAGTTAAGATGAACTGAAATGAAATAATTATCATGGTTTTAGGGAAAGAGACTGGACTAGGAAAGGAAATTTTGGGCACTTAAAGAATTGAGCTGACTATATTTACTTATAACTAGAATTCAGTTGTTTCTCCATCATGCTTGACTTTTACGACCCCATTTTGGATTTTCTTAGCAGAGATACTAGAGTAGTTTGCCATTTCCTTCTTCAGGCTATTTTATAGATGAGGAACCCGAGGCAGAGTCAATCGACTTACCCAGTGTTACACAGTTAGTAAGTGTCTGAAGTCAGGTTTGAACTCAGGAAGGTGAGTCTTCCTAGCTCCTGCGCTCAATCCACTTGCACCGCCTCCATGCCTTATAACTAGGATGAAAAGTAGTAAAAAACATTTTTACCAGGAGTAAAAACTGTCATGGAAAGCTTTCTCTGCGTGAGAATTGACAGCAAATAAAAGCTAGAGACATGGCTTATAGTTTAGAAGTACAGAACTCATCTGACCAGTTTTGTCTAGATTTTGGTGTGTTCCCCTGAATGCTATGAAGCATGCAATCTGCAGTGGAAAACCACAAATCTTTATTTCCTCGCTTTTCATGCCTGAGAACAAAGAACAATTGATACTGCTTGGGTTCCATATGAGAACTAATGGGACACCACAGTGGTATATTAAAATTGTATTGATTGAACAGACTGTTCCAGGTGACCTTCAGGCTGTGGAAAACAAATAGCTGGTGGTTAATGTTCAGGCATGACAATGAAAAGGAAGGCAAAATAGGAACAGAGTATACAATCTGTTAATGTTTTCTGGAAATCTTGTTAAGTATGAGCTAAAGTCATTATTAAGGAGGGCTGTGTAAATTAGGTACTGTAATTAGCAGTCCAAATATGGACCTTTGCAGAAGGTTATCTTTATGCTACTCATTAAAATAATTACATCATTTTGGTTAATGACTGATAGACAACTGAGTAGTCTAATAGGGATTGGAGGATTTCTCTTCGTGGCTTTCCTTTGCAAGTGACTTTCTTATTTTTCCTTTGGTGACTCTGTTCTTTATAATGTCACCTGTGTGACATTGGAGAAGGTCACTTCTCTGTCTTTTCTAATTTGTAAAATAAGGGATTTGAATGGGATGATCACTAAAGTCTCTTCTAGCTCACGATCAATGTTTCTATGATAAATTCATAATTTTCTTTATGTTGTTCAATTGTTTCAATTGTGACCCCATTTGGGGTTTTGGGGGCAAAGATATCAGAGTGATTTACCATTTCCCTCTCTAGCTCATTTTACAGATGAGGAAACTGAACAAACAGGGTTAAATGACTTGCCCAGGGTCACACAGTTAGCATCTGAGGTCAGATTTGAATTCAGGAAGATGAGGCTTCCTGCTTCTGGACCTGGTGCCATCTACTTGCCCTAATTTTCCTTTAAATGCTGGCATTTAATTTCTTTGTACACCATTTCATTCAGTTGATCTCACAAAAAAGTTACTTTTTTTCAAAATAGTAAGGTCAAGGAAGTACTAAACCCTTTCTTAATCTACTTTCATACAGTGAAGCATTTTATAAACTTTGCCTATAACACCTCTCCTTTTGCAATCATAAACCTCCTCGAGTTAAGTCAACAAATATTTAGTGAGTGGCCACCGTGTACCAGGCACTGTGCTAAGAACTGGGCATATTTAAAAAGGTAAGAAATAGTTCCTACAGTCAAAGTGTTTATGGTCTAGTGGAGAGCACTGTATTAAAAAACAAAACTGCAAACAAGACAGATACAGAGTAAATTGGAGATATCTCTGAGGATAGGCACTAAGACCAAGGAGGACTGAGAAGGGTTTAGTACAGAAGTTGAGGCTTTAGTTAAGACTCTCAGGAAACCAGTATAGCAGGGATCAGTAACCCAGAACACAGTGTCAGGCAGGTAGCAGGCATATAGTGACTACTAAGTGAATTTAATTGATTTTGGTGTGTCACTGTGAAAGTCATAAAGTACCCAAAGTAATCTTAATTGGCAACATATTGCTTCCTCCTTTCTCACTGACAGAGAGAGAGAGAGAGAGAGAGAGAGAGAGAGAGAGAGAGAGAGAGAGAGAGAACAAAGTGCAATTTTACCCTTAACTAGCTGAGTGACTCTTGGGGAATGGGCATGTAAGTGATGGAATGAATGTGATGGAATACTATTGTGCTTAAGAAAAGAAGGGGATGATTGCAGAGCAACCTAGGAAGGTTTGTATGACCTGGTGCTGAGTAAAGTGAACGGAACCAAGAGAATCATTTATGCACTGACGTTATAATGACAAACAACTTTGAAAGACTTAGAAACTGATCAGCACAGAGTGATTGTAGTTCAGAGGACTCGGGAGGAAACAGCCTATCCTTCTCCTGATAGAGAGGTGAGAATCTCAAAGTACAGAATGAGTTATACACACGTACAGGTGTGTTGTTCTTTTAGATGTGGCCAATGTGGAAATGTGTTTTGCTTTGCTATTCATGTTTTTAACAGGTTTTGTTTTTCTTTAATTTTTATCTGGGGGAGTAAGAAGAGAAGGTGGATTTTTACTGATCTTAAAAAAATAAATGTAATTTTAAAATAAAGAATTCTGTGAAGTAGAGGTGAGGGGGAAACACATTCCAGGCATAGGAGCGAAGGCCATTATTGAGATATGGGGATGGGAGGAGAGAAGTTTGGAAGAGGGTCAGGTTTGAGGAGTGGGGAAAGATAATGAGTTCTATTTTAAACATGTTGAGTTGGAGATATCTAAAGGACATAAAATTTGAAGAGTCTACTGTGATGTTGGTGATGTAAGATTGGTCCTCAGTAGGAGAAAATGGATACATGAACCTTGGAGTTACTCACAAAGAACTGATAATTAATCCCATGGTAGATAATGAGGCTACTGAGAGAGAGAAAAGAAAAGAACAGTGCATAGGACAGATTCTTGAGTTTATATTTATATATTTATATTTAGAGGGCTGAAGTCTAAGACGAGGCCAGACTGGTGGATGGGGAATTAGGAGAGAGCAGTAACTTGAACACCTGAGAAGAGAGCACCTAAGAGGACTGGGAGGTCATGTTGATCAAATGCAGCAGACAGATCAAGAAGAAGCACTGAGGAAAGACCTTCAGATTTGGGAAAGAAACGATCACTGGAAATTTTAGAGAGAGACATTTCAACTGAGATAACATCTGCAACAACAATGGCAATTATAGCTAGTCCTGATACAGAACCTACTAAATGCCAGGCACGATGCTTGCTGTTTTACAGATACTATCTCATCTGATCCTCATAATGACCCTGGAAGGTTGGCACTATTATCATCCCCATTCTATAACTGAGGAAACTCAGGCAAACGGAAGCTGTGACTTGTCCAAAGTCTGTGACTAAGCAGCAGCGACTAAGGTTAGATTTAAACTCAGGACTTCAGCTCTAGGTCCAGAACTCGATACATTGTGCCACCTAGATGAGAAACCAATTTCTAGGGTTGAAAAGTGATGAGAAGAGAGAGTGGAGACAATGCATAGAGCCAACTTTTTCTAGGAGTTTGAGAAAGCAAGGTGATATTTAGGATGATAGCTTCAGGAGTGGGGGAGGTATGATAGAGTCTAGTGGAGGTATATAGAAAGGAATTATGCATTTGGGCATTTTTTTAGGCAGCAAGGAAGGAACTAGTAGATCAGAAGATGCTTTATTAGAAAGACTGGGGAGATGATTGAAGTGGTAATCTGTTGGAGAAAATAATAGGAGATAGATTGAAGGGGAATTTATTTTTTCCATGGGAAAGAGAAATGACATCTTTTGAGCAAGTAATGCGAAGGAGATGTAAGGGGAAATATCAATGAGTTTTAAGATTAAAAATGAGAAAATATGATGGATCTCAGGGTGAATGTGTTGTTTTCTCATTAAAGTGTGAGGCATGGCCCTGAGTTAAGCACATGTAGGGAGAAGAAGGAAGAAAAGGTTAGAGGAGAGGAGAGAAGGTTACAATAGTCTCTATCAGGTGTGGGATGTAGTAGATAGATCACTGGACCTGGCACTAAGATGACCTGAGTTCAAAATTCACTTCAGACCCTTGCTAACTTTATGACCCTGGAGATGGAATCTAGTTTTTCTGGGTCTCAATGTCCTCATCTGTAAAATGAAGGTATTGAACTCGATGGTCACTAAAGTACATTCCAGCTAAAAATCTATGATAGTTATAGTCAGTTTTTCTCCATGGACCTCAATTTCCTGATCTATAAAGTGAAAAGGTTGGATTATAAGATTTCCAAGGTCTCTTCTAGCTCCAAATTCTATTATTAACTATGCTATGAAGTGAGGTACATCTCATTTTAAACACTTTCCTGAAAAGTGTGTAAGGCAAACTAGGGGTGAGTTAAATCATAGTTAAATGTACTAGGAAAGTATAATTTAAAGAAATCAACCTCTATAATTTGTTTATTTTTATGTAATCACTTTTCAGCTACTAGATTTTTTTAAAATACGGGTTTAGAAAGTGTTAATCTTTGTTTTTGTCCAAGATGTATGACATCTTCTGAATGGAAATTTAAGGAACGAAAGGCCCTTTCATGTAAACTTGTTGTAGGTGCATTTTAAAAAATGAGCACAAAGCCAAAAAGTCAAAAAAAAGATTCTGTTCTTCCTTTGCATAACATATGTGCTCTTCCCAAACTGTGAGTCAAGCTGTGCCATAATATTCCTTAAGACATAATTGCATTTACTTTCACTCAAATAAAAACAGACCTAAACAACTGGAGGAGTATTAGTGCTCATGAGCTAATATAATAAAAATGACAATTCTACCTAAATTAATTTATTTATTCAGAGCTATACCAATCAAACTAGGAAAGAATTGTTTTATAGGTCTGGGGAAAATAATAACAAAATTCACCTGGAAGAACAAAAGGTCAAGAACATTAAGGGAATCAAGGAAAACAAAAAATGAAGGAAGGTGTCTTGGAAGTACTAGATTTCAAGCTAGATCATCATAGCAATCTGGTTCTGGCTAAGAGATAGAATGGTGTGTCAGTGGAATAGATTAGGTACACAAGACACAGCAGTAAATGACCATAGGAACCTAGTATTTGAAAAACCCAAAGATCCAAGATTTGGGGGCAAGAACTCACTATTTGACAAAATCTTCTGGGAAAACTAGAGCCTGGCAGAAACTACATATAGACCAAACATTTTACATAGTATTGCAAGGTAAGATCAAAATGGTATATGATTTAGAAATAAATGATGATATATAAATAAATGTCAGATCTATGGGAAAGGAAGGAGTTTGTGACCAAATAAGAGACAGAAATTTTGGATCAAAGGAAGTAAAATGGATCATTTTCATTATATTAAATTAAAAAGTTTTCACATACACACACACACACACACACACACACACAACAATGAAGCCCAAATTGGAAAGAACCTAAAAGAAAAAAAACTCACATCAAGTTTCTCTAATAAAGACCTCATTTCTCAAATATATAGGGAACAGAACCAAATTTATAAAAAATAAAAGCCATTTCCCAATTGATAAATGGTCAAAACATATGAACAGGTCGTTTTCAGAAAAAGAAATCAAGGCTATCAATAGTCATATGAAAAAATTCTCTAAATAAACATTAATTAGAGAAATGGAAAAAACAACTCTGAGGAACCACTATCACACCTATTAGACTGATTAACATGAGAGAAAGGGGAAAAAAGATAAATGCTGAAGGGAAAAATAAGTAAACAAATGCACTGTTGGTAGAGTTATGAAATGGCCCAACCATTCTAGAGAACAATTTGAAATTCTGCTGAAGTGGCTATAAAGCTGCATACCCTGTGACCCAACAAAATTGAAGGCATGGCCATCAATTGGGAAATGGCTGAATAAACTGTAGAAGATAAGTATGATGAAATACTATTTTGCTATAAGTAATGATGAAAGGGATGGTTTCCAAAATAACATTTTCAGTTATTTTCCAAAGTACTTATGATGAAAAATACTATCCACTTCCTAGAGAAAAAAACGAATGAACTCTAGGAAAGATTAAAGCAACTTTATTTTTATTTTTTTCATAATATGATTTATATGGAAATATGTTTTGCATGACTTCATATGTATAATGTATGTCATATTGCTGGCTTTCATAATGGATTAGGAAGGGACTGGAGAGAAGGAAAGTATTTGGACTTCAAATTTTTTTTAAAAAATATGAATGGTTAAAAATTGATAAAAAATAGAATTTCTGCAAAGTTTGATTACTGGATTTGGATGAGATTCTATGTTCACATGATAGTAACTTCTTAACTTAGCTTCTGTAATATACATGCATGTATATATATGCGTGTGTGCATATACATGCATACTATATATATATATATATGCATACTTTTTTTTGAAAACTGTGTTTCAATGTAATTGATTTTCTTTATCTTAAGCATTTAAAACTATTATTTAGAGAAAGGGACTCATGGTGAAGAAGGTTTTACAAGCCTGTCAAAATGGTCCATGACACAAAAAATGAGACAAAGTGAGTGGAATCCTATATAAACTTGCTAGAGGTAGAAAGATAGTACAGTGAACAGAGTGCTCCACCTGGAATCATGAAGACTCAATTTCCTGCGTTTAAATCTGGCCTCATACTCTTACTAGCTGTGTGACCCTGAGCAAGTCAAATCCTATTTGCCTCAGTTTCCTCATCTGTAGAATGAGCTGGAGATGGAAATGGCAAACCACTCCAGTATCTCTTCCAAGAAAACCCAAAATAGGGTCATAAAGAGTCAAACACAACTGAAATTACCCAACAGTCACAACAACAACAAGCTTTGATGTATTGGTGGAGCGACATAGACGAAGAATCTGGGCTGAGATAAGTGCAGGAAGCATGGCAAAGGACATTGGATCTGGGTGTTATGTGAGTGAAAGATTTATTGGAAGAGTGGAGTCATGTGTTGGCTTCAATAACCAGTTTTCAATCTAAAGGACATATCTATAATGGAAAATTTGTGAACATTTATTGTCCTATCATGTTTATCATAGGAACATAGATGTGGTCTTGAGAGGAACCTCAGAGACCATCTAGTCCAATCTTCTCACTTTATAAAGGGGGAAACTGAGGCCACTTACCCAAGATCATAGAAGTAAGTAGGATTCCAATTATGTCCTCTTCTTTCAAATTGAGTGTTCTCTGTCTTTATCTGTATTCATTCCCACTCTTATGTGATAAAAGGAATTTGAGTAAACTAGAGTGATGAAGTTTGATTATCTGTGAACTAAAAGTCTGATGGGATTCATTTGTGGCACTAAACGACAGGAGCTGCTCAAAAGTAGAAAAAGTTTGATCCATATGGAGAAAATGATGACTTCCCTAAAGAATGAGGCTCAGGATCAGTCGTGACCTTTTTGTCTCTCAGCAGATAAGCTTTTCAAGGCTTAAGCAAAAACTCAAGCTAGAATTTATTAAGAAACTTAAGAACTAAGTACAGAGAATGGGGTCATTCTTGGAGGTAGTGTGGAATAATGGTCATGCTGGACCTGAACTCTGGAGACATGGGTGTGAATTCTGGTTGTGATACTTGTTAGCTATATGACTTGGACAAATTGAACCTCAGTTACTCCATCTGTTACCTACCTCTCCTGGAACTTGTGAAGAAAGTGATCTGTAACCATCAAAGTGCCCAAGAAATGCAAGCAATTACTATTGATATATATCCTACCTGTTCATACAGGGTTGTCCTTAAACTGGAAAGGAGAAAAGGCAGTTGGAGATCATATTCCCTGACTCTCTGACACTGTACTTTTGAGTCCCTTGTGAACCCTTAACTAAGCAAGTCCATGACATAAACATAACTTTGTCACTTCACACCCTGACAAAGTGCCAACATCTTTATTTTTAGTCATATCTATCAAGCTTTATTATTCTATCTGAAGGGAAGCACAAACCTTTACTAGTCTCAGATTTCAGTCACATACTGGTTTGTGACTATGAAATGGGAAGGAGGATGGCACAATAGAGAGATCACTGGTTCTGGCATTCTAGGATCTGGATTCAAATCCTGCCTTTGATAACTTCTTGTTGTTTTAGTCATTTCAGTTGTCAGACTCCATTTGTGGTTCTCTTGGCAAAGATACTGCAGTGGTTTGCCATTTCCTTCTCCAGTTCATTTTACAAATGAGAAAATTGAGACACACAGGGTTAAGTGGATTGCCCAGGGTCACACAGATAATTTTGAAGATAAATTTGAACTCAGAAAGATGAATCTAACTTCCTAATTTCAGACCTAGCTCCCTATGCACTGTGCCACCGAGCTGCCCTTTTTGATAGCTTACTGCCTGTGCTACCTTGGCCAAGTTTTCAGTCTGTCATGCTGCCTACCAGGTCGATGAATTTATGAACAGTATATACCGAGAAAGGCCTCAAGGGTCCTCAACGGTACAAGGAGTACCCACACTGACGCAACCATAGGTCTCAGAAGTACCAAAGAGCCAAAGGGACCTCTCCTTGTATGGTGGAATTCTTCAGATGTATAATTTATGCTGCTATTAGGTGAATTCTAAAACAAGAATAAATTAATTTCTAGCTCGTGTTTTATGTTCAGTTGAGAAATATGTTGTGAAAAAATTCTTCTCGTTTTAGCATTTGAGAAAGTTGTTACTACTTTTATTTTCACAGAAGGCAGTTTGGAGTTCATGATGCTCTAAAATAATAATGATGGACTATTCTCAGTTAACCATTAATATAACCCTTTATAGACTTCTGTGATGCTCAGCTGAGCATGTTTGAAATTTCTATCCTTAGTAGCAAAGTGTGATAATATAATAGGAAGCCAAAAAGTAATATTACAGCAAACTGCCTCAGATCCTGATTGGGCCCTTAATTTATTTCCACATTAGTATCATCTTTGCTTCTGATGCCACTCAACCATGTTTAAATAATGGCTTTAAATTTGAGTGTGAGCATGAGCACAAAACAGTGGGTGTGTTGTATTTATAATCTGACTGAAAGTGTACAGGAAAATTAATATAAAGCATTGCCCTTCCCCCTTTTCTACTCTATTCCTCAGGTCAAGGATCAAAGGCTATAGAGCCAGAAAAACCTTAGAGATCATTTAGTCTAACTCTCTTATTTTACTGATAAGGAAACTGAGAAGTTTTGGGAAGTGACTTAGCCAAGATTTCACAGGTATATATTCACAGAGGCAAAATTTGAACCAAGGTCTTGTGATGATAGATACATTTCTTTCTCTACTACTATAAATTTGCTGACTCCTGGTCATAGTAATCTTCTCTTTCTGCTATCTGGAAACTTTTTTTTTTTTTAAAGAAGAACAAGATAGGAGAAATACACACTCCAAATTATTGGCAGTAGTGTATATGTATTGTGAAATAGGTTGTGTAAAAAACTAGATAGGTCTCTCTGATAGAACAGCTATCCCGGAATACAATGGGATATTCTCTGGAGTCATTGTACTTGTACAATAAATGAATCTCTGTGGGAAAAGCATCTTTTGGGACTACCTAAAGGAGAATTATGCGTCTAATTAGGTGAAAAACATTTCACAGTGCTCCCACCCCCTTGATTACAGTAAATTTTGTCTATTCCATAAGATTTATTGGTGGACTGAGCTAAGGATGGCCTCCACTCTGATAATTAGGATCTATGCTTTCCATATTCCTGATGGTTTCTGGGATCACTTTCATAAATCTTAGTGTCACATTTCTACAAAAAAAGAAAAGGGATTTCAATAGTAGTAATTTCTTCATTTTGCATTACTTATACTGATTTGTACACAAATCCAGACAATACTTTGGTTCAGATCTGCCCACAATTATAATAAACATGTCAAGATAGTTGGGGAAGGAAAACATATCTGCCTACTCTCCTCACACAACAGCTAAAAATTGGTTCTTACTCTAAGAGAGCCTTGTTTAAGTGTGGATTGGTCTGGATCACCTCTAATTCTGGAATTCTCTGAAGGATCTTGGTTAAATGTAGCTAAAAACCATTTAGCAGCTAACATAAGCTAAGTAGCTGATCAACAAGGGTATTTTTTTTTCTGTTAAAATGTCAATTCATGGTGCTCTCTAAGGTGAGTATAAAGATTCCTAGTTTCTGCAGTAGATCAGTGTTTCCAAAGGCAGAAATTACTAATAGAAGCCCACTTTATCCAAATACCCTTTTGTTAATGTGTTTGTGGGATAATGATTGGTATTTAGGACTCATTTCTCAAATTGTAAGCATATAAACAAGAAGAAGGCATGAAGGGGAGAGAGAGAGAGAGAGAGAGAGAGAGAGAGAGAGAGAGAGAGAGAGAGAGAAATCTTGCTAATCTGCAAGGAACAGATGCTCTGTGGGGACATGATGTATCCAAGAAGAGTGTCTGCAGATGAAATAAAGTGAGTGACATTAAAGTGAAAGAATGAAATCACATAGGGGACCATTCTGTTCTAACTGACTTCGGAAGCTACAGTCAGAACAACCTTCCGGATGCTTGCACTGAGAAAAAGCAAAATTAGCAAAATCAGACCAAAGAAGTACTTACTTTCTGATGATTCATTTTCCTTTCAAGCCTAAATAAAAAGATCTAAGCACAAATTTGTGACCTTCAATACATCCAAATATACCACTTGCAATTCAAAATAGATGCTCGATTATGGTGATCTTCCCCATCCCCATTTCCCCAAAGGTAAAAATGTGAAAGTGCTTTAAAAAACTCCACATATCAGACTAATGCTTTAAGTAAATTTATACCTAAATAAACCATGGGGAGGCAGTATAACATAATGGATAGCTCCAGGAAGACTTGGGTTCAAGTCAGAGCTGGTATTTGTAGCCAGCTCCAATACTAAGGTTTTAGCGTAAAATACCAGATTTAGTTTGATGCCTTTCTGATTTAAAGGTAGTCATATAGATTCTACAGACATATGTTATTAGAATGGGAATTTGCCTGGGAACTAAACAGGCCAACGTTGGTCAAGGGGCAAACCCATATGGGAGAAAGCTCCTGGCAACTGCTCAAGGTCAAATGAAGGAAGAACTGTACTTGAGATCTATAACATTTCAACAGGCAGAAGTGTCAGAGCAAGGATATTCAAATATAAACTGGAAGGAATTATGATTGCATTGTTCTGAATGTAGGCAGCTCTCAAACTTCTACCCTCTTGGAAATCCGGCTAATAGAAAACTTCACTGCAGCATATAATTAGTGCTACATTCATGAATTTAAATTTGCATTTCTTTCTCTCAAAGAGATATGATTTTAAAGGTATCATTTATGTTCAGAAGGGGACCAATATAAATTACATATAATATAGTCTTGGAAGAATTCTTTTTTCTAGGTGGAGATCTAAACACCATAAAAACCTGGATGTATCACTTTTCTGTTGGTTTGCTTTTCAGGCATAGAACAGCTATTTATTTCTTCTACCATAAAAAAAATGCTTAAAACTCAAAGGATTTATAGGAACATATTAGCAGACACTTCAAACATAAAACAATAATGCATCATCATCATCATAAAGTCAAGGCACTTGGTGAGACTGCAGAAAGGAGATTTCATTTCCTTCTGTGACAGGTGCTGTCTGTAAAACTCAGAAACCCAGATCTCCTGGAAAGCCAGGGCACTTTAGACATTATGAATCTTTTCGGCATTTTCCCAGTAATTTCTCCTGGCAGTGGAACATCTCTGAGAAGCAGTGTTATTGCAGAAAGTGTATCCTTGTGGGCAGTCATCAGCGACTCAGAAACTTACAACTGATGGAACTCAGAAGATAGCCATCAAGTCTGAAATGACTATTTCTCAGGATTGTTGTTCAATGCCTCCCACTCAGGAAAAGAAAACCAAAGCAGAAGAGGATGTGACAAATTTAATCACATTTTCATAAGATAACATTTAATAAACATATAAAAGAGACTTGAAATCTGATCTCAGTCTCCCTTAGGCAAAGCATATGGTCTTCTTGTCAAGTGCTCATAGAGACCATGAGTATTGGAGGAGGGGAGGATAGAACAAGCCCTTCTTCCCTTATATTGGAAGTCTAAGGGACATTTAAGGTGGTAAGTCAGTCAATAAATCGTCCTTAATTAAGTACCAACTCTACGGCCTGCATAGTGCTAGATATTGGAGCTACAAATAAAGAAAAATAATTTTTACTCATAAATGCCTTACATGAGTGAGAGGGAGAACTATAGAGTTTTCTTTTTGCTTTCCATAATTCTTATAGTTTAATGAAGGGAGGAGGGGTAACTTTTTTTGTCTCAGTCACCAATTCCCAGAGCCAGTCCTTATTTATGGGGATCAATAAGGATATATGAGTCAAAACACAAGTCCACTGCTGAGCCAGATCATGTGTCCATCTCTATGGATGACATCCATGATGCCACACAGAATGTCTCACTGTGTGGGAGCTACCCTAGTCCAGCAAACTGGGGGAGGAGAGTACTGATTTTCCTTTTATTACATTCCCTCTGTACATTTAAATATTTGTTCTTCCCAGCAAATCAAGTGGGATGCATTGGCATATCTGTCCCTATCTCCAGTTTTATGTAGTACTCTGGACATTTGGAAAGGCTTAAGCATTACCTTTTTAAATGCCTTATGCTAAAAAGTATCAACAAAGTCTACATGATAGAGTTCATTTAAAAATATATTTTATTGATATCTTTTTTTATACAGTCCAAATTTCCCTCATATTCTTCTCTACTTCTTGCACAGAAAGTCATCCCATTTAACAAAAAAAAATTATAAATAAAAAATAGAAAAAGAGAAAAAAAATAGCCAAATTAATCAATACATTAAAAAAACCCTAACAATATATTCAATGTTTCACACCAGAAGACCTCCCAATTCTTTGAAGTAATGGGGTAAGATACTTATCATTGTTCTCTCTATTTATTGCTGAATCCTTGTATTTATAGACCTCTCACTTCTTCGTTTAAAAAGTCTGCATTTTATTTGTTTCCTTCCTTTCCTACTGACAATAATCTAGTATAGGCACTTACCATCTGGTTCTAAGTGGAATGAAAACAATCCCTCTCAAGTGCTTAAGTCTGATTAATTAATCAATCAATATGCATTTATTAAATATTAATTATATGCCAGATTATGCTGCTAATGCTTGAGACACAAAAAAAGTAAAAAGCAAAAACAGTCCTTGTTCTTAAGACATGTATATAAACAGGCATGTACTATATATGTGTGTACAAACATATGCACACCTATATGCATATGTATTTGTGTTGCAAATGCATGTACATATATATGCGTATACATATATGCATATGATTGTAGATATGTATATATTTACGTGTGTGTATGTGTGTGCTACAAAGAAGGTAGTCTTTTTGTTTTGGAGGGGGGATTGCAAGGCAATTTGGGGCAAGTGACTTGTCTAAGGTCATGCAGCTAGTAAGTGTAAAGTGTCTGGGGTTGGATTTCAACTCAGGTCCAGGGCCAGTGCTCTATTCACTGTGCTACCTAGTTGTCCCAAAGGAAGGTAATTTTAAACAAGAAGGCTTCAGAAGCTTAGGAGGAAAGGGAAATGCTTTATCATTTACAAAGCACTTTATATACATGATGTCATTTGACCCTTGCAATAGCCCCTGAGGTAGGTAGTACAATTATTACTGTAGCCAAAGCTCTGGATTCACCTCTGTCTTCCCCGTCTCCCTACTCAGAGCCTGAAGTACCCCTCATGGAAAGTCAGGTGGCTTTCCCTAATATTATTGGCTGGAGCCTCCATTTCATTGTTTTCCACCAACTGTTAGCCAAAAATAATTAGTACTCCAGTTCAAAATTAACTGATCTATATCATTAACTCAAAAACGGATATTTACTTTGGAGATACAGTAAAAATAAAGGTACAAATGTGTTTCCCAAATACCTGGGAAGAGGGGTTATACTATCTCAGTCCCTGGGGGGAGAGGACTTAGATTTAATGTAGTTTTTATATAGCATCAGTCCCACCAAATTCACTTCCAAATGTGGCATAGCTGACGAATGGATCTCTGCTACTGCTGGACCGACATGGATGGGATTCAGGACTTTGCTCCTTGCTATCTCCTTTCAGCAAATCCCAACAGGGACTCAAACTCCTAAACCTCTGGTTGCTTGCTCACATAACCTACAGACAGCTGGTGATGCAAAGGATAGAGCTCTGAGCCTGGAATTAAGAAAATCTAAATTCAGATACAGCCTCTGACACTTAGTAGCTTTGGGACACTGGGAAAGTTGCTTGACTTCTGTTTGCCTCAGTTTCCTCAACTATAAAATGGGGATATAACAACACCTACCTTGCAGGGTTACTTTGAGAATCCAGTGAGATAACATTTGTAAAAAATAGTTCCTGGCACAAAGTAGGTGATTAATAAATGCTTGCTCCCTGCTCTTACCTTCCCCTTCCAGCTGACCTGAAACTCACAAGATTATAAGATCTCCAATCTTCCTTTACCCGTAACAGGAAAGAACAGATGCAAAGGGGCATCCATATACTTACAGCATGTCTCTCCACAAGCACTGCCAGAGAGGAAAAGAGCCATAGCAAGACTGGGTCTCGTTGAGGTCTTTGGAATGTGCCTCATTTCAGGTTATTCAGCCAATCAGTGACTGGACTCTCCACCACATGTGTAACTGACCAGAACCTGTCTACACCGACTCTCAGTCAGTGAGCAGTACTCTACAACACATCATCAAGCCTTTCCAGAAGCAAGTTCCTCCACCTTTTCCATGTGAGGATTGTCCCTTGTTACATCACCGTTTTTGTCGTTTTGTTCAGTTGTTCAGTCTTGTCTGACTCTTTGTGACCCCACGGACCATACGGTCCATGGGATTTTCTTGGCAAAGATACTGTGCTGCTTAAGGACCCCCTATGTTATAGCTCATCCAGTGGGGCAAATGCATGTATGACCATCTATACTGACGATTTTCAAATCTACCTTTCTTGGCCTAATCTGTGTACTGACTTCCAATCTCACATCTCCAGATGTCTTTTTCAGACATCTAGAACTGGATGTCCAGTAATCACCTTAAAACTTCAAAACTGAACTCATTATCTTTCTTCTTTAATTTCCCCCTGCCTCTAACTTCCAGAAGTGGCAACTTAACAGTTGTCGGACTGAATTGAACTGAACATGTGGGCTTCTCTCCATAGATAGGAATATTGAGCTGGTTCTGGAATGGACTGGGGATTCAGCCAGTTTTCTATCTATATATATTATATATGTTATACATAAGCCTATGTTCAGTTAATATTTAGATATATAGATCAAGATATCTAAATGGAAATCTTAACTAAATATAAGTTTACGTGTAACATGTATAACGTTATATGTGTGTATACATATATACATGTATACACACACATTTATACATATATGCACACACATATACACATAAATATTCTCCAGCACTTCAGACAAAGGTTATTGTCACTCTCATCCTCTCAGAAGAAAATAATCTCCTTGAGGGCGGAAGCTGTTTCATTTTTTTCGTTTTCACCCTGGCACCCAGCACAGCACCTGGCCATGCTAAGGGTCTACTTGATTAATTCATTGATTGTATCTTCTCCACTTTCTTGCTGTTTGTTTTCATCTTAATTTCTCAGTAAAAACGCATTTTATGCCTTCCAACAATTATAATAATAGCATTTATATAACTCTTTAAGATTTATAGAATACTTAGCTAATATTATTTCATTTGGTCCTCAAACTCTGGGAAATAGGTGCTATTATTATCATCCCCATTTTACAAGAAAGGAAACTGAGGCAGGCAGAGAGCTGAGTGACTTGCCCAGGATCACATGCATGTATGAAGTGTCTGAAGCTGGATTTTAATCCCTGTCTTTCTGACTCCAGTTCTGGTGTTCCATCCGCTGAACTACCAGGCTGCCTTCAAACTGCTAATACACTTTTTACGAAGGATGATTTTCTGCTGGGCTAGTTGAAACAGGCGGTTGACTGGTACCTATAAAAACTAGCTGTGCTGGAAGCAGCAGAAGAAGCTACAAAGAGGACTCAAGGACAGCAGAGAAAGGAGGATAAAGTGCTGGAGAACGAAGGTGGATAAGATTGATCCATATGTTATAATCCAACTCAGTCTGTCTCAATAATTCCATCAAAAAGTCCTTCCATAGTCTAGCCCAGGGGAAGGATTTGTTCTGTGGAGTTTGGATTCAAAGGGCCAAGCTTGAGGACCTAGAGGGCCACATGTGCCCTCAAGGCACAGGTTCCCCATTCCTGGTCTAGCCCCATTCTACTTCAAGGTAAAAGTGTCTCCATAACTTCCCAGATGGACTCTCCATTGCAGATGGGTTGGTTTCCCCCACAGTCCTCTGATGCTCACTCTGATTCATGTGCCTTTTATAATAACCTCTGGCAAGAGATTGCCCGGCCACAAAATCCCTGGACTTTGTCATTCTTCCCACTTTGGGAAGAGAGAAAAATAACATGAGATTAGCCTTCAGGTGGTAGAATGGAGGTTTTTCAAGTACAAGGTACCATAGGAGTTTGGGGGACTCAGTGAAAACAAGAGGACAATGAAGGAAAGAAGACAGTCATCCCATAATAGCCTTGAGACTGTGGTAGCTGCTGTCTGCCCCATGGTCACTTTTATTCTTCAAGAGCATGAGAAAGAGTTGCTAAATGGACAAGGGCAAATATGTGTGGGCTCTTTATGTTACCTGCTCCAGTAACAGGAATGCTGAAACAAAGTCATCATCCCTGTACCCTAGCCCCACCTGACTACCACTTATTGTATTTTTAATTATTCTGTTAAAAAATACATTTTCCATATTTAATATTGCTTCTCATTAGCTTCCTGTGCTTGACCCTGACCTTAAATTGTCAGATGTCCCATCATTGCAGCATGAGGGTGCAATGGAAGTAACACTAGAGAAAGGAAAGTTTCTATTTCAAATCTGGGAACTCAACTCCCAACCCACTGCTCTCTAACTAGGGGTGTCAGCTCAGGGTGCAATGGATGAAGTGTTGAACCTGGAGTCAGAGAGACCAAAGTTCAAATGCATCCTGAGACATTTAGTAGCTGTATGACCCTGGGCAAGTCAATTAACACTCTGTTTGCCTCAGTTTCCTCATCTGTAAAATGAAGATAATAATAGCATCTACCTCTCAGGGTTATTGTGAGGATCAACTAAGATAACTGTAAAACACTTAGCATAGCACCTGGCAGGTAGTAACTTCCATATAAATGCTACCTACTGTTATAAGCAGGAGCCATTTTGCAACTACTCTTCATAGTGCAGAATTTCTATGGAGGACACTAGTTCATACATTTGCCCCACAGATGTGAGCCTAAGAGTAAGTAGATCTTACACTTGACTTGTGCCTTCTTTCCCCTTCTGTGGCTGCCCAATCCTCCCCATACTTAAAACCCAGGTCACATCTGACCTCCTCCCAAGAGCCTTCCTAGTCCCTCTCAACAGACACTAATCCAATTCTTCTCTGTACTCTATGCTTTTCTTAGACAGAATCATATACCTTAGCATTTCCTTGTTCTAAAATTATTGGGCAAACGTAAACTCTGTCTCTCCAACCAAATTTTAAGTCCACTGAGGGCAGGAAGCAAGGTCTGTATTTCTGTAATTGTTGCCATGCCCAGGAAAACAGACTCTTTCTGAAACCTGAACAAAAACTCCCTAGTTTAGAGTGGTGTGTGTGGGAGTAGAGTCTGGAGTTTAAAGTATGCTTATTAGCCTGCCAATCAAAGATTGTTCTCCTTGAAAAGGTAGAAAGTATTTAGTCTTTTAAGAGTTCTTATTGAATAGTGTACATGGTGTACAGAGCAGTACAATAGGCACTTGGGTAGTAGCAGTAGTGAATTCAAAAATACAAGCTGTCCTCCCTCAAGGACTGTGAAGGAAGAAAGAGACATTGACACAGGCACATCTATAACAGTGCAGTTATATTTCTTAAAACTTTTTTCTCCACAGAGCACAGCAGCATAAACAAGATTCATTTGAAAAAAAAAATTAAAGCTCTAGTCATTTAAAAACAAAATTCTCCATCATACATTAAACAATCCAATCGAATCCAATAATCATTTCTTAAGCACTACCATGTGCCAGGTACTGTGCTAAACTATGGGGACACTTAATTAGATGTATGTAAATAACTCTCTAAACTGAGTTAACACTAAGCAAGGTTGGAGAAAAGCAAGCACAATGTACCTTTGAAATGTGCTTTTGTATATGGAGAATTTGAAAAGAAAGATTTTGTGCATTTCTTGTATCCTTAGCCAGACTGTAGACTTATGCAAATAGGCATTGATTCATATTCCTATTTATTTCCTTTAGAGAAAGATGAGATTGTAGGTTCATTAAATACCAAACACAAAATCAACAATCATATTAATCATGGGCTTTAGAACTGAAAAGACCATGGAGATTATAGGATTTCAGAATTTGGAGGAGCCTTTGTGGTTTTTTGAGCTGGATGAAATTTTGGACATACTAGGATCTCAGAGCTGAGAGGGACCTCAAGGTTCATGGTATCTGGATTCAAGAGACACCTAAGGAATCTTATCTAATCTCTCATTTTACAAATTAGGAAACTGAGGTCCAGAGAATTTAAGTGACTTGTTTAGAATAACTAGCCCTTAAGTAACAGAGCTGGGTTTTGAATGCAGGTCCTTTGATTGTAGAACCAATATTTTTTTTCCCATTACACCAGGCCATCATGTAGCACATCTGAACCTCGCCAGGAATACTTTCTGTAACACCAATGAAAAGCACTCACCCCATCTCTGTTTGAAGGCCTCCAGGGAGAGGGAAACTATTATTTTTCTGAGGATGCACATTCTACTTTTGGACAGTTCTGATGGCTACCTTGTCTTTCATTACATTGAACTTGAATCTACTTCTCTGTACATTCTACCCATGGCTCCTAATTCTGCCTTCCAGTATCAAGTAGAACAAGTCTCTTCTACTACCTGAATAATCCTCCAAATACCTGAACACAATTATCGTGTTCCCTTCACAGAATCCCACAAAGGTCTCTAAGCTGAAAGGGACTTCAGAAAGCATCTGGTCTAATATATACCTACTGGAACCTACAACATCTATACTGTCTCCAACGAGCCTTTACTCCCCCATAGTGAAGGGGAACTCACTATCAAGGCAGTGCATGTTAGAACAGCTTTAATTGTTGGAACTTTTTTCTTACATCAAGCCAAAATCTGACTGTCTGTAACTGTCAACAATCGTTTACCCTAGAGTAAGTACTTCTGTCTTCTGGGGCCAAGTAGAGATAGCCTAATTCTCTTCAAATATTTGAAGATAACTATCTCTCCAACTCACCTCACCCCTCTCTGCTCTTAAATCTTTCTTTCTCCAGGCTAAACATTTCTAATTCCTTCAACAGATATTCATTCCTATGACATAGTCTGGGGGCTTCTCACCATCTTGGTCACCCGCTCTCCCATTCCCCTTACCTTGGACATGCTTCATTTTATCAACAACCTTCCCAAGATGTGGTGCCCCACCCTGAACAGCATTGTAGATGTGGTCTGATCACACTATATAATTCGCTTTCCTCTTTATGCATATGAATAAAATGAAATTGAAGAGACCACCAAGATTATTTCTTGTATGCAGTTTTTTAATAATCAGTAGTTTGTGACAGATATTCAGATTTTTCCTATAATGCTTTACTCCATTGGAGACGTGTTTATTTGGCCCATCTCTAGGGTCGTTTCACCCTTCTCCCTGATTTACAAGAGGCACCTGTAGCTGGAAGTGTGCCTGTCAAGCTTCCAGGTATGGCAGATTAAAACTCTGCTTCTGTCATCCAATATAAAATTCTCTCTGTGGCATTCAAAGCCCTTTGCACCCTGCCTCCTGTCTACATTTCCTGTCTACTTATACTTCATTCCCTTCCATGCAATGACTTTCTTAACTGTTTATCAAACAAAACACTCCACCTTCCATCTCCAGGCCTTTTCTTTGGCTGTCTTTTTTGCCTGCCTGCAATACTTTTCTTCTTCACTTCCCTGACTTCCTTCATGTCTACTCAAATCCTATCTTGTGCCTGGTAGGCCTTTTTTGGTTCCTAACAATAACTGCCAGTACCTTCCTGTGAGATTACCTTTTATTTACTTTTTATATACCCTAGTGTTTTTTTTCTTTTATGTTGTCTCATACATTAGAACTTGAAACCCTTGAGAGCAGAGATTATTTTTTCTTTTATCTTATCTTTCTTTGAATCCCCAATCTTTAGCACAGTTCCTGGCACATAGTAAGTACTTAGTAAATGTTTGTTGACGTGACTTGACCTGACTTTAATGGGGTAGACAGAAGTGATAATTCTCAAAAAGCAAACATTAAAAAGGTCTGGCTAGTAGAATTTGCTTTAGGGAGCATTAGAAGCAAGAGACATGGGACAGGGAAAGAGAAGGTAATTCCAAAGTCCCAAACCCCTGACGTGCTCTTTATGTTGTGATTCTGAGAGTAGTCCATAATAAGGCATTAGGGTGAAATACCTTGAGAATGTTTTAGTTGAGGGTTGTGTGAGTTACAAGACCTACTTAACTTTAGACTTCTGTCCCTTGACTGATGGGCTGAAGAAAAAGATTTTGTAGAGATGAGATTCAGCATTTGGCAGGTCAATTTTATGGCAAAGGAACTAGAAATCAGTTGGCAGTGAGGCCAAGACATAGAAAAAAGCATTTAAATGAAGTGGAATCTAATGAAGACTTGGTCTGCTTGTTTGGGTTGTTGCTTAGGACTAACATCATACTCTAAGAATTTCTGTCATTTTTGTTGTAGCTGGTCTTAATTTGCCTCTGTAACCTCCCTCACGTCCCTCTACCTCCATAGCTTATCCCCTAAAGAAAACTAGAAAAGGTTAATGGGTTGATTTCAAGGAGGAAGGGCAAAGGATGAAGCAAAAAGGAAAACTGCTGGCCTTCTACTCCAGTCCCACAATGACAGAGAAACTAAGAAATCTATAGCACTTAGTGGCAGAAGATACATCTGTTACCAAACATCTGGATAATTAATGGCTGGCTTATGTAAATGTGAGGCTGTGGAACAGAGGTGAAGTGCCCAGAGGAATTGGCCCCTATTTCCCTCTCCCAGGGTTCATGACAAAACAATAGCTAGATATAGTCATTGTCTTGAGGTTTGTCCTGTTTTTTACATTCGATTCTCACAACAACCCAAGAAGGTAGATGCTTTTATTTTTTTTATTATATTACATTTTTTACAAGTCCCACAGATACAAGGAAATTGAGGCATTGGAAAGTTAAGTGAATTGGCCAGGATAGGATTTGAATTTATCTTCCTGACTCCAATTTCAGTGCTTCATAGACAGATATCAGTGGTGTCAAACTCAAATAGAAACAGATCCCAAAAGGTACACGTTGAGTTAGAAAACCATAAATTGACATCTTCTATATTATATTGCATTTTTAAAGATTTCCCAGTTATATTTTAATCTGATTTGGGGAATATTGGGGAGTTTTGTATAGTCCCAGATTGCACTATCTAACTGCTTCATGATATGATCTAACAAAGATGATGAGGCTTACAATGATAAGAAACAAATATTTAGTAAGCACATACTATATGCTAAACCTCTTGGCACTGGAGGAGATAGAAAAATGAATCCCAATCTATTTTCTCCAAATTAAGAAAGCAAGCAAATAATCAACCAAAAAGAATTTGTTAAACATTTACTACATGCCAGACATTGTACCAGACGTTGGCGATACAAGTACAGCAAATGAAATAACCCTTATTCGCAATGAACCTACATTCTAATGAGAGAGACAAACATATATACACACATATAGATTAAATACAACATCAATATAAATATATAGAAATAGTTAAGTGAGGTAATTTGGGAGGAGGGCACTAAGGGCACTAGCATTTGGGGGGGATCAAGAAAGTGGTCAGTAGAAGATGGTGCTTGAGCTATATGGTAAAGAAAGAGGACTCTGAAAGTGTGAGTAAATAGGGGGTGCATTCCAGAAGGACATTACTCTCTACACAATTATAGGGAGGCTAGTATGGCCCTCATTATGAGCCATCACTCACTTGTGCTATAGTGACCTGAGTTTTTTAGCTCTGCTCTAATTGTTGCTATAAATTGGCAAATAGAAGGTGATTCTGGCCCCCATTACAGGAATTTGGACCAGAAATTGGCTGCTAAAATTTATCTCATTCCCATCATAAAACATGTTTCCTTCAATGCTTTAATGCTGTGATCAGCCATCTATGCCACCTCAGAAAGACTGAACATGTTAGAACAGAATACGGTGTTGTAATGAAATAAGTCTTTTAATAAAGTTGATTTAATATTTAATGATATGCACACTCATTTTAGTACTGTATGGTATTTATTAATAAATGTCAAGACAGGTCAAACAGCCCCATGAAAATCCTCCATGTACTCTATAATTTTGCCTAAGTCTGTCATTGCTGATGACCTCGGTAATGCTGATGTTACCCCACTTCCCTAATATGAAGGCATGCATACATGAAATGAACCTCTGGATCAGAAATTAATTTGCTGCAGTAAGATCCACAATCTCCCAAAGTGATTAACCCTTCCTGCCCCTTCTAGCATTGCTCAAAGTGAGCCTGTCTGGGGCTGACCAGAATAAGTCTAATCCTTATTCCACACAATATTTCTTCAAATACTTAGCAGAATCTGTTTCCCTAAGTGTTTTCTTCTCTAGTTTTTTTTTTTTTAATTTCTTCAATTTATCCTTATATAACAAGATTTCAAGACCCTTCACTGTACTGGTCATTCTCCTGTAGACAGAATCCCATTAGTCTGTGTCTTTAACAAAATTTGTACCCATAACTGAACACAGTAACGTAGCTGGATAGTTCTACATCCTACAGAGATTGGGTAACCTCATCCTGTGTGAGTTTTGTTCATGCCCTTCCATAAATCATCTATAGAGAGGCTACACAATGGAGCTGGAGGTGTTCTTTGAATCTTTTAACATTTAGGATAGAGCAGTACAGTACACAGGGTGTAATCCTTGTTCTTTTATGGAACCTGCCTAGCTCCTTTTCTGGTTAAACACACACATACACACCCTGATTTTTATACATAAATCATTTTTGGTAATATAAATGAACGTACGTCCATTTAGACACATGATTGCATTTTGTTATGATTTTGGTATGATTTTTTAAATGTTTTTACTGATGCTTTTTGTAGACTTCACTGTCATTTTCCAGGAATCACTTGCTCACCCCAAAAGCACCCTCTAGAAACAAATATAGTTAAGCAAAATAAAAAGGAACATTGACCATGTCTTATAATGCAGGCTATCCTCTTCACCCCCATTCTTTCTACCAAGAGGAGGTATGAATGTTTAGTCTTTAGTCCTCTGGAATTGACTGATTAGAATTTTCAGGTGACTTTTTGATGTAGAATTTAACCCCCAAATAATCAAGAGTTAAGTGAAGAAGTAAATTCAGACATGGTTAGATGATAAGCTAAAAGTGTATCAGAAAACTGTAAATGCATTGATGATTGAAAATAAATTCCTTCTTATGGAAAATCCCATAATCTTTGAATGTCAAAGCATTTATTTTATTTTATGAATTTTATTTAATTTTGTTAAATTTTGTTTAACAAGCATTTATTAAGTCCTTATTATGTAATAGGCAATGTGTTAAAAGTTTTAATAGAAAGGGGAAAAGAAATCCTGTAGAAATTTTTTTAAATGTACAGCTATTTTTAAATGAGCAAAGATTCAAATTTATTCTCTTTGCTTTCTGAAAGTTTGCAATTCACAGTTTATGCAAAAATCATTTTCACAACATATGTCTGTTGTGTTTGTAAATATTTGGAACAGAAATGCCAAGTGTAGATGCAGTAAATGGATTGCAATAACATTTTGTTGGTTTCCTGAATATCTTAGCCTCTTCTGACACTTAAAGATCTAGTGTACTCTTCAGAAGTTTACCCAAACTGAGAGCAGGCCCTTGTTCTTTTGTATGGCTTGAGCTTGATCCAGAGAATTTGGCCTTCATGGGAAATAACTTTTAAAAAATGTTGGATCTGTCTAGGAAAAAGGATGATCAAAGGAAATAAAAGGAAATACAGTATAATGAGTAACATAAACAGTGTCCTGAAGATAGAGGAATCTATTACCCAGCTTGCTTTTTCTTCTTGAATTGCTTGAGCTAACATTACTATTAGTCTCTATGTCTCAGGCTACATCTACATGGGGTTAACAATTGAATTGGAAAAGGAAATCAGTCTGGTCTGTCCCCATGGGCTATTTGGGTTCATGAACTAAAACTTCTCTCATCAAAAGTTAGGTAGATAGAAAAATATATAGATATAGAATATATTATGCACACGTATGTATACAAAAATGTATATATACATATGTGTATGTATATATATAAATGTTTGTGTATATATACATACATGTACACACACAAACGCACATTTTCATTCCTTATTCCAACTAGTTTCTTGAGTTTGCCCTGCTCATAGATAACTAAAAATTCAACTTTATAGAAAAGGCCCTGGACAGATAAAATGGGATAATAAATAGTATTTTGAGGTCCAATCTAGCTATTCTTTACAGATATAAGCTGTTTCTTCATTTTATTTTGTTTTTCATGTAGGGATTCTTTGTTTTAGCTAACAAAAATAGTTGTAATATCTATATAAAATGAAAGTGTATCACAAGTTTAACTAAACTGGAGACTGGGTGAAGAAATAGAAATATATTGGCAGGATAATCAGATGAGATAGATATTTAGTATAGTCTGACTGCCCCATAAAAATACAATTTTATTTGTCATTTGAATTTGAAAGGCAGGCACAATGAGTTAGAGTTCTTTATGTTTTTGCTTCTCACTTGGAAGAAACTGCTATGCAATACCAACAAATATGTCTGCATTAAAACACTTTAGATATATTCCCCAGTACATCTTGAGTATCATCAATATAGGTGAAAACCATTATAGTATGTGATTATAAAAAATCATCTGGACAATAGGAAAATAAAGTCAGCAAGCATTTATTGAATACCTACAACGTTCTAGGCACTATGCCAAGTGCTGGGAATACAACAGCAATGATGACAAAAACCTGTCCCTGCCCTCAAGGAACTCACAATCTAATGGGAGGAGACAATGGGAAACTGACTATGTACAAAGAAGAAGTATCACAGGATAAATTGGATATAATCTCAGAGGAAAGGCAACAAAATCATGGAGAACTGGCAAAGGTTTTCTTGCAGAGGGTGAGGTTTTAGCTGAGCCTGTAATGAAGCCAGAGAATCCAGGAGGTAGAGGTGAGGCAGGAGAGAATTCCAGACATAGGGGACAGCCAGTAAAAAGTTAAAAAAGTAAGGAGATGGTTGTGAACAGCGTGTGGATTGGAGTAAGCCATAGGGGGAAGAGAGGAAGGGGTCAGGTTTAAAAGGCAAACAGAGAATATTATATTAGACCTTAGAGGAAATAGAGAGGCAAATTTTTGTTTGCTTGTCTTGTTTTGACTAGGAAGGTGATATAGTAAAACCTATGCTTTAAGAAAATCAACTCAACAGCTGAGTTGAGGATAGAGCAGAGTGTGAAGAATGTAGAGGCAGGGATGCTGACTAGCAGGTTATTGCAAAAGTGTAGGTACTAAGTGTTCAGAACCTTCACCTGGGTTGTAAGTGTGTCAGAGGACAGAAAGGAATATATATGAAAAATGTTGTGAAGGTAGAATCAGCAGGATTTGGCATCAAATTTTATATGGTGGGGTAACAAGGGATGAAAGGTCAAAGATGACACCTAGGTTGGGAGTCCGGATTACTAAGCATTGGTGGTGCCCCTGATAGCAATCAGGAAATTAGGGAGAAGAGAAGGTCTTGGGGGAAAGATAGTAAGTTCAGTTTGGGATATGTTGAGTTTAAGATGTCTCTAGGATGTCCAATTCAAGATGTCCGATAGATATCTGGCAATGTGAGACTTTAGATTAGGACAAAGTTTAGGGCAAGGTGAATAAACCTGAGTATTATAACATTTGCATAGAGATGATAATTGAATCTGAGCTGATGAGATCACCAAGTAAGATAGCACAGAGGGAAAAGAGAACAGGGCCCAGGTCAGAGGCCTTGAGGCACACACACTAGAAGGAGTCATCAGTGTGTGTGTGTGTGTGTGTGTATGTGTGTGTTCATCTGTCATTGCCGAAGAAGACCATGCCATCAGAAAAATAATGACATGACTTGCACTTGACTTTGTTTTTGAGTGAGGGAGGGCTTTGCAGGTCACCAGCCTCACTTTTCCTCCAGAGACATATGAATCCAGTGACCAGATATTCATCAGGAGGACTGGAGACGAGCCAGGATTGTGCAATTGGGGTTAAGTGACTTGCCCGAGATCACACAGCTGGTGAATGTCAAGTGTCCGAGGTGAGATTTGAACTCCTGTCCTCCTGATTCCTGCACTGGTGCTCTATCCACTGCACCACCTAGCTATGAGAAAATATATTTACCTATTGGAAGAATAGGTATCTCCTAACCTCTTATTCACCATTTCTTCCCGATACTCAACCCTTACTTGATCCATCCATCCTATATCTTCCCTCTTTTTTATGGCTAAACTTCCTGAGAAGACCATTATAATTGATTCTTCTACTTCCTTTCTTTTTATTGTCTTTTTAACTCTGCAGTCTGGCTCTCAACCTCATATCATTATTTTTCTGATGGCATAGTCTTCTTCAGCAACGAAGGATGAACACATGATATTTTCTCCATGCTGTAATTACTCAGATGACCTTGCCTTGTTAATGGAACTGAATGCTTTGGATTTTGACAGAGCCCTAGATTATTTTGCAATTCAATGTCAGTTTCCTCACTGCTGTGCCATTGGTGAATGTGGGACATGCCACCAAGATAATTGATAGATCTTGGAACTTGTGTGACAAATAGAAAGCAGGCTAGAAAGTCTGTTTGCCACAGATGTCATGGTTTATCTTATGATGAAGTAAAATGAAGTTTGGCAAACATTTCTGATCTGAAGCAATATGGATTTAAAATATCTGAATTCCTAGTCAACTGTCTCCATTAGTTGAATAAATTTCTAAGTAAAAGAAAATTTAGAAGAAAAGCATAATTATTTTATATTGCATGTATGACAAAGTAAAATCAGTGCATATTTTGGTCTATTTAGGGGCACCTGTGATGGAGTTTCTCATCTGATAAAGGTAGAAATAATGTAAGTAAAATGCTGAATAAGCATATATTAAAAGAAATCATTTCTTTCTTACTGAAACATAACACAATTTCTGCTAAATAAAAGTGTTTGTTATCTTTCTAGGGGAATACAAGTGAAACAACCCTGCAGAAGTATAGCCTTCACAACTTTAAGATACTTTCCAAAATTTACCTTTGTGGAGAGGTTAGGGACTATGAATATGGAATATGGTATACCCTCTCAGATAAAGCAGATGTGCCATTTGGTTTTGATAAACTGTTTTTCTTTGTTTTTAGGGAGGGTTTGTGGTGGGTGGGGAAGAGTTCATATGTGTGTCTATGAAATATCTTAAAATTACTATCATATAAAGACAAAAGTATCAATAACTTTTTTTAAAGAAAATCTTTATAAATATTAATAGAAAAAAGTATAAATAATTTCAAGAAGCCCCAAAGTCAAAATTTTTCCTGTATCTCTCTGAAAGGAGGTGTGGAGATCTATGGCTATTTTGCCATTTGTCTTCTATGAGACAATTATGACTTAATCATCAATATTACAAGATATCATCATTGAACAATTTGTGAGTCTATTGATTTTCTAGAAGTTATATAGAAAGAACATATGTCCTTGAAATTCCATATTTCCATAATCAATATCAAACCAAGCCCTCACTTATTACAGAATTTAAGACTTATTCATGCATTTACCAAAGAGAATAGCTTCAATGAATTGAATAACAACACAAAAGAATAAGCTCAGCTTTCTAGGAAAATGTCAGCCTTGGTCAGTATGCCTTGTCTTATTTCACATATAATTCTGAACCTTTTTACATGTTGGGTGTTGAAAATGAGGGACAGGGTAGTAACAAATACTTGGATACAAAATAGATGCTCATTGATCGAGGGAATGTCTAAATGAGTGGTAGTATATGAATATTCCTATGCAATGAGAAACAATGAAGCACATGATTAATACAGAGAAGTGTGGGAAGATTTTTATGAACTGATGCTGGGCAAACAAACCAGGCAAAGTATAGAGTGAGAACAAGGTGAATGGAAAGAAGGGAAACAACCAAGTCACCAAAACTGAATGCTGTAAAATGTGGCCCAAAGAAAGGTTTTGAGCATGTACCTCTGTCCTTTCTTTGGAGAGACAAAGGACTCTGGGTTTGGAGTATTACATAGAATGTATGTGGTTGATTTGTAGGTTAACTTTCTAAATTTTTCACTTCTTTTTTTATCCTTTATTACAAAGCATAGCTCTTAGAAGAGGAGCAGAAAAAATATGGGGAAATGTAGATGATGTCAAAGATCACAAAAAGTGATAAATAATAAAAAAGAAAGTATTTGACATATTTAAGTAAATTGAACCTCTAGCTAATTTAATAGAAGTTCTGACAAAACTGATTTTTGTACAGATGCTCTGAAGGAGAAACTCAACAAAGCTCATGTGATCATTCCATTCAGAGAGAATATGAAGGGCTGACCTTGGAACCAGGAAGCTCTGAGCTCAATTCTTATTTCGGACACATATAGCCTGTGTGACCATGGACCAGATAACTTGCTGAGGCTCCAAACTGCAGAAAAGTTGATAATTCATATTGGTGGAAGGTGTTTCCTCACAGGTAGTTCCCTAAAAGCATGAAATCATAGTTCTAGACCACATCTCTGTCCATCCCTCCCCCAACCAAAGAAATCCAAATTCTCCAACTGGATTCCTGACCTAAAGGGTATCATGCAGAAGTAACACAAAGATGGTAGAGTGTTAAGAACTCTTCTAAACAGATCTAAAAAAATTTAGCAAACTAAATCCTGATGAGGAAATTTTTAAAAAATGTACAGTGAGTTGTCTTGCTCAACTCAGCATAGTAGACAGAGAGGGAGGTCTACTGTCACTGGAGTTGGGATAAGGGAAGGAGCATGTTGTACAGAGCCTTCTTATGCCCAGGAAGAGGCTATGTATGAGTGCAAGAGAAGATCCCGGACCATACTGAGGCTCACCAGAACCATACTAGAGCATCACAGTAAAGGAAATGGGTACCAATTGGCAACGTCAGGAAGTAGCCTGGAATAATGGGCAAGCAAACAAACAACCACACCACAATGAGCTATTATGAGGGCAAGGGCACTCAAGACACAAATAGAAGAGAACAGAATGACAGATACAAACAATGCCTCAGTAAAAAACACAATTTGGACACAAATCTAATTAGAATTCCTGAAAGACACGAAACAAGAGTTTTAAAAAGTTTTAAATTTTTAAAAGAAATGGAAGGAGAGTCCTTGAGGAAGAAATTAGAAAAGAAATGAAATCTATAGAATAAAATAAATGTAAAAGGAATTACCATCTTGGCAATACAGAAACAAAACCTTGCTCAACCAACAAACTCTTTAAAAATTCAAATGGCTCAAGTAGAAGCCAATGACTTCATGAGGCAACAAAAAAATTTTAAAGCAAAGTCTTTAAAATAAAGGCCAAAAAAGTGAAAGAAAATGTAAAGTATTTCACAGTAAAAACAATTGACATAGGAAAAAAGATTAAGAAGAAAAAAATCATCAAGCCATCTAAACATTAAGACCAAAAAAAAAAATCATAGATTTTTTATTTCAAGAAATCTTGATCTCTTAGAAGCAGAGGACAAAAATAAAAGCAGAAAGAATTCATTACTAACCTCATGACTAAAACTCCCGAATAAAAATTATCAAGAACATCATAATCATAATCCAGTTTCCAGGCTTCAGCCAGAAAGAAGTAATTGGAATACTAAGGAGCCACAATCAGAATCACACAAAGTTTAGCAACAACCCCATAAGGGAGTGGAGAATTTTGAATACGATATTCCAGAAGGCAAAGGATATGAACTTACAACCAAACTTAACTTACCCAACAAAACTGAATATAATGCCACAGAAGGGGAAATGGATCTTTAATGAAACAAAGGACTTCTAGGTCTAATGAAAAGACCAGAGTCAAGAAACTTTGAATTTTAAATACAGAAATGAAGAGAAACATAAAAATATAAACATAAATTTATAATGGTAAAGGATTAAACAAGAATGAAATGCTTAGATTCAAATATTAAGATATTATACATATTTTCTTTCTGAACCTTATCATCATCAAGGTTAATAGGAAGCCAATAAAGATCTGGTGTCATGATAATTTTAAGAAAAAAAAATTGAAGGAGACAGAAGGACACAAAGGGGGAAGAAAAGAAAAGTTAGGGAAAAACATCTTATACAATCTTGGTACCCAGGAGACATCTATACAAACAAGAAGGAGGAGGGAGGGTTAGCAGCTGACTTGTGAACCTCACTCACATCAAAATTGTCAAAAGAAGAAAATAATATCCACACACAACTAGGTGCCAAAATATATTTCATCAACAGAGAAATTGGGACAAAGGAAGAGAGACTAAGGAAGAGATTGGTCCTAAAGCAAACAAATTCCAAGGATGTACAAAAATATTAATAGATCTTTTTGAGGTGGCAAAGAATGGGAATCTGAGGAGGTGCCTATAAATTGTGGAATGGATGAACAAGTTATGGTATATAAATGTGATGGTATATAAATGTGATGGATTACTATTGTGCTGAACTCTTATCCTCATAATCCAACAAGGGTTCCCAAAAATAAGTGACCCACTTCCAGAAAAAGAGGTGAAGAACTCAGAATTAGATGATTATTTTGGGGGGGACATGGTCAATATGAAAGTCTATTTTGCTTAACAATACATGTTTGTAATGTTCTGCTTTTCTTATGTTCTTAATTGGGGAGGAGGAAGAGGAAGAAAGTGGATCTTGGCTAATTAAAACAATATTAAAAGGTATCATGCAGAAAGGAAGTGAAGGACATGGTAGACATCCTTGTATTACTTTTAGCATTAGAAATATTCCTAAACTGTGATTTCTAATCAGTAGTGTTTAAGTAACATTTTCTTCCATATCCATCAACAAAATGGCAATTGACCTTGACAGGAGGGTGACTGTCAACACTTATTCTTGCTCATTCAGTTTCCAATTCAATAGAACAGGATGAACTTAGAGAAATTTTGTCAAGTTTGAATGAGATAATCAACAGAACGATAAATCAGCCCTTATGTGTAACAGTCAATTGTTCTCTGAAGTGAGTTTTAAGTGAAGTTTGCTATAAAATCACCACTGTCTCATTGCCATTGCTTTCTGATCATCCCAATGAACACCGAACCTCAGACTCAGGAGCAGGGCCCTACTAAAGGTAAGTTCAACTTTGAAAGAACAATAAATAGGCTTGCAAGAACCAGTTGTTAAATTTTCAATGTGAGCATTTACATCTCAGAAACTGATATTGCTACATATCAGGGCTTGATTTATTTATTTTTTTTTGATTGTTTAGACTTAAGAAAATGTTAATAATTCAGATGAGATTTAAAAGTATATATATATATATATTTATGTATATATACATGCATATATATATATATATATATATATATATATATATATATACACACATGTGTGTATATACATGCATTTTCCCCCAGTGAGCCTCTTGTTAAACTTTTGCCAGCATACCCCTGAATGAAACTTGAGTGTTGCTATCCTAAACAATAGCTAGATTGTACTTAATGTGAAGCAGGAAGTTAAGAGGTCAGTGGGTAAGAATGTTAAACTTGAGTCAGAAAGACCTGAGTTCAATTCCACCTCAAACACTGCAAGTCACTTAGCTTTTCTCTGTCTCAGTTTCCTCATCTGTAAAAGTGGGGATAATAATAACCTCTACCATCTAGAGCAGTTTTGAGGATTAAATGACAGTATGCATATAAAGCATTTTGCAAACCTTAAAGCGCTGTACAAGTATTAATTAAGACATACAAAACTGTAATGCTCCTGCTCAAGAATATCTAAGCACAGACTTTTTCAGATCCTGTCACTCCCAGTAAAGAGATTGTGTATAGCTGAAAAAATATTTGCATCTTTTCCCCCTTTCATTATCCTAGCTTTTTCTTCTGCCTTGCCCAGACTGATAAGTACACGGCTTTGAAATCACCAACCAGTCCTACTGATCCTGGCCTACAAGGGAGCTCACAGTCTTCCTGCATGAGGTAGTTTATTGCTGGAGGGGAAGTGAAAAAAGAAATGAATAAACCCTAATAGTCCCTAACCATGAATTCCTCAGACTGCCTGAAGTACTGCCCACTCAGTTACCCAGGTTACAGCCTACACTACCCAGCTCTCAGTACTCTTAGAATTTTATCGATAAAATGATGTTCATAAGAACAAAGGCCTTTATTATTTTTCCCTGGAAAGGAACACATTAGCCTTGCACTGAGCTTGCTGCCCACTCTGGCCCAGTCGGCTTGTGTGCTCCCCCCTCACTTCTCATTCCCATGCTACTGCTACCAACGCTCACCATTGTTTAATTTGATGGAGCTGCCTGCCCTCTTGGTTTCAGCTAGACAACAGGTGAGCTGATGGATGATGGAGCAGCCAGAGCAGAGCACGTAAGATGGATTGTAGGACACCTGGCCTTGCTCTCAAATGCTGACTGTATCATGACCTGTCTCCCTAAACTCCATTCTTAAGAGCTAGATTACTGCTATTAAATGACAGGGAAATTCTCTTTCCAAGCAAAAGTGATTTTGGTTTTGTTTTTGCTTTTATTACAAAGCCCATATGCTTAGAAGTCCTTTTCTGTGTAATTTAAAAAATAAATTATTAACTTCTTTTGATTTTATGTCAACTATATTTCTGAATATAGCCCTACATTTCCCCATCCAGTGAGCCATAACTTATAATAAAGAAGAAAAAAGAAAGAGGAAATTGGATTCAGTTCATCCAAAGATCCCAACATATCACCTGAATCTGACAGTATATGTACTTTTCCACACCCAGAATTCCCTGTCTTTGCAAATACTGTAGTAAAGTTCATGCATTTAAATTCAAGCAAAATATGCACAAAACTGAGCTTTCATTTCATATCATCATTCAATTGCAGAGAAACAGATGACTATTCCTGGTGAATGCGTACCTGAATCTCTTAAGAACTACCTACTAATTCTTTCTCAATTCATCTCAAATGAACAGACATTTGTTAAGTGCCTATTCTGCACTAGGCAGTGATACTAAATGCTAGATGGAGAAGGAAAAGAAAATAAAAACAAAAACAAGTAGAGTGAGAGAGAGAAAGGGAGCGGATACCAAATGTGTAGGAGTCTATCCTTGTGTGAGTCAAAAGGAGGAAGAACAGACATCTCTAGCCTATTCCATTCCCCCCACACACACACCCCAAGTCTTTTGCAAGGGAGACTTTAATTCTCAACAAACGGGGAAGCAGGAGGTGGGTGCTGGAGGCCACCACTCTTCTCTATTCAGAAGGAAGGGATATAGGCTAGAATGATATTTATCTGCTTCCTTAAATATTGTTCACCTAGGAGATATGATCAGATTCCATCTAACTTTTGATTACTTTGTCATTTAGAAAGAAAAGAAGTTTCCAAGCTCTAAATAGAAGGCTTTTCTTCTTCTCCACCTAATACCAGTTCCACAATGAATATACAGAGAGTAGCAAATAAACCCATTTAGCCAAATTATCACAAAACTGAGATCAGAGAAGGTGTACATAGGAGAATATATGCCAGACAATACAGAATGAGGGAGCTCTCCTATTGGGAGAGCAAAGTAACTCAACTGAACCAAGAGAGGGTCCTGGATCTCACTCAAAGGGAAACTCCCCAAATCTCTAGCGTAGTAAGCTAAGAATAGGGCCACGATGAAGACTACCCTCTCCTCCCATGTCTCCCCAGACGTTTTTCCTTCAGCAACCTGAAGTGAGCTTTGCCCTTTCATCTTCTCTCTTGAATCTGAAAGCCAACTTGACACTGTTTGGAGAGTCCTTAAGTACAATAACTTCTGACTGTAGAGTTCCCAAATGGGAGACTAACTGAGGACTCATGCAGAGCAGAGGATCCCCACCAATAAGGGGAAAGTCCCATACCAAAGGGCTTTGGGACAGGGAATGCACAAAATCTTAGTTCCTGCTCCCAAGGATATCATAGTCTCAGGAAGGAAATAACATACAAACAACTGTATATTAACAAGATACATGTAGGATAAATTGGGGGCAGCCTCAGAGGGAAGACACTAAGATGAAGGAAACCTGGAATAAGCTTCCTTCAGAAGGTATGACTTAAGCTGAGAACTGAAGGAAGCCAGGGAAGACAGGAGGTTGAAATGAGGAGGGAGAAAGTTTGAGGCATGGGGAACAGCCAGGGAAAATGCCCAGAGTTAGGAAATGGAATAACAAAGAGGCCAGAATCTTAGTATTACAGAGTATGTGAGGTGAGGGTAATAACGTGTAAGAAGACTGGAAAGGCAGGAGGAACCAGGTACAATTGACTTTAAAAGTCAAACAGAGGATTTTCTATAGGATCCTGGAGGTACTAGTGAGCCACTAGAATTCACTGAATGGAAGTAGGAGAGGTGACATGGTCAGACCTGGGCTTGAGGAAGATCAATTTGACAACTAAACGGGGAATGAATTGGAGTTGGGGGATATTTACTTAAGGCAGGGAGATTAACCAGAGAACTGTATTTTTTCTCAGTTAAACCGTAAGTTCAAGTAAGTTTCTAAATCAAAATTAGTAGTGTGCATCACCAGTAAAACAGCTCTCTCATGTCCATGATTTTGACTTTTTCCCTCAAATCAAGCAGACAGGGTGGCTGTTTGGAAATAAGTTCCCAAAGTAGGTTGGCTCCTTCTTCTCTTTCCATTGCTGACCCTCCCTCTTCCTCAAGGTTACCTTCTCCTCAAACCTTCACACAGAACAGCAGAGGTTCTTAAAGAAAATAAAACGATGCTTTAGAAATGCTAACAGAAAGGCATAATAAGACTTGGATTATAAATTCACATGAAAAAACCCAAAGAAATAGCCTCAGACTACGTAGATATGTAAATTGTTAAAGGGCAATGCCACTCCAGATAAATCTTTTGGGAGATGAAGCAAAATAACTCAATTCCAAGATTTCATGGGATTCTATGAAATGAGATTTCATGGAAATGAAGTGTCTCACAACCCTGTTTATCCCTTAAGTGGCTGACTCACACAAAGACTTCAGTTTTTAAAAATTGAATTAATGCTCAGCTTGAGCACAATTCCTAGGATACTTCAAGGTCTGTAATTTTCTAAGTGGGGGTTCTATCACAGGGATCAAACCCTTCTGCATCTTATTAGGTCACAAATCTAAAGCTGAAAATGTCCTCAGAATCTATGTGGTCTAATCCCATCTCCAGAACGTAGAAGAATGTGGATTTATATCTGGAAAGGAACTCAGATGCTGTCTACCACTCATTTTATAGATGAGTAAATAAAGGTTCAGAGAAACTAAATGACTTGCCCAAAGTCAAGCAGGAGGTAATTGATAGCACCCGGATTTGAACTGAAGTTTTCTGATTTTAGGAGTCATTTGTACCATACTTCCTTTTATTCTTGTCAGGTAAATCATAGGGAGAGGAACAAGAAGATTAAGTTATTCTTAGCTGCCCTCACTTATTATTTTCAAGGAAAATATCAGGAGGAAAAATTCTGATTATGGAAAACACTATTAATCTTTTTCTGGTAACTTAGGTCATCTGCCTCCCAAAAACCTTGCATCAAGAGCCAATGAGCAGAGGAGTCATAAATTCATAAGATCTTGGAGCTGGGAGAGATTTTAGAAATCAGATGTAGAAATGATCTACATCACCTCAACAGAGTAACAGACATCTGGTTTTCCTTATGTAAAATATATATGCCTACATGTAACATCATGTGTATATAGATTATCTAAAAATATAAATACATTTCATGAGTGGCATTGAGAAGTTTGATGGAAGGTTTGGACCCTCTTTGCAGGAAGAGGGTAAGAAGAAAGTCAAAGACCCTGCTTTCACTCACAGAACGTTAACTGGGGCTAGGGGATGAGGGGCAACTCTAAGACAGCCAAGACTAGGCAATCTGTCCTATAGTCTGCAAGAGGGACACTGGGCCAGAATTATATCTATCTACCATTCCTCAAATATCTCTGGTCTAGGTATAAAAAGGTTCTTAATGAAAGCCACTTCCCTGATTATTCTTAAGCAGGAGGGTGTTTCTTAGACAGCATTGCTGGAGTTAGTTCATATTGGTGCAATAAGCTAATTGTTAAATTTTCATCTTGGAAATCAATCCACGCTACAAATTAGTGCTAGATTTATGGTTTTGTTGATGGTCTAGACTTCAAGTGAAGGATAAAATGTTAATAATGCAGATAAAATTTAAGTGTGTTGTGTGTAGTTTTTAGATGGCCAATAGCTAATATTTACAGCATGCTCCTGCCCTTAGCTTTTAGCCCTTCCTTACTAAATTCTTGTTACATAAAAAATCACCATAGATAGGAAAACCATTTTATTCAATTTAGATGACAGGGAGAAATAAGAAAAGCATTAGAACAGAACATACCGAAGAGTACACAAGAATGAGCTTCAGCAGGAGTGAGATAAGGTCTCAGTTCAACCAAAAAAAGAGAGAAAATGATCTCATCCCATCTCAAGAGTCTATAGACCTTCAAACAACTTCAGGGATGTACTAGGGCTAACTATCCATGAATATCTTCCATTTCAAAATTTTTGTTTCTCCACCAATTCCTTGGATTTCCTTTTTCCATGTGTCTTTTCTGTAGCATATCTGGAACCAATTCAAGTAAACCCCTTACTGTAGATACATATTATTCTGTCAGTTAGAAGCCATGTAACCCCCGCCACATACACAGCACAAAGTATAGGGTTATCCATCTCCTGTCTCCCCTGGGTGAGAACTGACTCACTCTTGAATAAGAGTTGATCAAGGGAATCCCTGAGTAACTGAACAATATAACTGGACATGCACACTGGCCTCTTATCATGATTCTATGTTTCTATATAGGACAAAAAGGAGACCTTGAGTCCTTAGCTGCTTTCTGTTTCCTTCCCCAAACACAGATCAGCTAATATGTTCCTGGCCTTTTTTCAGTAACTTTGGGGGTCAAGAGTTACTCTTGAGTACTGGAATTTCAGTTGGAGACTTCCCCAATAGCATACTTCTGGAGAAAAAAAGATGGCTTCCTCCAGGAGAATTCTACAGCTGAAGGACTAAAGAAAGCTGAGCTCAGCCAGTCAAGAGAATCTGTACCTTATGAGCTGCTCAGACAGAAAAGGCCTGCAATGAGCAAAATCTTTCTCCAGACATCACAGAGAGGGCTTTCCACCCTTCATGAGGAATATAATGACTGCAATAAGCTAATTAAGTTTTGGGGGCACGGTTTTGGAGGCAGTTAGGTGGCTCAGAGGATACAGTGCCTGATCTGCAGTCAGAAATTCCCGAGTTCAAATCTGGTCTCAAACTCTTACTAGTTGTGTGACCATAGGCAAGTCACTTAACCTCAGTTTGCCTCAGTTTCTTCATCTGTTAAATGGAGATGATAATAGCACCTACCTCCCAGAGCTGTTTTAAAAATCAAATGAGATAGTAATTATAAAGTATTTAGCACAGTGCCTCACACCTAGTAAGCACTATATAAATGTTAGTGTTTATTAGGCATTGTTATATTTATTCTTTGAGGTTTTTTGGATAATATGTATTTTCTGTGGTAGAAGAAAGAAATAACTGTCCTTTATGTATAATGAGTGACTTTTCTAGGATACCCTCTGACTTTCATGTTAGGGAGGCCCTAGACAGTAGTCATAATTAATCATTGTTTCAGATATATCCTCAGATTTTTCACTCTGGGGAAGAGGCAGAGTCAGCAAGTAGAATTTGAGCCCTTTGGGTAAACTCCTCCAGTACAACTTCAGGTCTGTGTCCATCTAGAAGCACAGCTTCCTTCTGGACTCCTGGGTACACTTGATTGTCCGTTGGATTCTCACACAAATAAAGAGAGAGAGATCGATCGACATTTCCTATTCTTTTACCTAAGATTGAAATGATGGCTTTGCTCACCTCAAAATCATCTTTGGTTCATGTGCATTGGTGACTTATAAAGGGGGCAGACTTTTAAGTTTCCTTCCCAGTTCCATTAAAAATATCATGCTGACTTTAAAGCTAGTACAGCACTTTAGAATAAAACATATTTAAAATATTTTTGATGCAGTTTTTAATGATTTATTACTGACTCACTCAGCTCATCATCAATCCAAGACATATTGAGCCCTAACCTTCTGATTAACCTCTATGTTTCTATCCTACACTGGTGCACATTCCCTGATCTCCACTGCTGTTGTGTAAGAGACATTTTCCTTAATTCAAAGGACCAAATATGGCGGTACTCCAATGCCTATCAATACAGGATGTTGGAGGACACTGCTTAGACCATCTTATCCAAGTTCTTGTAATCCTTTTCAGACATTCACTCACTATAACAACTCTAATTTTTCCCCAGGAATCTCCTGCCCACTTTCCTTTTGGGACAGGCAAATATTTTTATAGTAATCTTAAATTTGGGTAAACAGAAACACTCTGAACTTAAATCTCTGAAGCAGAAAAATCTACCATCTGTTTTCTCTCTGGAAAGAACTGCAAAGGTCTTAAGAACAGATGATTGATTTCTACACATTCCTGCAATTCAGAACATTGTATGGTTGGGTTTTTTCCAGACTTCGAAAAAGGCCAAAAGAAAAACGGGGAGAGAGAGAACATAAATGTCATTAAAATATATGTATTTTTGTGACAGAAACTTCTGAAAGACTCACAAAGTTTAGGTGTGTATACACACACACACACACACACACACACACACACACATATTGGATAGTCCTGCTCTGTGGAGACCCTTTCTATTGGATACTGTAATCCTTGCTGTACTTTCAACACATAGTGATGACAAATGTATAGCTACATATATCATCAGCTCTAACTTTTTAACTCCCCTGACCAAAACATTTCAGTACCTATCCAGCTGCTCCTAAGATAAAACACAAACTCTCCTGTTTGATATTTAACACTTTTTACTCTCTGTTCCAACCTTTCTTGCCAAGCTAAGTATACATTTACTCCTTCCATACTCCAGGCTTTAGCCAAACTGTCCCATTTACTTTTCCTTGTAGATGACCCTCTAGCTCTCACCTCCATGTGACATCCCATGGCTAGAATGCCATCACTCCTCACCTCTACTTTATGGAATCCCAGCTCCCTTGAAAGCTCAGTTCAAGTCCCACATCCTTCCAGAAGCCTTTCCCAGTTGCCCCACTTATTAGTGCCCCACCATGTCACTGTGTATTTTTTTCCATAGCCTGTATTTAATCTACATGGAAGCTGCATTGTAGAGTGTTAGCTCTTTAAAGGTAGGAACTGCCTCACTTTTGTATTTGCATCCTTAACACCTAATACAATATCTTATACCTAGTAGGCACTTAATAAATATGTTCATTGATGGAATCATCCACTTATTTACTTTCTCACCTTCTTACTTAAGTGTCCTGAATGTGATGTCCGTAGCTGTCATTTCATTATCTAGAATTTTCTTACTCTCTTTCTCTCTCTCCTCAAACTTCCCATTCCATCCTGGCAACAGGAAAAAATACAAATATTTAAATCCACCACCTATAAATGTTTAGCAGTGTTCCAACTGGTTGGCATTTCCACCCATGCATGAAAAGCAGAAGAGCCAGCCAGCCAGTCAACTTAGGGAGACATGTTGTGCCTTTAGACGTGGAATGCTCCCAATCCCCAGTTCCCATGAAATAGGGAGGCACATGAGATTAATGAGTTAATTCTTTCTTGACATACAAAATTATTGTTGCTATTATTGTTCCTGTTTTAAAATACAGTAAATTAAAAGATTTAGCACACTTCAATTAAAAACTGGTTGCCTACAATATAAATAATTAAGAATGGTTTCAAGTTTTATTTTCTATTTGAAGTGTATTAGATGGAGCCACAATAAAGTATCTATGGAAAGACATGGATACAAATTGGACAGGATGAGAAAGAATAGAGGAATGACGTGCTTTGATGGAAACGGATTTTCCACCAATGAAACCATGGTTCCATCACAATATAAAGTAACTTTATGAGGAGCTTCACACTAGAATAAAGTAGTGCTGTACTTCAAGAAGTAATACCCATAAAAAGAAATCCAAGGGAAAGAGCATGGAGGCATGGTGGAGAGAATTTGGAGAAACAGAAACAATTTTGACATTGAAGTCCCACACATAGCCACAAGGATCAATTTTAAAATTTTCAGTTTCAGTATTTACTCTTCAGAAATTAGTCAGTGCTAAAAATCAGGATTTGACTTGTGCTTTTGTTGATTATCTAGGTTTAACAAAGTGATGGAAAAAATGTTAACGAAAACTGAACTCAAAACCTTATTATGTGTACATTTTTCTTCAAAGACTCCATTGTGAAGTATTTTGCCAGCACATCCTAACTACAGACCACCTAGAGAGAAAGCAGAAATAGACAAGGTCTCTGGGAAACAGATTACAAGCCCAATCAAGGGGCTCTGATACAATAGTTATGGAAAATTGCTGGAGTTCTCCCTGCTAAAAGCAGTATAACTAATAATCTCTTCCCTTACCTTAGTGACAGTTAGGACACATGTCTTAACTTCTTCATATATGCCTCACTACTCACTAGAACAACAGGTTTGTCTCTGAAACTCATAGTTCTCACAGAAACAGTGGGTGTGGGAACGAAGCCATTGCCTCTATCTCAGCACTGCCTCCAGACCCATTCCTCATAGTTCCCGCAGAAATAGGTATGTTCTTATACTCCACCACAATCACATCATCCATTTTGCCCAAGACAGGACCACAATGCCTAAGTATCCATCTTCACCAGACAGTATCATAATAGCTAGCCAATCAGGAGATAGCACCACCAAGATGTACAACAGGATACTTGACCATCAAACTGTAGAAGGGGCTCACCCTTCAATAACACGTGAGCAGTAATAGTAAAGAACTGACCTAGACTGAACTTGTGATGTAGAGAGGCTTATATATACATACTCCCCACCAACTGTAAATCTCAAACTATAATAAATATTTCCAACTGGCTTGGAGTTGATCTGAGTCTTTGAAATTTTTTAGAGGCATCCCACTGCAATTCTACATGAACCTCATTACTGGAAGAAGTCTTTTCTCATCTTTTTTTCTTCCTCTTACTCTCCTCCTACAATTCATAAAGCACTGTGTGGTAACTCTCTATTTCACCTATCATGCCATGTGGTGGCATAGCCATCTGTATTTGTGTGTGTATGTTTTTCCCATTAATACTGTGAGGACTAAATGTTGCCTTTTGACCCCCTCTCCAACTGACCAGCAGAGAACTCTTCACATATTAGAAAATGAATACATATTTCTTCATTGATTGGCATCTTAATGAGGCATCCCTGTGTCTGGAGTATTTCTAACTTGGGGATTTCCAGGTGATTAATAGTAAAATCTGACCTAGTTGATTTCAAGGTACCAGTTGCTACTATGGGCCTTCCTTGAAGTGGAGAGGCACCTAAGGTTGGGTTCTTAGGGAAATGATCCATCCCCAATTCATAGAGGACTTCATTGTCAGCACCTCTCCTTGCAATCTCACTTTGATGACTTCAAGGCTTTATGGATAAAAAGTACCTCTTGATCACAAAAAGATTTCAATTCACTCTTATATATGAATAAAAATCCCTAACATGAAGCAATATCATTTAATCTGTTTCCAGAATAGTGGCATTCATTATCTCTGTTTTCAGTTTAATCCAAAACAAATGTACTTCATTTTAAATCAACAGCAACATTCTGTGGGCACTCCTCTTGTTAAATAGACTAACGTACCCTGGGCTACATTGTATTCCGTAATCAAGCAAGAGCCTTCAAGTAAAGGTGAAAGCTTAAAATTTTTACTGAGCTGACCACTTTAAAAATACCTTCATTTTCAGAGAGAAAACTATTAACAAAGACCATCAACATCCTGCATAATTAACTATAAGAGACATTTTTATTTTAAATTTATTTTCCACTCTGTATCCATGGATACCTAAGCCAAAAAAATGGGACTGAATTATTTCTCCTCTCCTGTTCTGATATTGGTCTACATTACCAACTAGGTTATAGGTGGGGCTTTTCTCACTCCCTTTGCATGTATACATATATCCATATATACACACATGGAATTATCTTTCTGGAAGTCACTTCTGAACAAAAGCTGCTGATTAGATATGGTCATTTTTGTTCCAATAGATGTCTTTCTCTAACCTATATTTGATTTTTCTACTCCATGTTAGGATGTAAGAAGACTTGGACTTGTGCATCTTGTTTTTCTCCAGAACGTGAATGATTGTATTTCAAATCCTGCTAGTTAATTTTACATAATTTAAGCCTTTATTATGTTTTGTTCATTCATTCTTGAGATTGAGAATAATATATACCAAAGATAGAAAATAATCATTAAAAGGGGATTGGAAAATTATTTTGTTCTTTAAGTATAAATAATTTGAACTTAGAATTTTAAAATAACTTCCCTCAGTTTCATCTACAGGGTGAAAGGTTGTATCACTTGACCTTGGATAGTGGGTTGCTTGGTTTCACTATTCTTCGTGCATGTACTCCTGTGGTAGGAAAGAGCATTTATGACACTTTGAATAAAAATCCCAGAACCTGACTCAATTTCCAAAATCAAGACCATAAATAACATTTCTAACAATGTTAAGGGCATAAAAAGTTAGGAGAGATATAATGAACATAAGACCATGGACCAAAAAGAACTTTAAAAGTTGTTACATCCGAATCATTCAAGAAGCTTTTATTAAGCACTTATTATGTGCCAGGAACCATGCTGAGTGCTTAATATTAAGAAAGGTTAAAATATAGTTCTCTTAGCCTCTAATGACCTGAGAAGTACTAGGAAAAGGGAAAAACATGTAGAAGAAGGAAACAGTTTAACAATGTCATGTAATTTTTTTAAAAGGGCATTGGATATGGACATGGTAGATAGACAGACACAGAGAGACAGATAGACAGGAGATAGATGGATAGATAGAGCACTTATTGAAAGCTTACTATGTTCCAGGCTCTATATTAAAAGTTGTTGGGGGAGGAGCCAAGATGGCGGAGTAGAAAGAATCACGTATGCTAGCTCTGAATCCACAGCCCATAAATTTCCTGTAAAAAGAACTCCCCACAAATTCTGGAGTACTGCAAGTCATGCACCAATGCAGTAAAAGAGATTTCCATTCCAGAGAGCCCTGGAAAGCCATCCACAGGGGTCCATCGCACTCTGGACAGCGGAGCCCATCCCTGAGCTACCCTGGCCTCGCGGCCCCAGAGGAGCAGATGAGAGCAGGCTTCAGGGACGGAACCTCCGGTGGCCGTGAAGGTCCCTCCGCCTACAGGTGCTACAGGTCAGTGAGAGAGACGTCTGAGCTAGCCGAGAGGGGAGCGGGGTGTCTCCGTGACTTGGGGTCCCTCGGGAGGCAACAGCAGAGGCAGCAGCGCCCGGGACTCCCACAGCAGACAGGAGCTCCATTACCGAAGGTCTCTGCATAAACCCCCTGAGGGAACTAAGCCTGGGAGGTGGCCTTGCCCCAACCTGCTCCATTACTGAAGGTCTCTGTATAAAGCCCCTGAGGGAACTGAGCCTGGGAGGCAGCCCTACCCCCACCCCAGCACCAGAACTTAAGCTCACATTGAATAGCAGCCGCTCGCACCACTGAAAGCCCTGAAGCTGGGAAGCAGCATTTGAATCTCAGACCCCAAGCACTAGCTGGGTGGATCTAGGTGGGGGTGGACAGGAATCTCAGAAGTAAAGTAACTGGCTGGGAAAACGTCCAGAAAAAGGAAGCAAAATAAGACCATAGAGAGCTACTTTCTTGGGGAAGAGATGTTCCTTCCTCCTTTCATTTCTGATGAAGAAGTACAATGCTTGCCACCAGGGAAAGATGTGGAGGTTGGGGCCTCTCTATCCCAGACATCCAAGGTGGATGTCTGGTGGGCTCAGGCCATGGAAGAGCTCAAAAAGGATTTTGAAAATCAAGTTAGAAAGGTGGAAGAAAAACTGGGAAGAGAAATGACAGAGATGCAAGAAAAGCATGAAAAATGGGTCAATACCTTGGTAAAGGAGACCCAAAAAAATGCTGAAGAAAATAACACCTTGAAAAATAGGCTAACTCAACTGGAAAAAGAGGTTCAAAAAGCCAATGAGGAGAAGAATGCTTTCAAAAGCAAAATTAGGCAAATGGAAAAGGAGATTCAAAAGCTCACTGAAGTAAATAGTTCTCTCAAGATTAGAATGGAACAGATGGAGTCTAATGACTTTATGAGAAACCAAGAAATCATAAAACAAAACCAAAAGAATGAAAAAATGGAAGAGAATGTGAAATAATATCTCATGGGAAAAACAACTGACCTGGAAAATAGATCCAGGAGAGACAATTTAAAAATTATGGGACTACCTGAAAGCCATGATCAAAAAAAGAGCCTAGACATCATCTTTCATGAAATTATCAAGGAAAACTGCCCAGAGATTCTAGAACCAGAGGGCAAAATAAGTATTGAAGGAATCCATCGATCACCGCCTGAAAGAGATCCAAAAAGAGAAACTCCTAGGAACATTGTGGCCAAATTCCAGAGTTTCCAGGTCAAGGAGAAAATATTGCAAGCAGCTAGAAAGAAACAATTCCAGTATTGTGGAAATACAATCAGGATAACACAAGATCTAGCAGCTTCTACATTAAGGGATTGAAGGGCATGGAATAGGATATTCCAGAGGTCAAAGGAATGAGGACTAAAACCAAAAATCACCTACCCAGCAAAACTGAGTATAATACTTCAAGGGAAAATATGGTCTTTCAATGAAACAGAGGACTTTCAAGCATTCTTGATGAAAAGACCAGAGCTGAAAAGAAAATATGACTTTCAAACACAAGAATGAGAAGAAGCATGAAAAAGTAAACAGCAAAGAGAAGTCATAAGGGACTTACCAAAGGTGAACTGTTTACATTTCTACATGGAAAGACAACATTTGTAACTCTTAAACTTTTCAATATCTGGGTAGTTGGTGGGACCACACACACACTCATACACACACACACACACACACACACACACACACGTACACACGTGCGTGCACACACATATACAGAGTGAATTGAATAGGATGGGACCATAAAGAAATTAAGGTAAATCGTGAAAGAGAAATGTAGTGGGAGGAGAGAGGGTGAAATGGAATGGGGTAAATTATTTCTCATTCAGGAGGAAAGCAGGAGACTTTTTAGTGGAGGGAAAAAGAGGAGAGCTGAGAAAAAAACATGAAGTTTACCCTCATCACATTCGGCTAAAGGAAGGAATAAAATGCACACTCATTTTGGTATGAAAACCTATCTTACAATACAGGAAAGTGGGGGAGAAGGAGATAAGCAGGGTGGGGGGGATGATGGCAGGGAGGGCAATGGGAGGAGGGAGCAATTTGAAGTCAACACTTGGGGAGGGACAGGATCAAAAGAGAGAACAGAAGCAGTGGGGGGCAGGATAGGATGAAGGGAAATATAGTTAGTCTTATGCAACATGACTGTTATGGAAGTCATTTGCAAAACTACACAGATATGGCCTATATTGAATTGCCTGCTTTCCCAAAGGGAATGGGTGGGGAGGGAGGGATGGGGAGAATTTGGAACTCAAAGTTTTAGGAACAACTGTTTAGTATTTTTCTTGCTACTAGGAAATAAGAAATACAGTTAATGGGGAATAGAAAGTCATCTGGCCCTACAGGACAAAAGAGAAGATGGGGACAAGAGAAGGGAGGGATGATAGAAGAGAGGGCAGATTGGTGATAGAGGAAATTAGAATGCTTGGTGTATTGGGTTGGGGGGAGGGGAGAAATGGGGAGAAAATTTGGAACCCAAAATTTTGTGAAAATGAATGTAAAAAGTTAAATAAATAAACTTAATGAAAAAAAAAGAAAACACCTAAAAAAGAATTACAAAGAGATGGGGTGCCCATTTGGCTCCATGACATGAAATAGGCCTGGAAGGAACATGAAGATCCAGACCTCACCGAAACAAAGTGAAAGATACTTATCAAAGTTGAGGGACCAAGGAGTAGACTACAGATTAGTGGTAGTGATGAAATGGAGTTGATAACCCAAGTTGAAAAGATGAGCTGGGTTAAAATAATGGTTCTGTCATTTTCTAGCTTTGTACTCTGGCCAAGGTGTTGTACTTCATTGAACCTCATCTATAAAGTGAGTAATAATGTACTGTATTAACAGTTATTCTAAGGAAAACCCTTTGTGCAAATGGTAAAGCATCCACTACATCAATACTTCTATGGATCTGTGATCTTACTTTTGTGGGTGGGCATTCTTTCTGCTAGAGCAACCCATAATTTACCCATGCCTTTTTTTTCATCCTGTGATATTCTTATCCATGACCTTCAACATATCTTCTATAGATCATCTCCTCAACATGCAAAAGTCTTTCTCTAGGTCTCCTAGCATTTTATGGATACAAGTGCAACCAACTCTTGACTTGTTAAATGTGAATTATTTTTATTGGAGAATATTGGTGAGATAAATATTAAATATGAAGTTCAATTAGAAACAAATAATTATTGATTGTTCACTATTTGTGAAGCTCTATGCTAAACTGGAGAGATTAAGGTGAATATGACTGCAAGCATTAGAGTTACAAGGAATCTTAGAAATCATAGAAACCAACCCCTTAATTTTATAGGTGCAGAAACTAAGATTAAGTATAGGGAGTAGATTATGTATGAGAGATTAAGTGACTAAACCAAGGTCATACTTATAGTAAGTAGCAGGCACTCCAAATCCAGTGCTTTTTTCAGTCTGTTTCATATGTTAGTGTTTTCTCTCTGCTACCCTGTAAATTGTTTAGAGGAATTCAGCATCTATACAGCTCTAGGCATTATGTTAGTTATTGGATATATAAAGACAAAAGTACAACAGTCCTTGCCTTTCAGGAGACAACATGAACATATATACATTTAGATAGATCGATAGATTGATAGATTGATAGATAGATAGATAGATAGATAGATAGATAGATAGACAGATAGATAGATAGATGTGTATGTATACATATACACATCCATATGTATATACACACATACATATACATATATGCATATAAAACAAGGTAAGTTTTTGAGGGAAAGTAATAGCAGCTAGAGGGAGGAAGGAGATATGAATCTGGAAACGCCTCACATAAAAGCATCATGAGTTAAATTCTAAAAAATCCAGAAAAATATACAGACCCTTGGGGAGCTTTGCTCAGATCTCAATTTAAAAAGGAAGGAAGGGATATCTTTCAAATTTCCATCACATTTATTTCAGTGACTAACTCTCCTGAAGCTCAGAAAGTTGAAATACGTCTTCCCTCTCCCTCCTTAAATGTCTCTTTCTTCTCCAGTCTCATAGGAAACTCTGATGGACCTGAGAATTTCCCACTCTGGATAAGGTTCACCTCATCACAGAGCAGAGAATGAGGGAGAAGGATGGGATGCAGAATGCAATCTTCCTTGACCACACTGTCTAAACACTTCCTTCAGACAGACATGGTTTCCCCATAATCACTGTGACTCAGCAGCCTGTCCCTGTTGACACCCAGAATGGTTGATGCCACCTGGAAGATCATTTTAATTCCTTCATAAAAGAATCTACTGACCACAACAGCATACTTTTCAAGTTCAGTAAGTCATAGCATAGCCTGTAGAAACAAGAGGGACAGGTGATGGCGATCACACCAAAATCCTGCAGGCAGGGCAACATCATGGAGTACAGTGGGGCATAACATTGTACTTACTCCCCAAAGACACCCCACCTTATCAATGTTTCAACAATTCTAGTGTTATAATAGTCATGAAACAGGCACTGACCCAAAACCCCAGCAGTTTCAAAGCTTCTTATTCTTTCACAAAGGAAAAAATAGTCAGGGTAGCAATGTTCTTAGTATCTCTGGGTAGCTGGAACAGTGCCCAGTACCTTTCACTCATCGCTCTGTCTTCAAGATACCATTTTTCAAACTACCTTGGGCTCACGAACAGTGGCAGGCCCATAAAAATACCAAATATGACTCTTTCCTTCAATCAACCAACAAATGCTTATTAAACACCTACTATGTGCCAGGCACCGTGCTTGGCACTGGGGATACGAATACATGAAAGGATCATACATTTGACTGAGGGGGAGAATAAGTACATATAAGCATATATTGCATAAATCTAAAATGAATAAATACAAGTGCATAAAAAATAGTGAAATGAAAGTAAACATGTCCAGGAAGGCAAGAGTGCTCAGGTGAATAAGCAAAGGCTTCCTGCAGAGGATGGTGCTTGACTTACATTGTAAATAAAAGCAGGATTATATGAGGCAAAGGCTAAAGGAGAGTACGTTGTAAACAAAATAAGTAGAGAATAGAATGACTTTTTAAAGCTATTCATAAATGAAATTAGCAAATACGCTTCTGTTGCACATAATCGTCATTTCTTCCTAATCAAATATTTCTGTCACATTTTGCAAATTTCTTAACTTTTCCCCATAACAAACCTATCTGATAGGTATAAAAGTCATTATTCCCATTTTATTAATCAGCAAGTTGAGACTCAGGGAGTTTCAATGATTTTCCTATAATCACTCAGTTAAAATGGGTAGACCTAAGTCTGAGACTTCACCTTATTTTCTAATTATTTCATTTATTCAACAAGCAAGTATTAAACATCTGCTTGTGCCATGTACATGGAGGGGAAATACAAAAATATAGCTATTTCTGCACTTAAAAACTTACTATCTATTATGGAAGGATGGAACAGTGTGTACACAGAAATATTTTTTTTAAATGATAAAAAATACAAAGTAATTTTAGTAGAGCTAGGGACTGTGAAGTACAAGGTTAATGCTCCTCTCTCATTCTACAAAAGAAATTAAGGAAAGTGACCTTGAAAGTAAAACCGAGGGGGAAGCTCTTAGCTCCATCATCTTAGCAGAACATATGATGTTTTTGTATCTTTGCACTGCAGAACTCAATCTTTTAAAATACTAATTATTCCTCATATAGAAAAACTAGAGCCCAGAAAGGCTCCATTACTTACCAATGGTAACACGGCTGTCAGGAATGTCGCCAGAATGAGAACTTAAGCTACCCAAACCCATCTCTGTGCACTGTCTAGTCGACATGTGGTTTGGGAAGGTTCATTCTGACCCTGCTAGGGCACCAGATGCCATCTCAGTCAGCATTTTCAGGTTCACCAGGAAAAGGAGAGACCTTAGTTCCAAAAGAAGGACTTTTCTCTGAGGATAGAAATCACTCAGCAGAACAGAATGCCCCTGCAGAGATAGAGAGGGAGATTAGGCTTTAAAAAAGATTCAAGGGGGGCAGAGCCAAGATGGTGGAGTAGAAAGACAAAAAAATGTAGACTCTCCCCCCACAGCCCATAAAAAACCTGTAGAGAGGGACTCTCAACAAATTTTGGAGCAGCAGAAGTGGGGAACAGCAGAGTGGAGGAGATTTCCAGCCCAGGGTGACCTGAAACACCCACGGGAAACGTCACTTGCACAGGATCCAAAGCCAAGCGTGGAGCGAAGCCTTGGCTGCACTGCAGGGCTCGGGAACAGCCCTTGGGGGCAGAATCTCGAGTGGCAGCAATGGGACCTCAGATCCCTCAACCCACAGGTGCCAAAGGTCAGTGACAAGGGTTTTTCAGCTAGCTGGGAAAGGAGAAGGGCCTTCACATCCGGCAAGTGGCAGGAGTTCTCAAGGCAGCCCCTACAGCAGCCCGAGACAATTGCTGGATCATAAAAACCCCTGGGGGCACTGAGGGAGCTGGTCTTTATCTCGCACTGAATGGTGGCCCTGCCCCCACACCCTGACGGAATACTAGCTTGGCAGAACTGGAGGCCAGGTGACTGTGGAAAGGATATTCTGCTAAGATTTTGGGCACAAAAATCCTTCCCTGCACCCAGACCAGTACATACTTGATTGTGCCACCTTGGAGGAACTGAGATCTTACAGGTCCCCAGAGTATACCTTACTCTTGACAAAGGACCCAAAAGTCAAGTAACTGACTGGGAAAAGGCCCAAAAAAGGGAAAAAAATAAGACTATAGAAGGTTATTTCCTTGGTGAACAGATATTTCTTCCCATCCTCTCCAATGAGGTAGAACAATGCTTACCATCAGGGAAAGACATGAAAGTCAAGGCTTCTGTATCCCAAACATCCAAAATAAGTATTCAGTGGTCTCAGGCCACGGAAGAGCTCAAAAAGGATTTTGAAAATCAAGTTAGACAGGTGGAGGAAAAATTGGGAAAAGAAATGAGAGAGGTGTAAGAAAAGCATGAAAAGTGGGTCAACACCTTGCTAAAAGAGACCCAAGAAAATGCTGAAGAAAATAACACCATTAAAAATAGACTAACTCAATTGGCAAAAGACATCCAAAAAGACCAAAGGAGGAGAAGAATGCTTTAAAAAGCAGAATTAGACAAATGGAAAAGGAGATTCAAAAGCTCACTGAAGAAAATAGTTCTTTCAAAATGAGAATGGAACAGATGGAGGCTAATGACTTTATGAGAAACCAAGAAATCACAAAACAAAACCAAAAGAATGAAAAAATTGAAGAGAATGTGAAATATCTCATTGGAAAAACAACTGACCTGGAAAATGGATCCAGGAGAGAAAATTTAAAAATTATGGGACTACCTGAAAGCCATGATCAAAAATAGAGCCTAGACATCTTTCATGAAATTATCAGGGAAAACTGCCCTGATATTCTAGAACCAGGGGACAAAATAAATATTGAAAGAATCCACCAATCACCTCCTGAAAGAGATCCAAAAAGAGGTAAACTTCTAGGAACGTTGTGGCCAAATTCCAGAGTTTCCTGGTCAAGGAGAAAATATTGCAAGCAACTAGAAAGAAACAATTCCAGTATTGTGGAAATACAATTAGGATAACACAAGATCTAGCAGCTTTTACATTAAAGGACTGAAGGTTGTGGAATATAATATTCCATAGGTCAAAGGAACTAGGACTAAAACCAAGAATCACCTACCCAGCAAAACTGAGTATAATACTTCAGAGGAAAAAATGGTCTTTCAATGAAACAGAGGACTTTCAAGCATTCTTGATGAAAAGACCAGAGCTGAAAAGAAAATTTGACTTTCAAACACAAGAATAAAGAGAAGCATGAAAAGGTAAACAGCAAAGAGAAATCATAAGGGACTTACTAAAGTTGAAATATTTGCATTCCTACATGGAAAGACAATATTTGTAACTCTGGAAACTTTTTTCAGTATCTAGGTAGTTGGTGGGATTACACAGAGAGGGAGAGAGAGAGAGAGAGAGAGAGGTAGGGAGGGAGGGAGAGACAGAGAGCACAGGGTGACTTGAATAAGATGGGATCATATCTTAAAAAAATGAAAATAAGTGGTGAGAGACAAATATATTGGGAAATGAAAGGGAGAAATGAAAGGGGCAAATTATCTCTCAGAAAAGAGGCAAGTAAAAGACTTTTCAGTGGAGGGAAAAAGAGGGGAGGTGAGAGAAAAAAATATGAAGCTTATTCTCATCACATTCAACTAAAGGAAGGAATAAAATACACACTCATTTTGGTATGAAAATCTATCTTACAATACAGGAAGGTGGGGGAGAAGGGGATAAGCAGAGTGGGGGATGATAGAAGGGAGGGCAGTGGGATGAGGGAGCAATTGGAAGTCAACACTCTTGTGGAGGGACAGGATCAAAAGAGAATAGAAGCAATGGGGGGCAGGATAGGGTGGAGGGAAATATAGTTAGTCTTACACAACATAACTATTATGGAAGTCATTTGCAAAACTATACAGATAGGGCCTATGTTGAATTGCCTGACCTCCCAAAGGGAATGGGTGGGGAGGGAGGGATGGGGAGAAGTTGGAACTCAAAAGTTTTAGGAACAACTATTGAGTATTGTTCTTGCAACTGGGAAATAGAAATACAGGTAGTGGGGTATAGAAAGTTTTCTTGCCCTGCAGGACAAAAGAGAAGATGGGGATAAGGGAAGGGAGAGATGTTAGAAGAGAGGGCAGATTGGTGGTAAGGCAATTAGAATGCTAGGAGTTTTTGGGTGGAGGGAGGGGAGAAATGGGGAGAAATTTTGGATCCCAAAATTTTGTGAAAATGAATGTTGAAAAGTTAAATAAATAAATTAAAAAAAGAAAAAAGAAAAATAAAGCAACTTAAAAGATGAAAAAAAAAATGGCCATTTGCTGGAACATATTACTCAAAGTAACTTACAGTGCTTTCCCATCAACCTCCATGACTTTATGTTCTGTCTTTGTGTCTAGAATGAATTTCTTGCCTGTCCCTACCTGCTGCGTCATGACGTTATTGATCCTCTTGGAGAATGATGTTCAAACAGTAACCACAATCTGCTGCCATTGTTGTTTAACTTCAAGGTCCAGTTCAGGTTCTACTTTAAATAATATGCCCTCTCTTATCATTCCTGCTACCACTGAATTATTTTTCTTTGAATCTCAAACTATTGTTTTTGATCTATCCTGTACATATAATTATATTATCTAATTTGTATTATACTTATCTACATGTTTCCTGCAGCTGTATTTTAAGTTCCTTTAGGGCCTATGAGTTAAATTTCATCTTTATGGCTTCCAATAGTCCCCTAAACATATTAGATGCCTAATAAATGTTTGTAGAATTTAATTGAATTGATAAGAGGGTATAGAAGAAAACACAGTACAAAAAAAAATAGCTAAGTTCAGTGTCATAGAACCTAAATTCAAATACTAGGTCTTACTATTTTAGTATCTGTGTGACCTCAAGCAACTTACTAACCTCTCTTGACCCCAGATTCCTAATTTAAAAAATGAGGGAGTTGGAATAGGTGGCTTCTCAATTCCCTTAGATCATGAACTAGGAGCCTATTTTAACTGGCTGAGTGATTTAAAATTTGGTCAGGTCAAAAGAAAAATAAAGACACGAGTGGAGGCACACAGTCAAAGTTTAAAACTTATTTTCTTATGCCAAGATATTGGGACTCTGGCAAAAAATAAGTATAATCTGAGTTGGTTATTAGATTTGACTCAGACTTCCTGTGTTAGTAGATAATGAAAACTAAGTCCATAGAGAATATGAAATATCTATATCTCAGTCTTGCTTATAGATTTCTTTACTTTTTAAAATGTTGCCATAATGACTATATCCATGGGTACAACTCCAGTAACAAGCAGCTCATCCATGCATACCTAAATAAAAATCACAGGTAGCACCTAAGTGCTTTGGAACAGTTAAAGAACTAACCCACAGAGTCCATAGAGACTTCCATAATGAGGCTCCTAATCTCAGATTTCAGGTTTTTTCTGGCAAAATGAAGCAAAGATTAAGAAAATTATCTGTAAGCAGTCAGATAAATGACCAATTTCTCATGTGAGTAACTAAGGGTAAGTCTTATTTTGTGTGGATTACCAGGATAGTTGCCCTGATTCTTCATTTTACATTATTGGTTGATACTACCTAACAGCATTTCACTCACTATCCCATTATGCCAAACTCCAAAATGAGCAGTGCAATCATTTTTCTTTGTTTACTCTTTCTTGTAGATCTAAGAGTTAGGCAGAGAATAAATATTGGTGGTGTTGGTCAGTCATTTTTTCAATAGTATCTGACCCTTCATGATCCCATTTGAAGTTTTCTTGGCAAAGATACTGGAATGATTTACCATTTCCTTCTTCAGCTCATTTTACAGATAAGGAAATTGAGGAAAATCAGGTTTAGTGACTTGCTCAGTCACCTAGCTGGTAAGAGTCTGAGGCTAGAATTGAACTCAGGAAGAGATGAGTCTATCTGATATCAGGCCAGGTATTTGTGAACAAAGCTGTTCACAAATATTGGTAACTCCATTAAAAAAAAAGAATAATTATAAAATATAATATAATATAATATAATATAATATAATATGATATGATATGATATAATATGATATGATATGATATAATATAACATGACACATATCCCTTTTACCTGTATATCTCTACTCCTGTTTCTTCTCCTTCTCAAGAATGCCCAGTTTCCAGTTTTGAGAAGAAAATTTGATTCCATCTCCTCAAAAAGTTCTCTCTTTTTATGGCAGCAGGAATAACTCAATTTTCCTTATCCAAAGAAATAAAAAAGTCAATGGCTACTGAAATGTAAAAGAAGATTGCATTATTCATACATCTTTAGCTGCTCTTACCAAACCCTTGAAAACTCTGTCCAAGGAAAATTGTGATCTATCTCAGCAGGATTTGAGTCTTCTCAAGTCATCTTCTCAGTAGAGGAAATAAAAAGAAACTTACCTGAAAAACCTCATCAACCTTCACTTTTAGTTGTCAACTACCTACTTTTAAAAGAATCCTAGAACTCAAAGTTTTAAAGATGAAAGTTGAGGATTATTTTTTTTAATATAAATTTATTTATTTAACTTTTTACATTCATTTCTACAAAATTTTGGGTTCCAAGTTTTCTTCCCATTTCTCCCCTCCCCCTACCCCAATACACCAAGCATTCTAATTTCCCCTATCACCAATCTGCCCTGTCTTCTATCATCCCTCCCTTCTCTTGTCCCCATCTTCTCTTTTGTCCTGTAGGGCCAGATGACTTTTCTATTCCCCCATTAACTGTATTTCTTATTTCCTAGTAGCAACAGCAATACTAAACAGTTGTTCCTAAAACCTTTGAGTTCCAAATTCTCCCCCAAACCTCCCTCCCCCACCCATTCCCTTTGGGAAGGCAGGCAATTCAATATAGGCCATATCTGTTGTAGTTTTGCAAATGACTTTCATAACAGTCATGTTGCATAAGACTAACTATATTTCCCTTCATCCTATCCTGCCCCCCACTGCTTTCTGTTCTCTATTTTGATCCTGTCCCTCCCCAAGAGTGTTGACTTCAGATTGCTCCCTCCTCCCATTGCCCTCCCTTCCATCATCCCCCCCACTCTGCTTATCTCCTTCTCCCCCACTTTCCTGTATTGTAAGATGGGTTTTCATACCAAAATGAGTGTGCATTTTATTCCTTCCTTTAGTCGAATGTGATGAGGGTAAACTTCATGTTTTTTTCTCAGCTCTCCTCTTTTTCCCTCCACTAAAAACTCTCCTGCTTGCCTCTTGAATGAGAGATAATTTACCCCATTCCATTTCATCCTCTCTCCTCCCACTACATTTCTCTCTCACCATTTACCTTGATTTCTTTTAAGATATGGTCCCATCCTATTCAATTCGCTCTGTGCTCTCTGTCTCTGTATGTGCGTGCATGTGTGTATGTGTGTGTGCATGTGTGTGTCTATGTGTGTGTGTGGTCCCACCAACTACCCAGATACTGAAAAGTTTTAAGAGTTACAAATATTGTCTTTCCATGTAGGAATGTAAACAGTTCACCTTTGGTAAGTCCCTTATGACTCCTCTTTGCTGTTTACCTTTTCATGCTTCTCTTTATTCTTGTGTTTGAAAGTCAAATTTTTTTCTTTTCAGCTCTGGTCTTTTCATCAAGAATGCCTGAAAGTCCTCGATTTCATTGAAAAACCATTTTTCCCCCTGAAGTATTATACTCAGTTTTGCTGGGTAGGTGATTCTTGGTTTGAGTCCTAGTTCCTTTGACTTCTGGAATATCCTATTCCACGCCCTTCAATCCCTTAATGTAGAAGCTGCTAGATCTTGTGTTATCCTGATTGTATTTCCACAATGCTGGAATTGTTTCTTTCTAGCTGCTTGCAAGATTTTCTCCTTGACCTGGGAACTCTGGAATTTGGCCACAATGTTTCTAGGAGTTTCTCTTTTTGGATCTCTTTCAGGTGATAATCGAGAGATTCCTTCAATACTTATTTTGCCCTCCGGTTCTAGAGTCTCAGGGCAGTTTTCCTTGATAATTTCATGAAAGATGATGTCTAGGCTCTTTTTTTGATCATGGCTTTCAGGTAGGTCCCATAATTTTTAAATTGTCTCTCCTGGATCTATTTTCCAGGTCAGTTGTTTTTCCAATGAGATATTTCACATTCTCTTCCATTTTTTCATTCTTTTGGTTTTGTTTTGTGATTTCTTGGTTTCTCAGAAAGTCATTAGCCTCCATCTCTTCTATTGTAATTTTGAGAGAACTATTTACTTCAGTGAGCTTTTGAACCTCTTTTTCCATTTGGCTAATTTTGCTTTTGAAAGCATTCTTCTCTTCATTGGCTTTTTGAACCTCTTTTGCCAATTGAGTGAGCCTATTTTTCAAGGTGCTATTTTCTTCAGCATTTTTTTGGGTCTCCTTTAGCAAGGTGTGAACCACTTTTCATGCTTTTCTTGCATCTCTCTCATTTCTCTTCCCAATTTTTCCTCCACCTGTCTAACTTGATTTTCAAAATCCTTTTTGAGCTCTTCCATTGCCTGAGCCCACAGACATCCACCTCGGATGTCTGGGATACAGAGGCCCTGACCTTCACATCTTTTCCTGATGGTAAGAATTATTTCTCGTCATCAGAAATGAAAGATGGGAACATTTGTCCCCCAAGAAAGTAGCTTTCTATGGTCTTATTTTTCTTCCCTTTTCTGGGCATTTTCCCAGCCAGTTAGTTGACTTCTGAGATTCCTGTCCACCCCTGCCTAGGTCTGCCCAGCTAGTGCTTGGGGTCTGAGATTCAAATGCTGCTGCCCATCCTCAGGCCTTTCAGTGGCAGGTGTGGCTGCTATCCATTGTAAGCTTAAGTTCTGGTGCTCAGGTGCGGGCAGGGCCACCTCCCAGGCTCAGTTCCATCAGGGGGTTTATGCTCAGACCTTTGGTAATGGACACAAGCCCCTGCCTGCTTGGGGAGTCCTGGGGCCACTGCTGCCTCTGCCGCTGCCTCCCGAGGGGGCCCGAGCCACAGAAACACCCCGCTCCCCTCTCGGCCAGCCCAGATGTCTCTCTCACTGACCTGGAGCGCCTGTGGGTGGAGGAACCTTAGCGGCCACTGGAGGTTCTGTCCCTGAAGCCTCCTTGGATCTCCTCCTTGGACCTGCGTGGCCAGGGTAGCACAGGGGTGGACTCTGCTGTCTGGAGCACGATGGACCCCTGGCGAAAGCTTTCCAGGGCTCTCTGGAATGGAAATCTCTTCCACTGTGTTTCTGCGTGGCTTGCACTGATCCAGAATTTGTGGGGAGTTCTTTTTACAGAAAATTTATGGGCTGTGCTTTCGGAGCTAGCATACGTGAATCTTTCTACTGTGCCATCTTCTTGTATTCACTTCCAAGGATTATTTTTGTAAGTAACTGAGGGAAAAATAAAATCCTAAATAAATTTTTTTTGAAAAGGGATGATAGACACTACACAAAGAAATATAGTAAATAAAACCAGATTATATTAATTAGAATTTGTCAGAATAGAAAAGGAATGGAGCTTAATTAAAGGCTTTTGAATTTGTTCCAGTTCCCAATTCTTGGCAGACATGACAGAGCTCACTATGCAAGTTCAAAGAGTATGTTACACTCAGTGTAGTCAGTCAACAACACTGTGGAATCTCTTGAGTACTTGATGAGGATATTTCATATTATAGTCTGAAATGTGTACAAAGTGATTCATTTTGTAAGAGACATAAATGACTAAGTTGAGCCAGGTTTTTCATTGATTACTTTTTCTAGAAAAGGAAATTTCAGTAGGTTTGGGTCATGTTCAATTAAATCTCTAGGGTTCCCATGTCACGAAGTTTCGTTCCATCAATCACCCAGTATTCTGGACATATAATTGTAGAGGATGGATGATGATGACTTGTGCATCAGAATGGTCGTTTGGACCAGACCACTGCCAACATGGAGGAGGCAAAGTAGTGAAACAGAGTGTGAATCTGGAGCTTCGGACATGTGGAAGCTGCACGCTCATGGAGAAATCACTTAACCTTTCTGAATTTTCTTAACTATAAAGTGGTGGTCATTGTTGTTGCCGTTCAGCTATTTCAGTCAAGCCTAATTCTTTATTTTGGGTTTTCTTGGAAAAAGTTCTAGAGTGGTTTGCACACTTGTCCAGTTCATTTCACGGATGAGGAAACTGAGACAAACAGGGTTAAGTGACTCGCCCAGGTTCACACAGCTAGTAAGCATTTAAGGCCAAATTTGAACTCAGGAAGAGGAGTCTTCCTGACTCCAAGCCTGGCACTCTATCCGCTGCACCGCCTAGCTGACCATTGCAATATCTACCTTATAAAATTGTGGAAATAATGTATGTGCAGTGCTTTGCAAAGTTTATATACTGTATCTATAAATATCAGTTATTCTCAAGATTAATTCCACCACTGAGAGCCTAGGATTTTTGTCTCTATAAATTGTTTTTCTGCCATTAACATTTGAAAATCATGTTTTTTAAAATTGGCATTTATTGAACTTTTTCCCTGTTTTGTATATGGTATTTAATAAAGTCACAATTTCACTGAAGGAAAGCATGAGGTGATAGAGAACTAGTCTTGAAGTCAGTTCAAATCCTGTCTCTGTCTCATACTGACTTGTGTGATATACAATTCGTTTAACCTCTCAGATCTCTCAAGACTGTAAGTCTGAGAAAGTGCCTACCTTCATCGGGAGAAGGACTTAGGTCCTCTAGGAATTCCTATGCACAGTTTCACTGGCTTGTATTATAAAGGTCACTTAATGATATAAATATATTCTAAAGTTCTAAATGCATTTGACCACAATTTTGCCACAAACACACTAGTCGTTTAATGTTCCAGGATTTCAGGCATGAGAATAGTCAATGAAAGTCATTGACAAACTGTTATAGGCACACTCTAAAAATGAGAGCAGTTCGTTTTAATCATAGTGCAAATAAGCTAAAAGTCTCTGCCCTCTTCTGAATCTGAAACTTGAGGCTTTTTATTTATGGAATGTTCTGAGCTCCTGGTACACAGGGCAGCATACCTCCGTTTCTTCTTTCAGAGCTAACTGAAGGTTAAGACTAATTATAACCTTGACTTCATTTTCTATACTAAATCAAAGGTGTTAATGTCTGTGAAACTCTGACCTGAGTAGCAGCAACTCTCAGCTTCTCCTTGGGGTCTTCTCAATTACACAGTTACATTTCTCTTTTCAGGGTCAGGGTATGCTGACAACAGAGGTAAGTATTCAGATGATTTGTGTTTCTCTCCTTGATCCGGAAAACAGACTGAAAATCTCTAGTAGGCAGGCTTTCCTGACAAGTTTCCTGTGCCTCCTACTTTTAGCTGACTCCATAAATTGAAGAAACATTATTTCCTCTCTATTCTCCCCACCCAACCACCAACATAATCTCAAAGTAATGTTATATCTAGGCAGAGACACATGACCCACATATTATGTTTTGCAGGAATATTGTACCAAGGAAATTATATGTGAATACTGTACTTTGATTTGTCCAGTACTTTTTCTGAATTCATTTCAAGAACATGAAAAAAAATGTCCATAAAGTCTCATCCTTGTTGTGATGAGGGACCTCATCTTTGCTCTGCTGATAAAGAAACTGAGAAAGATTCAAGGAGTAAGAAAACAAAAGGATTTCTAGTTCTATGGTAGTGTTCTACTGATCTATAACCAAAGTGTTTCAATAGCATGGATCAAACTAGTGGAAGTCCTGTGTGCAGCACGACATGGTCTCTATTTAAGTCACCAAATTCCACCAAAGTTCTATTCTGCTACCTCCTCATGATCTGGAGATGATCCTGGGTTCTTGAAGGCTATCCCCATAGAATTCAAGTTTTGACAAGTTGTACCAGGTGGGAAAGTCTCTAAGGTTAGGTCCAGTGACAAGTTGTAAGTCTGTCATTGAAGGGCTGACATTCTGAGAAGTAGGACTTAGGGAGATGGCCACCAAGTGATAAAAGTTTTGACCATAGCAACTATGGCATGGAATAGCTGTAATTCAAACCAATGGAAGAGATATCCATATGAAAAAAATCATAAATCTTCAGAGTGAGTATGAATCACCAAATGAGAGATTTAACCTCGTATGCCTTCACACCCAATCTGCTGTCTCATCAAGATTGTGAGTACATTGATTGCCATTTGGTTTTTGGTTTTTGCTTTTGTTTTATAAGCAGAGAGCTTTGACCCAATTCCTTATGCCTTTGTATCTCAGTAGACTCAGGAAAATCAGCTGATATTTGAATAAAAATTGGAACCTTGTTCTAGAACTGAATTCATTCATTTTCATTTTTATGTGGACTTGATTATCTTATGATATTTAAAGCAATAGTGTCATAGTAAGAACATGGGGTCTCAGTATCAGGAGCCCTGGTTTTTAATGCTGGCTCTGTTGCTTACTAGTTGTGTGACCTGGAACAAGTTCCCTCATCTTTGAGTCTCATTTTCTTCATCTATTAGGGGGAAGAGTAATACTGTCTATCTTACTGTACAGGGTAATTGTGAGGAAACTGTGAGATATCATATAGGAAATAAAAATGTAAATCACCATTACTACAAGCATTCAACATGCTATTAAATTAGATCAAATTAACCTCCAGATGTCCAACTGGATAGGAATTAAAATATCTTTAAATTAACATATTTGGGGGAGGAATGTATAAGCCAAACAGAAACAGGGAGCTTCTCTATATTATGAGGACATTTAACACTATACAACAAATGGAAATTTTGGAATGGAGTAGAGAAGATTGTGTTTCTTTTGCTGGAAGACTAACCTATAGTCTTCAAGTGGTGGCTATAAAACTACTTGTTAGCCATGTCATAGACTAATTAGGGATTGGACTAGATGATGAAGCTGAAAGGAACTTCAGAGTCCATGAAGTCCAAGGATAGGGATAGAAATAAAGATAGGGATAAATAGGACTAGGGTTAAGTGTAACAGTGAAAGGGATAAGGATAGCAGTGGGGTAAAGTTATAAGGATAGGTTGTGCTTGTCCTTCATTTTCAAAGAGGAGCATGACATCAAGGAAATGATGACATGACTTGCAGTTTACTTGGATTTGAGTGAGGGAGGGCTGTGCAAAGTCACCAGCCTTGCTTTTTCCTCCAGAGCCTGACTGGAGATGGCCCAGGTTGCAGTGGGAGAACCCTGGCCCTTTTAGGCTAAGGCCTTTTCAGGTTCTCACTTTGAGTGAGGTAACAGTGAATAGGCTTCTTTAAGAAGTGAAAGGGACAGGGATAAGAATAGAGCTCAGGATAAGGACTGCACCTGTGGAACACTGTTCTGGGAGCACCATGCTAGGTTCTGGAAGAGATATCCTTAAATAGATAATGGCTCATGGAATCACAGATGAAAGCTGAAAGAGACATTAGAAGGTATCTATTTCAAACTCTTCATTCTACAGATGAGGAAACTGAAGCCCAGAGAAGTTAAATAGGCTGCCCAAGGTCATACCAAAAATAAGTAGCAGGGATGAGACTTGAATTCAGGTCTTCTGATGCAAATCCAGCACATCTGTTTGTCTAGTAGGGGGAAGATAAATGCATATATACATGAATGTATTTTTCATGATATTTGCTGAGTACATTAGAGGGTTACAAAGCCAACTTGTCTCTGAAGTTTGAAGAGGAAGATCTTTAGCATTAGTAGAGAGAGAGGAAGTTGGATTTTATGGTAGCTAAGTTCAAAACTTCATTAAAATTCAAATTAGTGCCCTGGAGGCACTTTATTAAGGAATAATTACAAATTATAATTTTAAATTAAATGAGAACTCTAGAGGAGAAGATGGGAAGGAAAATGGACAATTCAAAACAGAAAGTGGTACAGTTTACCAAAGAAATAAACTTTTTCTTAAAATTGGAATGGACTAAACTTAAGATAAATTTGTAAGTAAAGAAATGTTCAAACAAACTCAAAGAGTTGAGAACAAAGCAGTAAATGAAATAAGGTGTATGCCATCCCAATCAACTGACCTAGAAAAAAGACCAAAGAGAGATAATCTAAGAATCACTGGCTTGACTAAAACCATGATTTTTTAAAAAAAGACCTGGATATCATGTTTCAAGAAATTGTAAATGCAAATCTCTCAACTTATTAGAACCAAAGGGCAATGAGAAAGTAGAAGGAAATCATTTCTCACTTCTTGAAAGAGACCACTAAAATGAAAACTTCCATGTTTCCATCACCTCACAAACAAATTTAGAAGAGCAGACACATTAAACACAAATTTTAGTGATAATAACTCAATAAAATCATATGCAGTAAAGCACCTTTGAAGAAATGATTAAAATTCATTTTAGACTCAGGTCACAGAATAAATCATGGAAATTATAATTTCATCAAAGATGATGAATCAAAATTTTTGAATTGTAGACCAATTTCCTTAACAAATAGTGATGCAAAAAAATAAGTAAAATACTAGCAAGGAGACAACAATAATATGTCATAAATATCATGCACTATGACCAGGTGGGATTTATATATTAGGAAAACTATCAACATAATTGACTATGTCAATAACAAAAACAACAAAAATCATATGAGTATGTCAATAGATGGAAAAAAAAGATTTTGACAAGACTTATATGAAGTAACGTAGAATAAAGTGAGTCGAATTCAGAGAACAATGTATACAGTAACAACGTTATGAAGAAAAACATCTTTGGAAGACTTTTCAAGGCAATGACCAACCAGAATTCCAGAGGATTGCTGATGAAGTATGCCACCCCACCTTCTGACAGAAAGGTGATGGATTCAAGGTTCTGAGTGAGACGTACATTTTTTAATATGACCAGAGTGTAAGAATTTGTTTTACATAATTATATATATTTGTTACAAGAATAATGGGTTTTTTTTCTTTTTTTAAATTGTGGTAGAGGATCAAGTTGACAGAGAAAAAGGTAAAGGTTTATTGGATTGCAGGAAAAAGATAAAGGAAGAAATTTGAAGCATCTTAATGCACAAAAGAGAAGACCATGGAGGTCAGAAGGAAATGCAGACAGGCAGGATAATTTTGAATGTTTCAGTATGTATTTTTTAATACACTTAAAGAAAGTCAAGCTCTATATAGAGATCCATAGTTTCATGCATAACCCTGCTTTCCTATTCTACTTTGCATGCGGAAATTTTCATGTTATTTGGCGTTGAAGTTGAACTTAATGAAATTTAAATTAAATTTTGTTCTATGCATTGGAATTTTAAACGTTAAACTATTAAAATACAAGGTGTGCCTGGTAATATACTGAAGTTGGCATATACCATCTAAGTGCAATAAAACCACAGTGGTGCAATGTTATGAATCTTCTAACAAAGACCTAGACAGAGAAATAGATAGCTTTTTCCTTCAAAGAAAAAAAAGAGGCTTTTTCTTTTAAAGCCTCCTGTTATATCTTCCTTGCAGGAGTAGGGAGAGTATGAGCAAACATGTGCCTGCATGTCCTTTTCCATTTTCTGCTTGACCTACATTTTGGGAAACTCATTGCCATTGCATAGCTCTTTGACCTTTCTCTTTCCACCCTCCCCTCACACCTCCTGAAATTATTAGCTATCTCTTGACATATTGTTGGATGAGTAAACTAATAGCACCATTATTAGACCAATGTATAGCTGATAAAATCCATTTATGATGATACAATGATTATATTCTTCCTCTAGAATTCTATTTCTAACAAAAAGCCACAAGCAGTTTACGTAACTTCTGATTAAAAAGGAAAAACCAAAAGTGTCAAAACTATACAAATAAGATTTAATATCAGTGATATAGAATGCTTATTGAATTGCTAACTTTCTCCTAGCAGAATTATTTTTTACGTTGATGTGATAAGCCAAGGAGGAACAGCTGAAAGCATTCTCTTAATATCCTCTCAATTTCCTCCAATGTCTTCTTTACATTTTGATGGATAGAGAATAATTACATTTCAATGTCAACTGTACGCAATCAACTAGAGTTATATTGGTAACTAACTTCAAATTGATTAGAATGGGAAAATAAATTTTCATCAAAATATATTGCGCAGTGTTTGAAATTCATAATATGCTGGCATCACAGGTTTTTTAGGTAAATTTCAAGTACAACAAGGAGCTCAGCATTAGTCTACATTTCCACTAATTACTTTTGTAAATAAACCATTAGACTTATTTATCTAATGTTTAGGACAGTCAGTTGTCCAGATGACTGGAAACAAGATAGTATTTTAAAAATTAATTACTGATTTTCATAGTCATCTCTTCTTTAAATTTTTTTTTCTTCCTTCCTTTCTCTCTTGAATTTCAGTGCAATATTTGTGCAGTCTATCTGTTATTCATCACTTTGAATACTTGATCAACCCACCTCACTTTCCAGTCATGCATGTTCTTTATTAAATTTCTTTTAGAAAGATAAATCTTGCATGTAAGTCACCACTGGTAATATGTTAATAATATATACATCCATTGTAAATTTTTCTGTCCCCTTTGAATCCCCAGCAACTATGATTTTCCTGAGATCCTGTTGTTTTATGATTTGCAACCATATAGAACCACAGGTATAATATAGGGGTTAAAAGATGTGTTTTTGTGTCAGGGAGTTGCTTCTGACCAGTGAAAAGACAGAAAGGATTTAAATTATTTTTATTTTTAAATATTTTTCTTAGTTCTGATTTTAGATTAAAATTTGACCATCTCCATAGATTTAATTTAAGCATAAGATTTTCTTCTCCATCAGTTCATTTTCTCCCATGGTACATACATACATCTTGGTTATGATCATTTTAAGACTTCAGATTTTCATTTAGTCCTTGTCATTGGTAGTGGTGCTAAAGATTCAGTAAAGTAGAAAACAAATTAAAATCCTTATCTATCCATGAAACTGAATCCAAATGTGGCAAAAGGTTTGAGGTTGTTCCTCTCTGCCTTGTAGTTTTGAGTTCCAGATTGTGGAACTGATATTGTTTCTGTTATCTGATGTCTTTTTCTCAGGGTGTGTCAACATATGTCAGCTGTTTTCTGGCTGTACCGTATTGTTTGACCTCAAACACTTCTGTTTGACTTTATACCACAATAATGACCTTGTTCATCAGCACTGAAAATGAAAAGTTGATTATATACACTCTACCATCAAAACGTGTAAATGAGCAATGCTTTCACATTAGTGACAACCTTGCACAGAGTATATTCTCTCTATCAATACCTTCTGATTGTGCTTTGGAAAGTAGTAGGTTCTCTTACCTAGTGAAGCATTTCTCCTGCATCTTGGCAGAGATGTAGAGGCAGAGGTACAAAGAGGTGGAATAATGGGTACATTTTTAGACATAGCCAGTGTGGGCTTATTTTTGCTTAACTGTATTTCTTAGTTATATGAAAGACTTTTGGGGGAAGGGGAGGGGAAGTCATTGGAAAGTGAAGGATGTGAGAAGGGGGCATTAATTATTTTTTCTTTAAAAAAAACTTATTTGGGACATTATACTAAATTTATACATATTTCACACTCAAGGCCTTCAACTAAGATAAGTAATCTTTACATCTTTTCCTTGGGATGTACAGAAAGAAAACATAACTTTGGGATCCTTTCCTATTTCCCTTCCTTTTGCTATCAAATTTTCCCTTCCGATGTTTGACCATGTTCCAAGACAGTGAAGAATATTTGTTTCTTTTTTATCTCCTCTGTAAGTAACAGTAGTATTTCAGGACCCAGTGGGAACATTGATCTGTGAGGATAGTAGGGTTACATATGACCTTGACCAAAGTGTTTCTTGGCCACTATTTCTTTTCAAATATGGATAATAAAAATAGCCCATATTCATGTTTCTCTTTATAATGTTTCCATAACTGAAACTGCTATATGGGACGCACAGAGAAAGTATTATGCCATATTACAGATGAGCAAACTGAGATTAAGGTGATTTCTGCATGGCCACATCATTAATAAGTGGGCAGAAACATGATTGAAGACCAAGTACTCAGGCTCCAAGTCCGACGTCTTTTCCATGGTACGTGCAATTACTTGAGGTAAACCATGCAGAGAGAAGATACAGATAGATGATCGTTGTACGGAAATTCATTATTACATCATATTTATGAAATGTCTGTTCTAATCAGACACTGATGGAGAATATTGTAACCTTGGCAATAAATGAGAGTTTTTCACAATGCAAATAATCATACAACAAGTTGTCTTCTCTGAATTAGATTTTCAGAGAATCACAAAATTTAAGAGTTTAAAGACATCTCAGGAGCCATCCAGTCAAATCCATACATTAAAGAACTATACAACCAAACTAAAAACCAAATAATGTTGTATCACTAACTTATAAAATTAAAACATTCAGAAAATGAGAGTAATTCAGAGATGAGAAGGCCCTCAGAAGTTGTTTACTCCAAAGGACACCTGAGCAAGAAATTCTTTGATGATATACCCTAAAAGTGATCATGTGTCTTTTGCTTGAAGACCTCCGTCTAGACCAGGGTGGGGAACCTGTGATCTCGAGGCCACATATGGCCTTCTAAGTCCTTGGGTGTGGCCTTTTAACTGAGTATAACTTTTGTAGAACAAATCTTTTTATTAAGAGAATTTGTTTTGTGAAATTTGGATTCAGTCAAAGAACTGCACTTGAGGACCTAGAGGGTCACATGTAGCCTTAAGGCCACAGGTCTAGATGGAGCCTGTTAGGGCCTAAGGTAGATCATTCCATTTTGGGTCTAACTGTCCCAGAGTTTTTCCTTAAATCAAGCCCAAGGGGGAAAATATGCTGAAGAAGAAACAAAGTGTTTTGTAAAATGTTGTTTTGTAGTCTTTTCATAAAGTAATTTTGTTGGTCATATTTTGTTGAAAAAGAAAATCTGAAGGATTTATGTCAAAATCTCAATAAAGCACTTAATAGTTATCTCCAATACTTCAAATTTTCTTAGGGAAAAAAGGCTGCTTTTGACCTATTAATAACTTCTAGAGACTAGCAACACAGCTACTTCTACAACATATATTTAATATAACCATATAACGTATTTATATTTAATATATAACCTGTATATATAGGGAGATAGACTGTACACTTCAAAGGCAAGGGACTTAGATCATTTATTAAAGTGGTAATACTTAATAATGATTACAAGCAGACAGAGTATTTGTCTAGTGTACAGTGTCACAGAATTAAAAAGGTCTTTTAGCTCAACACTTATATTTTTAAATTTTTTAAATTAATTTTTCCTTTTTTATTGAAGATCTATCTTCTCTCATTCCCCCTTTGTGACCCCCACTGAAAGAAAAGCAAAAAAATGCCTGTTATAAACATATATATAGTTGAACAAAACAAATTCTTATACTGACCATGTCCAACAAGAAATGTAATCTGAGTTCATCACCTCTGTCACAGCACAGACAGCTTGTTTCATCAGTCCTCCGGAACTGTAGTTAGTCATGGTGTGGATTTAAGTCTTCAAACCTTCCAAAATTGTATGTCTTTCAAATATTGCTGTTACTGGATAAATTATTCTCCTGGTTCTGCTCACTTAATTCTCCATTATTTCATACAGGTCTTCCTAGGTTTCTCTGAAACTATTTCTTTCATCATTTCTTGTGACACCATTATACCATTAATATTCATGTACCATGCCTTATTCAGCCATTTCCCAATTGATGGACATCCCCTCAATTTCCAATTCTTTTCCTTCACAAAAAGAACAGCTATAAATATTGTTGTACACATGAGTCTTTAACACTTATTTTGTAGATGAGGAAACTGAGGGGCCAGAAAAGATAAGCACTTTGCCCAAGCTCAAACAGGACAAAAGTTATAGACAGAATATGAATTCATGGTCTCTGATTCTGACATTCCTTCCATTATACTTTACTACTTTCCCGTAACCTGAATCATCTCTTTTTTCAGTGATACATTTTTAAGAAATCAATTTTCTTTTATTAACCAGGTGTTGGAGGGAAGAATTCAGATTGCTATTTAATTTAAAGCTTACATTTTGGGAATGAGAAGTAGTTCAACTGGAACATTTCTGTTTTGTTTTTATGGGCATGAACTACTCTCCTGAAACTATTTGAATGAGAATCTATTTGGCCTTTATGGCTTCTTTGAAAGAATGGTTTCATTTTCTCAATTAGATCTGGGCTATGCCCTTGGTACATGAAAATGAAAAAAACAAAGCTATTTCCTACTGACACAGAATCAGGTGCCAAGAGATTCTCTTCTAAACCCTTCAGAGTGTTTCATTTTGTAACTTCACTTTGAATGCTCATAGATCAGATGATGCTGTCTTGTAAGTAAAAGGAGTGTTTCCAAAATGATGATGACAATTATACAATAATATGATAGAAAGAAAACTTAGGCTGCTTATGTAGTAAAAGCAAAGGATGAGAAATGGATGATCAGTGTCCTCCCCGGATAGCTTCACAGTGTTAGGAGAAATTAAGGAAATCCTCAAACACATTGGATGTATGTACTCTTTATGGAGAACTTATATGAAGACATGGAGAGAGTCACATGGAATAAACAGGCACAGGTGGGTTATTAATGTGCATTGCTGGATGGAATTCCAAATCAAAGAGATCATAGATCCACTTGATTTTTAGTAAATCCTGTATATAAGCAGTCAATACTTATACCTTGTTAGAGTTATCTTTCTTATTCAAATTCATAATTATTTTGTCCTTCAGGATATTGGTACATTCACTATAGGTCCAGGGTTTCTGAATGAAATGGAAATACATATAATTATATAATATGTTAAATTGTATATGTATATATAAGTATACTATACATAGTATATATATCATATAAATGATATATTATGGTAAATAATATAGTCTATAAATAAATATATGATATTATAATGAATATATAATATTTATAATATTGGTTATAATAATAAATACATTTATATAAAATATGAATAATTCATAAATATGTAAATATATAGTCTTTATATAGAAATTTATAAATATGAGAGAGAAAGAAAGAGAGAAAGATAGTCTTTCTTTGTTTTAATTTCCCCTAGGAGAGGTTCATAACATCATAGATTCAGAGCCAAAAAGGGACATTAGAAGTCATTTAATGCAACCTTTCATTTTATAAAAGAAAAAAACAGGGCCTGGAGAAGTGACATGGCTTATTCAAGGTCACAGACAGTAAACAGGAGAGCCAGAATCTGAACAGCAGCTACATAAGTGTGAACAAGTCACTCAACCTTGTGGAACTTCAGTTAAGTGGGCATGATGATATTTGGACCACCTACCTTAGCAAGTTTCATTAGAATCAAATAAAAGAGTGGTTTTTTTGGTGACCTATAAACATAAGTTCTGATTTGTATTGTACAACCAGAAAAGAAATGAGGAGAAGAGAATGCTTCTTTAGTCATGAGGGACACATTTGAGGTCATTCCCCAGAATGCTTTTAACTCCATATCTCCTGCCTTAGGCAGGTACCTTCTGGGGCCAGCTATATCTAGGAAGGCTCCTGCCATTCTTCACTTTAATCTCTGGCCCCCTTCTCATCAGTCACCCTGCCACTCAGACTAGAAACTATTCCCAGGAGGACTCAATTCTTTCGGCTCTGGAGTTCTTGCCCTAGAGCCCTTGCTGACTGGATTGGTGAATGCCTGGTGCATTCCATTATACCTAGGTTGGCTGCAGACATGCTTAGTTTACTTCCCAGGCATCTTCTTGACAGCTGCCTTTTCACCATGTCCTACACCCTCCCTTTTTCTATTCTGGAATATCATGAAATTATCAATACTAGCTATTAGAAAGGATATGTCAATCTAGTCAGTCAGTAATAAATAATTATCAGGTATCTACTATGTGTCAAGCATGGTGCTAAGGCTGATACAAAAAAAGGGTAAATGAGAGTACCTGCCCTTTCAATCAAACTGGGGAGATAACAAGCAAACAATTATGTACAAAAAATAGGTAAATAGGATAAATTGGAGATATTTAACAGAGGAAGACACTAGCATTAAGGGAATGGGAAAATATTTCTTTTAGAAGGTATGATTTTAAGTGGGACTTGAAGAAAGGCAGGAGGTGGAGACGAGAGAATTCTAGGTTACAATCAAATTCCGTATCATATGACACATTCTGTTGGGAAAAATCCAGCTCTTGAAAAGACTTCTCTTGACATTCCCACAGCTGTAACTCTGCCCACATACTATTGTTTAAGCTACTCCCTGATCCCCGTAATTCCTGGTACCTGTTGATAAACTCTGCTACTCAGCACCCACTGACCTGTCCAGTGCAAATACTGGTTGACTTAAAACAAAGTGTAACAAAGGTGTGGTCTTACAAGTTTCATGACTACTGATTATAATAAATTATGCTTTCTTTGTATTTCAGAATCATAAGTCATATACAGTGGAAGGAATAAAGATGAAACAGGTGGTTCAGAGTTCAATTGTCTTTCTGGTCTGATTTTTTCAGCTTTAGCTTGTTTTTTCCACATATGCAAACAGCAGTCTTAGTAAAGGACAAATATAATCTCCCTGATGACCTGAGGTGTTCTCTCACAGTTTATTAACTGACTGAAATTAGGATGCATTCCATTCATTTTTCTCAAGCACCTTCTTACACATTCCTTACTGTGTCTTCATAAGCCATGTTATCTCACTGTCAGCACCAGATGGCTGAAAGGTGGGTTCTTTATGAGAGTCAATCTGCTACTAGTCTGAGACTTGCCTCTTCCTAGGGATAGCCACTGACATCCCTGTGAGTGAGAAATCTGTTTGTGCTCCAGAGAACTGTACTTCCCACATCAAGCAATGTTTACTCTGCACCTGGTTCCTACAAGGCAGGAGCAGGTTGTAGTTTTCTGTTCTCATTTCTCAGAATTCTGAAGCAAGCATATCTTGGAATCTCAGGAATTTCCAAATTCCAGGAGACTTGTCTTGTTTTGGAAGGTCAGCATGTAAGTTTCTAATCACCTTCAAAGTGTAACAACTTTTACTCTGAACAGAAGTGATATAGACTAGAAACAGATTTATTTTCTGAAGATGTCATTTCCATAGACATGCTTAGGTAAATTTTACATCTTTCCCTAAAAATCAGACATTTGTTAAACTCTTATTATGTTCCAGGAACTGTGCTAAATGCTGAGAACACAAGAAAAGGCAAAAAATAATCCCTGCCCTCAGGGAGTTTAAGTTCTAATGCATGAGACAATGTTAAATAATTAGGTTCATCAGTAAATAGCACTGGTATACTTATATTCCCTCTTATTAAATGCTGGCTGAATGAAGAATTACAAAGAGATCAGGAACATCCAGTCTCACTCTTAAATATGAATCCTAGAGATAAAAATTTAGTAGGTACTTATTTAAGGGATTTTTTTTAAAAAGTCAGACCACTGAAGGCTCAGTCATCTTCCCAAGCACTAAGTCTCCCAACCCTGTCATCATCTACTCCTCACTCTCTCACTCTCAACCCCTATATCCAATCTGTTGCTGAGAGGTATTGATTTTATCTTCCTAATAACTCTTACATACTCTTTTTATTCTACTCTAGACAATGCCATCCCTCTAATGCTGGCCTTCATCACTTCATCCCTGCACTATTGCAATAGCTTTCTGGTTGGTCTATCATCACTCCCAAACCCAAACCAAGCCGAGGTTATCTTTCTAAAGTATAGGCCTGGCCATGCCACTCTCTTCCCTCCCTTTACCCCTCATCCCTATTTAAATAGCAGTGGCTTCCCATCACCTCCACCATCAAACACAAAATCTTCTGTTTTGACTTTTAAAGTCCTTCATAATCTGTTTTCTCCTACTTTTCCAGTCTCCTCATACCTTATGCCCCCCACGCCCTCCTCTCACGTACTCTTCAATCCAGTGATACTGTCTTCCTTGCTGATCCTAGAACAAGACACCCTATAGCACAACTTGAGGCATTTGCATTGGCTTTCCATCATCCCTGGCATCTCTCCCTTCTCACAGCCACCTCCTAATCTTCCTGTCTTCCTTCAAGTCACAGCTCAAGCCCCTCTTTCGAAAGAAAGCCTTTCCTGATTCCCCTCCATTCTAAGGGTCTCCCTCTGTTGATTATGCCTAATTTATTCTGCAGATATCTCGTTTGTACGTATTTGTTTGCATGTTGCATTCCTCATTATACTGTGAACTCCTTGAGAAGGGGATTATCTTCTGCTCTTTTTTTTGAATCTTTAGCGCTTAGCAGTGGCTGGCACATAGTAAGCACTTAATAAATGTTTATTGATTGACTGACAAAAATGTCATGAGTGAACATGTCAATATATTTTATCCTGTGCAATAACTTTTTATGAAGGAAAATTTTCAATTTATTTTCCATTATTTGGCTCCAAAGTTTCCTTGACCACTCTCCACCTTCATCCTTGTGGTTCCCCTTGATCCAAAGCCCACTAAGTCACATCTGATATGCTCTATCATAATTCTAGCCCAAGAAGTGCTTCATAGCCAGCATCATTTTGAAAATGGTTTAGAGCCTTGCTTAGGATAATATGGATGCATGCTTTGAGATTTGACCTGTGATGACTTGACTGAAGTTAAGGAAAGAAGAATAGTGATCTAACAATGATAGGTACTTTCCTTATCCTATGGAAAAGAAGGATGAACAGGAGATTTTTGGATAGTTCCATCTATCCCTATGATTCTGTTCTATAACATCCAGGAAATAGCTGAGAAAAATAAATAAGTACTCCTCTAGGGATATCAGGTATAAATAACAGTTCAGTTTTTTTAGGGGCATAGCTATAGACAGACTCCACTGGCATCTGCCTTGAGTGAAGGGAAAGTTACCAGAACTGCAGAGAAAGAGAGGACAGAGAATACTGACCTATTTTATTTGTACATTGCTAAATGGCATTTGACATTGTAAGATGTTGTGACAACATCTTAGGCTAAGCCCTAAGAGATTGTCTTCTTTTTTTGTTTCTTTGAAGGGAATCCTTAAAAAATGCAGAAGCAAACACAGAAAGCAAGTTCTATTTCTTTAGGACTCTGATAAAAGAAAGGATTTAATAAGAACTTGGACAGTTGCAATAAGACTGTCTGACAGAGTAAGTGGCTCTAAAAAACAAATGTACCATTCAGAGTATCCCATATTTACCCTGGGAAGGTAACACTCATTATTTTCCATTACAGTAAAATCTAAATTAACTGCATTGCTCAAGGAATGAAGAGTTCCATTTAATTGATTTTTTCTATTAACCAAAGGGCAAGCACAAACCCTTTCTCTTTCCTTCTTTGCTAATGAAAATCTATCAAAAATGTATTAGCTCACATCTCTATTACAGCAGGTACACCATATTATAGTTTTAAAATAAAATTTTGTTGGTATGTTTTTACATCACCTAAATTTCCCCCTACTTCTCCCTTCCCAAAAAGTCATCTCATATATAATTTTTTAAATTTAATTAATTTATTTGTTTTCAGTTTTCAACAATCATTTTCATAAGTTTTAAATTTCTCCCCCTCCCTCCCTAAGATAGCATGTAATCTTGTATGAGTTCTATATTTACATTCTTGTTAAAAACATTTTCACATTAGTCATGATGCATAGAAGAATTAAAACAAATTGGAGACACCATGAGAAAAACCAAATCAAAATATAACATAAGAGAAAATGGTCTCCTTCATTCTTCATTCTGATTCCATAGTTCTTTTTCTGAATGTGGATGGCATTTTGCCTCAGGAGACCCTTGGGAATGTTTTAGGTCCTTGCACTGCTGTGGAGGGCTAAGTCTATCAGAAACAGTCTTCACACACTGTAGATGTTACCGTGTATGATGTTCCCCTGGTTCTGCTCCTTTCACTCAGCATCAGCTCATACAAGTCTTTCCAGGTTTTTCTGGAGTCTGCCTGTCCATGATTTCTTATAGCACAATTTCTTATAGCACAATAGTATTCTGTGACATTCATGTACCACAACTTGTTCAACCATTATAAATATTTTTTAAGAAAAAGATAAATAGGAAAAACTTAGCAAAACCAAGTACACTCTGTTTTTAAAAGATATTGACAAACTGAAAATGAAGTTAAGCAGAATGGGTAAAAAGACTTGAAATTGTGCCACATCACCCATAGTTGAAGGAAACTGGGATTTTAGGTTAGAAAAAGAAAGACAAAGTGGAGATATAATAACCAATTTTCAAATATCTGGAGGTTTTCATGTTGGAGAGGGGCTTGCTATTTTCTAGGTTGCTCTTGAAGGAAGAACTGGAACCTATTTTCCTGAAAGGGGAGGGAGCAGATTGCAGGTCAACATTAGGGGGAAAAAATCTGAATAATGAGATCAGTCCAGAAATGGAACAGACTGCTTAAGGAGATATGAGTTTCACATCACTGGAAGTCTTCAAACAGAGGCTGCTCAAGTTCTTGTTAAGGGTACTATAAATGGGAATCTTTATTTGGGTCTAAGTTGGACTTAGATAACCTCTGAGGTCCCTCCTGGCTCGGAGTAGAAATGATTTTATAACCTTATTTTCAATGATCCTTAATCTCCAGCATTCCAACGATCATCAAGTTCATCAACTATCAAGGAGTCGTTTACTGAGCTTTGTCTCTGATTTTGTGCCAGAATTTATGCACATGTTGACCATATCTCTCAAATCAAAGAAATTGCAGGACATATGGTTTGACAAAAGCCATTTCTTTCCAAAACTATTCAAAATATACTTTTTAAAAAATCAAGACTTTCCCAGAAAACTTATGAAATTATGCCCATGGAAAGCAAATGAAATATTTCTTGCTCCTCACATGAAGTTTTTAATTTATTTGGGCAAATAAGATATCCACATATAAAACCATTAGTAAATACACCAGAATTTTATAACTCAGCAGTGCTAAAGTGATATAGTCGATGTTACTATCAGAATATATGTGGTCAGTAGAGGTGGCTATCTGATTTCTCTCCCTGGCTTTTGATCTTACCCTGACAGCGTCCTAGTGGTGTTCCTTCAAGTTCTGAACCTCAACTTCTCTTCCTCTGGAAAAGAAAAAGAAAACCTGTAGCAAATTTCATAGTCAAGGAAAATGTTTTCTCCATACTGATTGTGTCTAAAAATGTGTGGGTTTCATTCTGCATATGTAGTCTATTATATCTAGGTCAGGAAATCAGTCAACAAACATTATTAGGTGGATGGGTTGGAATCCTATCTGGTCATTGTGGTGATCAGAATTCTTAAGCCTTTCAAAATTGTTTATGCAATGTTATTATTGTATAAATTGCTCTCCTTGTTCTGTTTACTTCACTCTGTATCAGTTCATACAAGTCTCAGATTTCTTTGAAACAGTGCCTTTTGGTATTCCTAATGAGACAATAGTATTCCATGATATTAATGTGCCATAATTAGTTCAGCCATTCCCCCAGCTGATGAATACTCACCTTTTTCTGGTTCTTTGCCACCTAAATGTATTTTTGTATTTTCTTTGCTCTCTTTAGGATAACAATTATTATTTTCCTTTGGTATTAACTTTGACAGTATAGTGGCTATAATTTAAATTTAAATGACTCACATTTATGTTTCAATTTAAGATTCACAAAGCACTTTACATCAATTATCTAATTTGATCTTTACAACTACCCTGTGAAGTAGGTGTTTTTATTATTTTAATTTTACAGAGAAGGAAACTAAGGCTGAGAGAGGTTGAGGGACTTATACAGGGTCATATAACTGATAAGTCTCTGATAAACTAGCACTCTCGCATTTCATTACCTAAGTGGTTCAAATCAAAATCATAAGAGATAGATTTATCAATCACAATGTTAATTTATTCATTTACAATGGTGTAACTGGGTACTCATGTCCACTCTTCAGGTCACTCTCTTCATGGTATTAAAAAACTTTGAAAAGAGATAATCATCAAAGGAATGATTGGTGAACATGAAATTAGAACACAAGCAAATGGACAGGTGTAGCACCAATGCAATACTCACAGCAGCCACTATGGATATGCAGGAGTATTTCCAGGGTAAATTCACAAAATATAAACTCTTTTCTTCAAAGATGAAATCAAAATATTTACTCAGGAACCACAAAGCCAAATCCATCATGATAACAAAGAAATCTATTATCATTATCAGTGCAAGGAGTGTGGCCATCCCCAAGACTTTCCTCCATCAGGCCTCCCCACTAAGAAGCTCTTAGACAAAAATCACTCTCTCACTCACACTAGTTGCTCTGCTCTGCTCTGCCTGTTCTCTCTCTCAGCTCCATCTCACTTTCCCTTCTACTGCACCCTTCCTGCTCCACCCATTCAGAAGCTCCTCCCACAATGTGCTTCATGTGGCTCAGGCTGTGGTGTGGGCCAAAGCTCAAAGCAAGTCACATGGACCTATTATGGGACAGGGAAGATCTTCAAATACCCTTAACATTACATTACCCATTAACATTGAGAAATCGTTCCTTGAGAAAGATTTCATTCAGTCTCTGGTTGAGCCCAGAGAATTATTCACTCACTACTATAAAGTATATCAGAAGATCCCAAACTGTGGGTTGAGAACCCTTAAGGGGCAATAGAGTCCTCTAAACAATATGCAAACTCCATGTTGCCATTTTGATCTTTATTTAGCTCCACCAAAATATGCAGCATGACAAGATAATAAATCAGCAAACATGTCTTCTATAGATTCAATAAATAACACATCTGATACATATGGTATTTCCCAAATGCATGCCGATACTGTGATTAACAAAACACAAAAATACTTAACAACTGTTACTGAATTCATAGTAGCTTTTGGTCATTACTCAATTTCTCAATCAACAGATAACAATAATTTAGCTACTATTACATTCAGGTACTGCGAAACTTTGACTTTCCTTCACTCTTTCTTAATCTTCCTTTCATGCTCTGTCTGACCAGACTGGATGACTGACAATCCCCCTATCTCATGCTTTTGCTCTGTGTATTCATGCTCCAAGCTTGGAAGGATACCTTCTCTTCTTGTTCAATTCATCCGCCAGCAGTCTTCCTGCTCTAGAGATGGCTCTTCCCCAAAGTCTAAGGGCTTCTCTTGATTGTTGAGTTTCTTAGCCAGTCTTCCTTTTTCACCTCCTTACTAGCAGCCTTGTTCCCATGGCCTTCCACCACTTTCCAGAATGTTGGCTCCCTGAAGGAAGAAATTCTCTGGATTGTTTGTATTTGTATCTCCAGGGCATCACACAGTGCCTGACGCTAATATATTAGGTATGTATATATGTATGTGTATATATATATATATATATATATATATATATATATATATATATATCTGTATGTATGTATCTATCTATCTAATTTTTCTATCTACAACTTGAAAGCCTACTCCTCTTCCTTCAAGTCCCATGTGTACCCTTTCTTGACAGATATTTGGTCTGACTCTTATCTTTGCCCTTGTCACATGCTACCTCATAAATATTCATTTGTATCCATATCATTGCTCCCCCATTAAACTGTCAACTCTTTGTGGACAGTAGTCATCAGCATCTGGCACAGTATCCTACATATAATAGATACTCAAGCTAATGTCAAACATCCCAGACTTTCAATATACTAGGGATGCTTATGTTGCTCCCAATCTCAAATACCTTTAATTGTTCTCTGTAGCCTAAAGAATAAGATAAAAGCTCTTTGTTCTATATTTAAGTGCCTCTATGATGTGGATTCAACCTATATTTCCAGCTTTAATCTCTATTACTCATCATATGAATCAATTATATTTCTACTTTATTGTATGCTTCTATGAAATAAATGACCTTGGAGTTTTATTCATAGAATTAATAAATATTTGCCATATTTATGGCATAGAGGATGTTGTTTATATTATTATAACAATATTATTAACAATATAGTATTCCAGATGTTTCTTTTTGTGGATTTTGTTGTTCAGTTGCATCTGACTCCTCATGACCCCATTTGGGGTTTTCTAGGCAAAGATACTGGAGTGGTTGGCCATTTCCTTCTCCAGCTTATTTTATAGATGAGGAACTGAAGTAAATAGCGTTAAGTGATTTGCCCAGGGTCTTATAGATAGTAAGTTCCTGAGGCTGAATTTGAACCCAGGAAGATGAAGCTTTCTGACTTTGAACCCTATACTTTATCACCTAGCTGACTTGTTTGTGGATAGTAATATACTAATTGCAACAATCAGAACAGGGTCTCCTCACTTACAGTCATGCAATAAAGGTCACAATAACCATCCACATGGGAAAAGAGGCAAGAAAAAATATTTTGTCCCGATTCAGCAATTCCATAAGCAAGAAGCCCTTACAGATATGTACTAGCAAGCAAATGGACTTTGGGGAAATGTTCTGGCTTAGTTACAAAAATATCTTCAATAAATTGAGAACACGATTCTTAATAGTGACTCCAAAGATATAACCATACAAGAATTCCTATAAACAGAATGGGATTATGTTACTTTTCTTGTGACCAACAGAGACTACCTTGACACCAAGCAACACAGGTTTCCTGGCTACATACCAAAAAAGAAGAAAAGGAAAAGAAATGAGAGAAAGAGAAGGGGGATGTGGGGTGGGGATCTGAGTGCTATTTTGGGCAACAGAGGAAATAGTAGAGAAGACAGATAAGAAGAAAGACAGAAGCAGAAAGAGACAGAAAAAGAGACAGAGACAGAGCTAGGAGAGAGGAATACACACGTGCGCGCGCACACACACACATCTATAAATATAGATATCAGTTCTCCAGTCAATGGAGGGGATAGGGGAAATAAGGAAGGAGGAAGGATAGACATACAGAATCAAAGAGACACACAAAGAGACAGAGACAGAGAGAGTAATGTAATTTTTGTTCACTGATGGACAGCAATATAGTAGAACTCAGTATAATGAAGATCTTTTGGGAGGACAATCTTTTCACAAGGGTATTCAGTTGCCACCAAAAATAACTCATTTGGAAGCAAGCTCATCTCTAAGGTGGTCCTCATGGCCTTCTATGAGTGTTATAATGAAACTCCAGTTATAAAAAATATATAAATATGGATATATATAAAAATGAATAAGTATATATGGATGCGTATGTAAAAATATGTGTTTATAAACATATTCAAGTTGTGTAGCTTAAGAATGTATATATCTATATAGACATATATATATATGAATGTGTGTGTATGTATATATATATATATATATATATATATTTTACTCTACTTTTTACTTAAAGAACAAAGAGATAATTAAGATAATGGTGGTACCTTCTTAAAGCAGCATGACCTAATTCTAGATGCTTATTAGAATTTTCTTCCACCCCTAAAATCCTAAGACTTAAGCATATGTTTCATTCTGAGGAGTTCAGTAGGGATGCAAAACTTTAAGAACAGTCCAGGGAAGGGAGCAGAATGAATGGAAGAAGTTTATGAATAATAGAATATTAGTTGCTTGGCTATATCTGAGAGAAGGAAGAGAATTTGTATTACCTAAAATTGCAGCACCCTTCTTCAGAGAACTTTTGTTTCCAAGAAAACAAAAAAAAAAACACTTTTCCTAAAGAAAAGTCTCAGCTGCAAAATCTAATTGGAAGACTTAGCAGTTCAGAACATTAAATTAGGAGAGGATTAAGAATGAAAAGCTGCCTAAGAAAATCTTGTACCTGACCTCAAAATATGATGGGAAAAAATCTAAACCCTAAACCTTTATTTACAGCCCTCATAACTCTTGTTTTATGAAGTGGGCATTTTAATAACTACCTTTGTAATTTTGTCAGTCATGCTTTCAAATTACACTGCTGAGCATGGTGACAGATTTCAACCTGTTTGTAACCAGATTGGACAAGTAGAGATATTATCAAAAAGAGGGGGAAAAGATTCGAGGAGTCAGAATGTTGACCTTTTCTGCAAATTTAAGGTGCTGTGGGATTTTAACACCCACCCCACTCCTAATGTGAGCCTCAGAAGACAAGTCATTAAAACTGTTTTGTGGCTTTCTGTTCCTCTGGGTGTGCTGGCTAATCTATCAACCAAAGTCTTGAGCTCTCTGTGTGCTTGAGGGTTACCTGAAAGAAGGTCATTTTGTTTTCCTTTTTCCCTTTGAACTAAAGTCCATGACCTGATCTTCTTCCATCTTTGTATACAAAATAAAGCTGCTGTTGCCCCAACAGCTATTGTGGTTAGGGAAAAGAGAAAAGAACCCAAGTTGTTAATTTTTAAAATTATTCTGTACAGAAAAGGGGAACATTCTGTAGACACAAGGATAAAGAGGGGAGAATCAGCAAGAATATTGAAACTCAAAAGTCTGAGAGTGGTGACTGATGGAGTACTCCAAAGCTAGCATCATGAAATGTTAGGAGATAATGAAATCCACTAAGTATCATAGAGAATTGAAATTGAAATAAACAAGAGTGGAATGCTAGTATGAAACGGAATATCTTACCACCAATGAAGTCTATGATGACTAATCTTACTGAGGTAAAGTCAAAAATGCAAATGTATGAGTATAGGTTTCTTATTATTCATAGGATCATAAAGCTAGAAGTCAAAAACTTTATAGAGATCATCTAATCCAATAAACTCATTTTATAAATGTGGCAGTTGAGGCCTAGAGAGTTAACATAATTTGCCCTGGATCAAGAGGTAAGAAGAATCAGAGCTGGGGTTTGAGTCCAAATTCTCTAATTTTATATCCTGCCTTCTTTCTATAGTGCCAAAAGCCTGAAATGGAATCCTTTTTTGTCATTAAAATTCCCACAGATTTATGTCTCCTATTCACTGCTTGGCCTGGAGTTTTATAGAAATGGATTCTATCTTCCTACTGAAATGAAGACTTAACCATGAAATTACAGGAAATCAGAACCTGCCAGGACCCTTTTTTGCCTCTTGGAAAAAAATGCATATACTAGTAGATAGAGAGATGGATGGATGGATGGATATATATACATATTTGTGTATGCATACATGCGGCATAAAATGAAATTTTTATGTGTGTGCATGTGCATACATATGAATATATGTGTTCACATGCATGCACATATAAAATCTGACATGTATGCATACCATATATATACCTATACATACACATAGCATGCATATAAAATATAGACATAAACCATGTAGTGTATGTATTGTGTAGATACATATAAGTGCGCGTATATATATATATAAATTCCATCTCCTATCTCTGTACATTTGCACAACAGGTCCCCCATATCTACAATTCTTTTCCTTTTCAGTTCTATTTTATAGAATCCTTGGAATCCACCAAAGCTCAGCTCATGTCATATTTATCAAATTTTCATTTGAGAAAACATTGTCTCATCAATACTTGGAAAATCTGGATTAATAGCACTAATGAAATAGAATTAAGCTATTTGAATGGCAGCACACACACACACACACACAAAACAACATGAAAAGGGAATGGATTTAAGTGCAACAGTTTAAGCTATTTAATGTTTTCATCTCTAATTCTTTTGTCTGCTAAGTGAAATAGTGGATGCAGTGCTGGGTCTGTAGTCCTGAAAACCTGAGTTCAAATCCAGCCTCGAACACTTAATCTTGTTTGCCTCGATTTTCTCAGGTTTAAAATGAGCTGGAGAAGAAAATAACAAACTGCTCCAGTATCTTTACCATGAAATTCTAAATGGGGTCATGAAGGGTCAGACATGACCTAAACAACTGAATAACAGCAACACTACTTTGTATGCATTTTATGTTGGTATTTATAGCAATACAAATTGGTATTTATATTTATACCCAGTTATGTATGTGCTGTCTCAGCCTTAGAATATAAGTTACTTGAGGATAAGTCAAGTCAACAAGCACTTGATAGGTGTTTACTCTCAGGGAGTTCACAGTCTAATGGGAGAAACTATATGCAAACAACTATATATGAACAAGATGGATGCGTGAAAAACTGGAGATAATCTCAAAAAAGTCACTAGCATTAAAGGGGAATCAAGAAAGACTTGTCACAGAAGATGGGATTTTAGCTGAGACTTGAAGGAACTGTGGGTAGCCCAGAGTGAGACAATGCCAGGAACAGTAAGAAAGCCAGTGTCACTGGATCATCTGAGTCAGGTGATGAAAGGTTTGAAAAACCAAACAAAATATTTGCTCTTTGATCCTGGAGGTAATAGGGAGCCCCAGAGTTGATTGACTTGTGTCAAGATCCCCGTGTCAAAACTACCTCTCTCCTTTTGCTATTAGGAGACACCCTGTTTGCCAGAGCTAAGGCCCAACAAGAAAGCTGTACCCTGAGCTTGGCGTAGCAATATTCCTTTGTGCTTACCCTCTGGATCATATTAGCCTCAGAAAAATTCCAGGGTTGTTTCACACCAGTCCCAGGCTGTCCCCGAGCTTGGACCCATGTTCCAGCCATGAAGCCCTACTATGAACAAAACTTGTCTCATCATTGCTGCTACCCCTCATTATCACGGCTACAGCTCACTGTGCAGCCCCTTCTATTTGCATCAAAGTTTGGCCTCAGTAAAGCAGGTCTTCTCCTAGAGGAAGCCTCTGCCCGTGTGTCTAGTATCCTTCCTCTGATGGAATAAAGAAAACTTTTTTGCTTATGACCAGAGTTAACTCTTTGGTTTTATTATTTTTATCTTTTATCTTTTTTTTCAGAGTTAACCATGGTTGTGAAAACCTGTGTGAGTACTTCTCAGAGTTAACGTTGGCTGTAGAGCTATCACAGCTCTTAGCTTATTTATTTTGCTTTTCAAAGCTCGTAGTTGGGGCATTACTTCTGTGAGTTATCTAGTATTTTACTTTTTCACAATTAGCAACGGTTGTATAACCTCTGTGACTCTTGGGTCATTGGTTTTCATAATTGACACTTGGAAAGTGCACACCTACACTAAGGTAATGGTTGTGTCAGAGGAGATTGGGGACTGCATATGGAAGATATTGATGAAAGCCAAATTGAAACAATTTGGCACGTGATTTGTATGTGGGGAATGAGAGAGAGAAGAGCCTTGTATGAAACCTAGTTTGTGAGCCTGGTAACTTCTCATGTACAAGATGACTGGAACCTCTGGGAAAGGAGTACCTGCAAGTGGAGGTCTGATGACTTAGGTCAAAGATAAGAGGCCAAACTGAAAGCCAAGAATATATTGGCATGCTAAGGAAACTGCAGATAGCTTCGCCTTCCTAGGGTATGGATTTCATTTTTTTCAACTTTTCAGGTCCTTTTTGAGTCAATCAGTAGCATTCTGTGGTGCCTTAGGTTAGATAAGTAACACTTTTCACCAGAGAGGAAGGAGTAAAGAAAGGGGAAATCATTTAAGAGAGAAAGGAGAAGAGATTTTAGGGGGTTATTTGTCATGTATTTGGCATGGTTTGTTACCGGAATGAGACATTCTTTGTTCAAGGGCAAGAGACTGAAGTGACAAACACTTTACAATTTTGAAAGAGTTCTGAGGTAACCATTTAGACCATATTCCACGTCTTTTATCCAAGAACAAGTAAGTGTTACAGCACTTGATCAGATATCCATTTTTACTGTGCCCTTCCAAAATTTTATTATATTACATTTCTTCTTCAGTAGGGACTTTCTCTTATTAGGCCATCAGAAGGTTGTTAGTTAATCAAAACTCTGCAAAATGATTGTAGTTCCTGTTCCCACCCCACCCCCATACCTATGTCTGCTTGCCAAGAATCTTTTTTTCTCTCTCTCTTGCCCTTTGTGATACCTACACTTGGGATATTCCTGAGTTCACTGGATTTTAGGATTTTTGTAACCACATGGCATCACAAGGACCATATGACGTTCATTAATGCACTTGGGATCACAGC